>CAWUFW010013334.1:0-482285 GCA_963921515.1 Calotriton arnoldi
CCTATATATATTAAACATATTTAAACTTTACAGAAACACACAGTCACTGGATGACGGGGTGCGATCCAAAAACAGGCGATAAGCTGCGTTAGCAGTAGGAATTTAACATCTGCCTTTTACTGGTGTAAAGCAGGACGACTACCTACAGTGTGAAAGGGAGCCCAGCCCAGAACCACATCTGAAGACCAACACATGTCATAGAGCTACTGACCATGCAGCTCCGACACCCAAGAAGGCCACAACACCCACTGCCATCACCCTCAGGACCTCCCCCGGACCACCCCCTCCCTACTACCACCGAGGCAGCGCAGAACAGGACAGCGTACCTTCCAAAAACAGCATGGTCCCTCAGCCACACAATAGCTGAATCTTGGGAGATGTGGCAACCAAGTATGTGTGAAGGACGCAAGTCACCCATCAATAAAAATGCACACAATACCAAGTGTAGCGGTGATGTGGTGGACAGACCTCACTATGCAGATCACAAACGCTCTCCATGTGGACATATACTGCTGGTGCTTGTAGTGTTGTGGACAATAGACGCAACCATGTTACCTCAGGCAGTGGGGAAGATCTCGGTCATGTAGCTGTGTTGTCCCCCCTGGAAGCAGAAGCGGAGTGTGCTGGTCCAACGTACGCCACTCCAGTGTAGGAGTATGAATAAATAGGCTGGGGCTGTGGGCGTGGTTCACTTGTGGGAAGGCCAAAGCATCTGCCAGGGCGGCAGCCCTCACCCTGCCACGAGGCCTCTGCCGTGACCGCCGGCCTCCTCGATACAGGCCCGCTGCGAACCCAGCAGCAGAGCACCACAGACTTATGTCTGTACAGACTACTGCCTTTGACCTACACTGCAGACAGCAGGGCTCACAATTCAGATCGAGTCGCGATTGCAGATGACGCACTCCAGTAGGGAAGAGACATTGATCCCAGTGTGGCCCGCCCGGACCACGCATCATCGCAGACTGCGCACACACTGAGTGCTTCGGGTGCAACTAACTCAGTGCACCACTAGTCAATGCCACGTGGACTTATTAAGACAGAATTCATTAGGCAAAAGACATTGCTACCAGTGCGGCCCGCCCGGACCACGCATCATCGCAGGCTCCACACACGCTGGTTGCTTCAGGTGACACTAACTGTACAGCTCAACTCAACGCCACGTGGCTGTGGGCCCTTGCTGACCGCTGCCTCTGGCCTACACTGCGGTCATCAGGGCTCACATTTAAAATTGACACTTGATTCATTAATTGCAGAGTCCAGTAGGCAACTAAGTATTACGTCCCTAAAACCTACATAATATCCTTTTAGTATCCTTGCTTCAAGAACTTGTTTTATATCAGTTATAGCTTTAGTACAATGACCAACTTCATCTTGCAAGTCCAAAGGAACACTGAATGGCAGTCTACACTGCGGACAGCAGAGCTCACAATTTGAATTCAGTCTTGATTTATTAATTGCAGACAGAATTGTACTCTATGTCCTCGAATTTTGTCAAGAGGAAGTGACAAAAAGCATTCCTTGATGTCTGCTGACTACTGCCTTCGATCTACACTGCGGTCAGCAGGGCTCACAATTCAGATCGAGTCGCGATTGCAGATGACGCAGTCCAATAGGCAAGAGACATTGCATCATCGCTGGCTGTGCACATGCTGAGCGCCACACCTACCACTAACTCTATGCAGCTCAAGTCAACGCCACGTGGCTGTGGACTCTTCCTGACCACTGCCTCCGGCCTACACTGCGGTCAGCAGGGCTCACAGTTCAGATCGAGACTCGATTGCAGATGACGCAGTCCAGTAGGCAACAGACATTGCATGATCGCTGGCTGCGCACACGCTGAGCGCCACACCTACCACTAACTCTATGCAGCTCAAGTCAACGCCACGTGGCTCTGGGCTCTTCCTGACCACTGCCTCCGGCCTACACTGTGGTCAGCAGGGCTCACAATTCAGATCGAGTCGCGATTGCAGATGACGCAGTCCAGTAGGCAAGAGACATTGCATCATCGCTGGCTGCGCACACGCTGAGCGCCATACCTACCACTAACTGTATGCAGCTCAAGTCAACGCCACGTGGCTGTAGGCCCTTCCTGACCGGTGCCTCCGGCCTACACTGTGCTCAGCAGGGCTCACAATTCAAATTCAGTCTTCATTCATTAATTTCAGAGTCCAGTGGGCAACTAACTATAACGTCCCTGAAACATACATATTTCGACAGTGTATTCCATAAATGTTTCATCTTTTGTTCCATACACCTACACTGTGGTTAGCAGAGCTCACAATTTAAATTGAGACATGATTTATTTATTGCAGAGAGAATTGTACTCTATGTCCTCGAATTTTGTAAACAGGAAGTGACTAAAAGCATTCTTCGATGTCTGTGCTGACTACTGCCTTCGATCTACACTGCGGATAGCAGGGCTCACAATTCACATCGAGTCGCGATTGCAGATGACTCAGTCCAGTAGGCAACAGACATTGCTCCCAGTGCGGCTCGCCCGCACCACGCATCATCGCTGGCTGCGCACACGCTGAATGCTTCTGATGCCCCTATCTCAGTGCAGCACAACTCATGAACCCTTTATGATACAATGTTTTGTGTATAATTTCACATCTGCTGCCCCTACCTCAGTGTACCACAAGTCATGGACCCTTTACGATACAATCTTGTGTGTATTATTTCACATCTGTTGCCCCTACCTTAGTGCAGCACAAATCATTGACCCTTTATGATTGAATTTGTGTGTCTGATCAAATGATTACTGTTGTACTTGTTGCCAGCACCAACCATTCCCGGACGGCTGGCTTACACTCACCCCACACGCATCCAGCACAGACGTCACTGCACATGTGACCCTGGTAATAAAAATGAGTCGAGCGCACATGCCCGTACCCAGTTCCACTATCTATCTGTGTCCGTGTGTTCATTATGTATGCAAGATGCCGCCCCTGGGCCCTACCACATTACATTGTGCTGTGGACAGGGTATGCAACCATGTTACCTCTGGCAGTGGGGAAAACTTCGGTTATGTAACTTTCTCTCGGTCATTGTACAAGTACGTATGTAGAGACTGGATCATTAGAGTACTGCAAGGAGAGTGTATAGTGAATTTATAAGTGCTTGGAGTTTGGCGGAGTAATTGTATCAGTACATATGTTGGCGCAGCCTAACCCCGAACACAAGCTTTTCTCTAATTGGCTGCCCTCCATGTGCCAAGAACTGAAACTTGAACTTTGCATGGCCCTGTATTGCTACAGCTGCAACACTCCACTGAATGTGCAATAAACATTCATATCCACACAGATGTGTCATGTCCACCATCTTTCATGTGTGGAACTATGGATGAATGTAGGGTCAGTGATTCCCCGTACCTTCCATGTTGGCCATGTTGTGGGACTTGGCTCACAGAGTGACACATTGGCGCTTGCGACCCGGGTGACGTCAGCACTACAACAGGGACACCCGCATCAGTTGATTACTCATACAGCCCAGAACGGAGCCACGCCCATAGCTCCGGAGTCATTCTTCACAGCCTCACGCAGGACTGGCATATGCCAGGCCAGCCCACTCCGCTTACGCTTACAGGGAAGGACAACAATGCTACATGGCCCAGATTTTCATTGCAGTGATCTGCTGGTCACACCCTAGTTGTCAGTACGCCACAGCCACTCCCTCATGGCTAGTATACACCCACACCACACCCATCCTGCACAGGCGTCACAGGACACGTGACCCTGCCAATAAAAAAGACCGGGCGCACGTGCTCGACGCCATTTCAGAGTTGCTCGCACCGGATGCACTGCGGCCGGCACAGGCACACCGACACGGGACGGTGACTTTCGGTCCACTGAGGTACGGGTACAGTAACTGCTGAGCGGGTGTACAGCCTGCGGTGATGGCCCGTCCCGGCGGTCTGGACAGCTCAGGTTTTGTGTGCCCTGCTGGACCGCAGTGTAGACCTGAGCCATCAGACAGCGCAGGCCTACCGGCACGTGGTGTCGCCTCGCTGGTCACAGAGTTAGTGGCACCGCAAGGGCTGAGCGGGTGTGCAGCCTGCGATGAAAAGCCCAGTGCACTGGTATGTCCTCTGCCATGGCGAAATCAAGACCCAGCGCCAAATGTGAGACCTAGTGGCCTGCGGAGCGGGGCTGCATGATATGCAGGGTGCTGTGTCCGCGGGCCCCGGGCTTGGGGCTTGCAGCGGCACATGGTAGGCCCTCTTTTCTACACGCAGGTTGCGAAAGGTGAGCAGAGAGGCTTGCTAGCGCAGCGGCGGGCAGTGACCTCCGGGCAGTGGGAGTGGATGGGGTGCAGCAGCCTGGGTGCGCAGCGGCGGACAGTCACCTCCGGGCAGTGGGACTGGATGGGGTGCAGCAGCCTGGGTGCTCAGCAGTGGGCAGACACCTCTGGGCAGTGGAAATGGATGGGGTGCAGCAGCGGCGAGCAGACACCTCTGGGCAGTGGAAGTGGATGGGGTGCAGCAGCCTGGATGCACAAAGGCGGGACAGAGAATTAGGCGTGTGCAGTTGTATGTACTCTGCCATTACTGATTCCATCCTACGTTTCAGATGGGTAAGCTTGAGGGCTTCACTATGTTCCGGCACGTGGTTGGAGACACACCGGTGACGGAAAGGTGAACTGTGAGGGTTTTGTCCACAGTGTGGGCACTCACTGTCCCTCTCCATCTCTTCCTTTCTCTCCCTCACACTCTTTCTCTCTCTCTTCCTCTCTCTCTCACTCTATCTCTTCCTCTCTCTCACACTGTTGTTTTCTTTCTCTCTCTCTACCTCTCTCTCTCTTTCTCTCTCTCACTCTTCCTCTGTTTCTCTCTTCCTCTTTCTCACACTGTTTCTCTCTTTCTCTCTCTCTTCCTCTCTCTCACTGTTTCTCTCTCTCTTCCTCTCTCTCTCACTCTTTCTCTCTGTCTACCTCTCACTGTTTCTTTCTTTTTCTCTCTCTTCCTCTCTGTCACTCTTTCTCTCTCTCTCTCCTTTGATGGACGCATGACGCACAATGTTATCTTGCTTTTTGTCTAGCAGGCTGTGATTCACATATTGACGACCTCCCCGACACGGACCTCCCGCCACGAGGCGATGACTTCAGTTCCACTGAGTTAGTGCCACCAGAGCTGAGCGCGTGTGCAGCCTGCGATGATGCGTGGCCATCCTGCAATCAAAACCCACTTTGAATTGTGAGCTCGGCTTGACCGCGTGTACGCAACGCCTGAGGAGGTTGCTTCGGCACGTGGTGGACCCTCTTAGACACACGCCGGTGGCGGAAGGTGAGCAGAGAGGCTTGTTTCCGCAGCAGCGAGCAGTCACCTCTGGGCGGTGGGAGTGGATAGTGTGCAGCACCCTGCGTGCACAAGAGCGGGCAGACACCTCCGACCAGTGGGAGTGGATGGTGTGCAGCAGCCTGGGTGCACAGGAGCGGGCAGACACCTCTAGGCAGTGGGAGTGGATGGGATGCAGCAGTCTGGGTGCGCAGGAACGGGCAGTCACCTCCGGGCAGTGGGACTGGATGGGGTGCACCAGCCTGGGTGCACAGCAGCAGGCAGACACCTCTGGGCAGTAGGAGTGGATGGGGTACAGCAGCCTGGGTGCGCAGAGGCGGGCAGACACCTCTGGGCGGCGGGAGTCGATGGGGTGCAGCAGCCTGGGTGCACAGGGGCGAAACAGAGAATTAGGCATTTGCAGTTGTATGTACTCTGCCATTACTGATTCTATACTATATTTCAAATGACTAAACTTGAAGACTGCACTATGTCCCGGCACGTGGTTGGAGACACACCGGTGGCAGAAAGGTGAGCTGTGAGGATTTTCTCCACAGTGTCAACACTCACTCTCCCTCTCCATCTCTTCCTTTCTGTCACTCACACTCTTTCTTTCTCTCTCTCTCACTCTCTATCTCTTCCTTTCTCTCTCTCACACTCTTTCTCTCTTTCTATGTCTTTTCCTCTCTCTCGTATTCTTTCTTTCTCTCTCTCTTCCTCTCTGTCTCACTCTTTCTCTCTCTCTCTACCTCTCTCTCACACTGTTTCTCTCTTTCTTTCTCTCTCTCTTCCTTGTATCTCACTCTTTCTCTCTTTCTCTCTCTCTTCCTCTCTCTCTCTCACTCTTTCTCTCTTTCTCTGTCTTCCTCTCTCTCACTCTTTCTTTCTCTGTCTCTTCCTCTCTCTCACTCTTTCTCTCTTTCTCTCTCTCTCCTTTCATGGACGCATGACGCACAATCTTATCTTTCTTTTTGTCTTGCAGGCTGTGATTCACAAATTGTCGAGGGATGACACGCCATACCTGTACCTACTTTTATTTTGTTGTTTTGTTTAAATAAAATGTTTTATATGTAAATCCATAGATGACTGAGATTCTTATTTGTCCAACCTCACGTTCCAGATTTCCTAAGGTTGCTGTCACATTTGTTTGTGTGGGGGGGGTGAGGGGGGATGGCGGACAAGGGGCTGGTGGCAGGGGGTGTCGGAGCAGTGTTGGGTGTCCGAGCTGCATGATCGTTGGCTCCATTGCATCTGTTGTCATTCACTTTGAAAGTTAAAAATATCGTCTCAAATACTTAACCACTCCTACAAAACACATAACACACCTTCTTAATTTCTAATTTACCTTCGTAGTTGGTATGCAGATTTCAAATGTCACAAACGCATGCAATTCTTTTCTTGTCACACAGTACATCTAATGCACCGCTTTCATCAAGAATGGAACCAGTAATGGCAGAATTTCCCTGTTGCTCCACACATAAATACATATAAAGAACAAATCATAATAGTTCCTTATTTTTTTTAGATTGCAAAACCTCTCTTTATTGGTTATTTTTGAACTTTCCATATAAACAGTTTTTTTAAGGACACATACAGGTGAAAAGTTCAAGGTATTGTATCACCACTTTCTAGAACATTCTACGACACGTGCATGTTAAAAGTTCATCATTTTTTTAAACCTACCGATATTTCTTTTTGCAACATTTTTTTCAACATTTAACGGCACGTGGAGGTCAAAAGTTCACCATTCTTTCAAGTTTGAACTGCACCTTCCAAATACAATTAGCAGGTGTGGTTGAGCTGAGCAAATTTCATCCTATCATATGTACTCCACGTATAAACTGCTTTTTTATTAACCAATCACAAAGATGCTTTTCACCAAAACTAATATACACTCTACTTTTTAGGACACAATACATTTCATCTCCCAATCGGTTAACGTTTTGTATGTAAAAAAAAAGTAGTTCCCCATGTTTAAACATATCTCTTATTCTACGAACGGACTGCATGAGCTACAGACATTTATCCATATCTTGTAGCCATACCTTCAAAATGCTAGTGTGGATTGTAGGACATAGCTATGTTTTCTGGTGCAAGAGGTATGCAGAACAGAGGCGTATTGACTTAGACCTAGGTTTACAAAATGTGCACATTAAATGGTTTGCACAGAGGATTGAAGTGCCACCAATTGCTCCCTTTGGTTAAAACCTGTTTGCATCTCCAACACCCTGATCTCATGATTGTGCACTGTGGTGGTAACGACCTAGGCACATTGACTGGGGTAGGTTTGGAAATGCTTATGAAAGACACCTTTGGACAATTGATGTTACTTTTGCCTCAAACTGTCTTTGTATATTCCAATATATGCCAAAGACAGAAGTGGAAATGGTCAAACCAATTTTGTCATAAGATTGAAAAATCTAGGAAGAATGTCAACAAAGCTGTGTCTGCATACCTCAGAGACCATAGAATGGGGTCGATTTACAACAACAACATACGTTTTGATATGGCTGATATCTACAGAAGTGATGGAGTACACTTCACAGATAAGGGAAACCGAGTTTTCCTGATTAACTTGAAGCTGTGCATTCGCACTTACATGTAGCTCCAACTAATAAACACAAGGGCTCTTTTTAGAGCCGCCTTATATTCCCAATTTCGGCTCGCAGAGTGTCACCTGCGGGCTGTCGGGCAGGCTCGCAGAGGAAGAGCTGCGGCACGTGGGCTCAGCTCTCAGAGGGAGACCTACGAGCCGTTGGCTCGCAAAAGCACAGCACCGTACTAGCTCGCAGAGGGAGAGCTGTGGCCGGACTCGCAGAGGGAGACCAACGGGCCAACAGGCCTGCTAGCAGACACACAGCTATCAGTTAACGGGCTGGCTCGCAGAGATACAGCTGCGAGCCCTTCGAGCTGCAACCCGACGGGCTAACTCGCAGAGGGAGAATAACCAAGACCTTTCTCCCTGCCAAATTTGGCGTAATTCCGTTCAGCAGTTTGACCTGTAGCCTTGTCTAAAGTTGCCTATGTAAATTGCATGGAGAAAACACGTTTTGGGACCCCCTTTTTTTCTTAGCCCCCCCTTGACGAATCCCCCCAAACTTTCAGGATAGGAGCTGACCTGAAAAGAGGAACTTTTTGGAAAATTTCGTAAAGATACGAGCTAACGAGGTGGCTCACAGAGGTAGAGCTGCGGGCCCGACGGACTTCCTTCTAAAGGCATAGCCGCGAGCTGAAGATGTGGGGAGAGGGAGCGTAAAAGGAGTATCTCGCACAGACAGACCTGCGGGATATTTTCAGTATTGCCTCGCAGAGGTAGAATTACGGATGCGATGCCTTTTAGAGGGAGAGATGCGAGCTGACGGACTGAGTCACAAAATGGCTCGCAGTCGCAGAGCTGCGAGCCGACGGACTGGCTTCTAAAGGCATAGCCGCGAGTTGGTGATGTGGGGAGAGGGGCCGTGAAAGGGGTATCTCGCACAGACAGAGCTGCGGTATATTTTTAGTGTTGCCTCGCAGAGGTAGAACTACGGACCTGATGCCTTGTAGAGGGAGCGTTGTGAATAACAAAATGGCTGCCAACACTTCCTAGTTTCAACAGTTCGCAGCCAATAAGCCGCAAGCTCGTGCTCGTAACGCCTCAGCCAAACAGATGTCAGAATTCTCAAATATCAATATCTGGAAAATTTAATATTTCTCAAAAACTACTGAACGGATTTACCCCATTTAAACAAAAGCGTGCTTTCTGGACCAAGACCTTTCTCCCTGCCAAATTTGGTGTAATTCCGTTCAGCAGTTTGACCTGTAGCCTTGTCTAAAGTTTCCTATGGAAATTGCATGGAGAAAACACGTTTTGGGACCCCCCTTTTTTCTTAGCCCCCCTTGACGAATCCCCCAAACTTTCAGGATAGGAGCTGACCTGAAAAGAGGAACTTTTGGAAAATTTCCTAAAGATTCGTCACACGACGCCAAAGTTATAAGCACATCAAAAAATGCTTTTCCTATGGAAACGTGGTCCTAACTATAACTATCTACTGGCGACCGCCAGTAGATTATATAAATATATATATATATATATATATATATATATATATATATATATATATATATATATATATATATATATATATATATATATATATATATATATATATATATATATATATATATGTATATATATATATATATATATATGTATGTATATATATATATATATATATATATATATATATATATATATATATATAGTGCTAGGTCATTCATTTCTGAGATTAATGCTAATAATATGAATCTAGAGTTCAATGCCAACATAAGTAACACCTCTGTTGAGTTCCTTGATCTCATGTTGTACATCTCTAATGGTACACTACACTCTAAGCTACACAGGAAACCTACCGCAGGCAATTCCACTTTACATGCCTCTAGCTTTCACCCTGGACATCTGATTGCTAGCATTCCCTATGGTGAAATGCTCCGGCTGCGCAGAATATGTAGTTTCACTGATGACCTAGCAGCTTGACAAAGGGAGGCACAACACAGATTTAGGGCCCGTGGGTACTCCAAACACAACATCATCACAGCCACCAATAGGGCAAAGTCCATACCTAGAGAAGAACTCCTCGCAGGGAAGCCCACGCCTGACACCAACTCAGACACAGTGGATGAGGCAGACAGTCCAGGCTCTGTCAGTACCAGGCTCATTATCACATACAACACTGAGGAACGGGCCATTAGATCCATCCTCAATAAACATTGGAGGATCAGCAGATCATACCCCACTTTGGGCCCCTTAGTTGCTCAACGGCCAGACATCACTTACAGGCGTGCATTCTCTATGAACGACGCCTTGGTGAGGAGTAACCCGGAAGTGATTACCAAATCCAATTGGCTGTCTGACTTCAAGGGTTTCTCTAAATGCAACAGCTGCAGAGCATGCAAATTTGGAAGAAACATCACTCAGGTGGATTCTAATTTCAGGAGGGAGCCACTGATAATCAAGCATAAACTCACTTGCAGAACTGAGTACGCGATCTACATACTCGAATGCAAATGTAGCTTAAGATACATTGGCAGTACCAAGTTGCAAGTACACTTTCGCATCCATCAACATCTTAGGGCGATTGTGAACAATGATCCCGCCTACCCAGTAGCCAGGCATTTCAAGGAGGTGCACAATAACAACCTTGATTACCTCCAATATTTTGTTATTGATTGCATACCCCCATTAAGACGGGGCGGTAACCGGGAGAAACTACTCCGCCAACTTGAAACCAGATATATCCTAGAATTTAACACCAAGGCACCGTCAGGCCTCAACACTAGTGAGGACTTACACAATTTCCTGTAACATCTGACCACCAGTAATTATTGAAAAGTTTACTTTATGCGCATGTACTGTCTGATTAGCGTTGTATCTAGATTACTGCCCGGTTGCATTTTGTTGCATTTGGCTCTCCTGATTCTACTATGCTAACTAGACAGCTCTCATTTTCCCAATCATGTACATAGGTCTCTGCTTTGTCTGTGAGTTGCCTGATTGTCTATTTGTCACCTTATTCTATTATGCTACACTCTAGGATTTAATTCACATAATGCACGACTTTGACCTGCTCTACTTAGATACTGCATTCATGCATTGCCTTCTGTTTATCTTTGTGCAGGCCATGTGCCCACGCTGGGGCCACATTACGCAATGTGATATTTGTCACACCACAGGTGTTGCAACATGCATTTGTGCACTTTATGTTTCTTCTATTCTGTGTGCATGCTAGGCGCTTATGGATAGGTCCTGGGGCGCCAAGTGGCAATGGGACATCTGACACACCCCACAAGACTAGTACAGCTTAAACCCCGTACATGAACTCTTCACCTTCCGGCTGGAAGTGTGACTATGTGGTGCTCTGGTATTTATCTATCTTATTTTTGGCTATTTTCTGCCAAACTGTGTTGGTAGTTCTTTTCACACAATTCACTTTCTTGTTAACCTTGCACATTTTAAGCACTTCAGTGGAGTTGTCATTCTTAAGACATTCCGTATACTGACAATTTTTCAAAAAGCAGTGTTTACATGCTATATCACTTTCCCTGTGTCACTTCCCGTAATATCTACGCTTCGCACTTTGTCACAGTAGTATCGCTCACCATTCCGCCACAGCATTATTTCCGACCTTTCACACGCAGGCGGCATGCATTTTTAAGAACACTGTTTCTGTGTCTGCCCGCTGATGTTATTTCCATGCATTTGTGCACTGGATGATTCGTACTCACTTTTTAGCCGTTTTTATGACTCCTCACTGTCCGCAGCTCTTCTTGAGATTTATTTTGTCTCACTATGAGCCGGCTATGCGGCTTTAGTCCGATGAGCCATTGACACAGCAAGCAGATTTGACATCCACTTCAATGCCAACATAAATAACACCTCTGTTGAGTTCCTTGATCTCATGTTGTACATCTCTAATGGTACACTACACTCTAAGCTACACAGGAAACCTACCGCAGGCAATTCAACTTTACATGCCTCTAGCTTTCACCCTGGACATCTGATTGCTAGCATTCCCTATGGTGAAATGCTCCGGCTGCGCAGAATATGTAGTTTCACTGATGACCTAGCAGCTTGTCAAAGGGAGGCACAACACAGATTTAGGGCCCGTGGGTACTCCAAACACAACATCATCACAGCCACCAATAGGGCAAAGTCCATACCTAGAGAAGAACTCCTCGCAGGGAAGCCCACGCCTGACACCAACTCAGACACAGTGGATGAGGCAGACAGTCCAGGCTCTGTCAGTACCAGGCTCATTATCACATACAACACTGAGGAACGGGCCATTAGATCCATCCTCAATAAACATTGGAGGATCAGCAGATCATACCCCACTTTGGGCCCCTTAGTTGCCCAACGGCCAGACATCACTGACAGGCGTGCATTCTCTATGAACGACGCCTTGGTGAGGAGTAACCCGGAAGTGATTACCAAATCCAATTGGCTGTCTGACTTCAAGGGTTTCTCTAAATGCAACAGCTGCAGAGCATGCAAATTTGGAAGAAACATCACTCAGGTGGATTCTACTTTCAGGAGGGAGCCACCGGTAATCAAGCATAAACTCATTTGCAGAACTGAGTACGCGATCTACATACTCGAATGCAAATGTAGCTTAAGATACATTGGCAGTACCAAGTTGCAAGTACACCTTCGCATCCTTCAACATCTTAGGGCGATTGTGAACAATGATCCCGCCTACCCAGTAGCCAGGCAGTTCAAGGAGGTGCACAATAACAACCTTGATTACCTCCAATATTTTGTTATTGATTGCATACCCCCATTAAGACGGACGGTAACCGGGAGAAACTACTCCGCCAACTTGAAACCAGATATATCCTAGAATTTAACACCAAGGCACCGTCAGGCCTCAACACTAGTGAGGACTTACACAATTTCCTGTAACATCTGACCACCAGTAATTATTGAATAGTTTACTTTATGCGCATGTACTGTCTGATTAGCGTTGTATCTAGATTACTGCCCGGTTGCATTTTGTTGCATTTGGCTCTCCTGATTCTACTATGCTAACTAGACAGCTCTCATTTTCCCAATCATGTACATAGGTCTCTGCTTTGTCTGTGAGTTGCCTGATTGTCTATTTGTCACCTTATTCTATTATGCTACACTCTAGGATTTATTTCACATAATGCACGACTTTGACCTGCTCTACTTAGATACTGCATTCATGCATTGCCTTCTGTTTATCTTTGTGCAGGCCATGTGCCCACGCTGGGGCCACATTAAGCAATGTGATATTTGTCACACCACAGGTGTTGCAACATGCATTTGTGCACTTTATGTTTCTTCTATTCTGTGTACATGCTAGGCGCTTATTGTGAGAAAGTGCCATCTTTCTTGCATGCTATGCCCCCCACTTTTTGCTGAATTGCTGATGTGCTTTGACTGAGTGTGCCCTGGGCTCCTGCCAATCAGGTACCCAGGGCCTGTGTTCCTTCCCTAAAACTGCAGTGATGCCTAAACTCAATTGGCAACCCTGGCCACAGGTAAAGTCTCTGGTAAATGGTACCACAGGTACCAGGGCACTGTGACCAGGAAAGGCCCCTAAGGGCTGCAGCACTTATTGTGCCACCCTTAGGGACCCTGTACCTTTACACACACACACTGCCTTTGCAGGCTGCGTGTTTTGGTGCAGAGCAAAAGTGAAGAGTCGACATGGCACACATCCCTGTGTGCCATGCCAGCAACAACACTGCCCTGGCATACCTCAGTCACCCCTCTAGCTGGGTGCCCTATGCCAGTGGTGTGAGTACAGGTGCATGAGCCCTGTACCCCTACAGTGCTCAAGTCCATTCTTGGGCATTGTAAGTGCAGTGCTGCCATTTAAAAGTATATGGTGCTGGGAGGTCGTCATTACGAACTCCACAGCACCATGATGTCTGCACTGAAGACTGAGAAGTTTGGTATCAAACTTCTCAGCACATTAAACCCACACTGATGCCAGTGTGGGATTTAATGTAAAAAGCACACAGAGGGCATCTCAGAGATGCCCCCTGAAACCAACCCGACCTCCAGTGCCTGGACTGAGTGGCTGCCCAGGCTGCCACCACCAGACATGTTTCTGGACCCCTGGGTTGAGAGCCATCTGCTCTCAGGGGCCTGAAACAATGCACATCCTGGGGCGAGGTGCCAAAGCCTCCTCCCACAGGATGGGCAGGGGAAGCTTCAAAGGCCTGTCGCCTTTTGAGCTTCCCCAGACCATTTGCTGCTCCCAGCAAACTGGTCCCCACTGGTTCTACCCCCACTTCTGGCGGGAGAACCGGCGGGAAAACCATAGGCAGGAAATGGGTTGTGCCCACCTCTGCCAACTCCACCCCTAAGGTGGGGGAGGCGAGGTGAAGCACAAACTCGAGTCCCCACCATCTTGGGGATGTGGGGACCCAGCCAACCAGGGACAGGCTCCTGCCCCCCTCCCACTGGAGAGTGGCAGAATAGGGGGTGTACCCACCCCAGGGAAGGGACCCATTTGGTCCCTGCCCTTACCTACCTGTAACCGCCCCTAAATTTAGTATTTAGGGGCACCCTGAACCTTCCTTCCTCAGATCCCGAGAAGAAAGGAAGAAAGAAGACGAAGCAAGAAGACCAGCCGTGCAGCTGCTAACAAAGAGGCGACGACAACTGACTTGGCCCCAGCCCTACCGGCCTGTCGACCCCTGAAACCTGCTCCTGCGAAACCCCGGCTTCCCTTGTGGTCAGTAACCTCACCAAACCCGGAGGACCTGACTGCCTTGCCACAGACTTCAAGACAGGGACTCCCACGAGCAGTGGTACTGCTTAAAGAAAAGCTACAAGACCAGGCCCTGGCCCGGAACCGCGAATCCACACCTCTCTGCACCCGCCGACCCTGGCCCGAGCTGAGGTGAACCTACACCACGAGGACGTCCCCCCGGCGACTGGGACCCAGTATCCAGCACCCACGGACCCTCCTCGATGACCCTGACGACGCCTGCAGCCTTAGAACAAGCGACCCCTCCTACCGCGATCATCAGAGGGTAAGATTTCCGATACCAAAAGACACCCCTGCACCCGGTGCCCCACGGCCCCCTGTGCCCAACTCCTGGGTGTCTACCCGTCCTCTACCTTCCCAACTTACCTCTCGAAGTGGTGGTCACACCTGAAGAATCTCCGTCCCCGAGCTTGCAGTGTTTGTTCGTCAGGCAGCTTCTCCATAGGAAACCATTGGGCGCCCGACGGCCCAACAGCACTCTGCATCCGGCCGCCCCAGTGCCGCTGAGGGTGTAGAGATCACATCATCCTGACCCTGGGAGACCCCTGAATCTACCCCCAGAAGATCAAATTCGCCAGTCGAGTGTTTGCCCTAAAACCGTCCACTTGAAATTCCTCCATAGGGTAAAATTGGCTGGCTGCACTTGGAATTTCTCTAAGTGTCCAATTTCGAAAGTTGCAAATATTCCTTAAAAATCGCCCGAAGTCCGAATCCGCAAAATCTCACCTGAACCCAGGAGAGACCCCAGTGCTGGAGACAAGACCCCAGCACTGACCCGAACAAGACCGATTAACCTGTTCAAAACCGTTCCTTTGTTTTTCGCCATTGAATAACATTGAGACATTTTCACTTGGAAATTCTTCAAAGTGTCCAATTTTGAAAGTTGCAAATATTCTTTAAAAATCGACCGAAGCCCGAATTCGAAAATTCTCACCTGATTCCAGGAGAGACCCCAGTGCTGGAGAAAAGGCTCCAGCACTGATCCGAACAAGACCGATTAACTCCTTAAAAACCGATACTTGGTTTTTTGCCATTGGATAACATTGAGACATTTTTACCGGAAAAGTTTCTAAGTGCCCACTTTTCAAAACTAAAGAAATTCCTTAAAAATCGCACGAATCACTAACCCGACTTTTTCCAACTGTTTGCAGGTACTGTCCTCGTGTTGAATCCCTGGTCCATCATTGGGGTTACAAAAGTAATCGTAACGTACCGTACCTTTAACTTGAAATTCCTTCCATAGGATAACATTGGGGATTCTGTGCAAAAATTCTTCTGTGTCCACTTTTGAAACAGCTAAATATTGCTTAAAAATCATATGTTTGACTAAAACGATTTTACCCAACTGTTTCCAGGTACTACCCGGTGCTGAATCCATGATCCAGTACTGAGTTACAAAAAGTAATCCAAATGTGATTTACATGCATTTATCTTAAAGAGTCCATTGAAAGTAATGTATTGAGTTTTCTGGAATTGTACAATAACTTGACAACTACTGCAAACTCTAAAGTGCAAAGTGCACTTGCGTTTGAAAAAGTATTTATTCAGTACCTGTAATTGAAAAGTATTTTATCTGCATACCTGCATCAAGCTTCCTTGGTTCTAAAATAAAAACTGTATATATTTTTTTTATATATACAAAACAAATTGGCATAGAGTTCAGTTCTTGAGTGTGTGACTTCATTTGCTGATTGAGTGTGTACAACAAATGCTTTACACTGTTCTCTGATACTGCCTTACTGCTCGACCAAGCTACCACTTTAGAGAGTAAGGTTATATCTAACTTTAGCCTCTGCCAAGCCACTGGGGACTGTGGACTCTGTGCACACTGTACCTATTTGGGAACAGTATATACAGAGCCACTTCCTTACACTTCTGGATAGGTCCTGGGGCGCCAAGTGGCAATGGGACATCTGACACACCCCACAAGACTAGTACAGCTTAAACCCCGTACATGAACTCTTCACCTTCCGGCTGGAAGTGTGAGTATGTGGAGCTCTGGTATTTATCTATCTTATTTTTGGCTATTTTCCGCCAAACTGTGTTGGTAGTTCTTTTCACACAATTCACTTTCTTGTTAACCTTGCATATTTTAAGCACTTTAGTGGAGTTGTCATTCTTAAGACATTCCGTATACTGACAGTTTTTCAAAAAGCAGTGTTTACATGCTATATCACTTTCCCTGTGTCACTTCCCGTAATATCTACGCTTTGCACTTTGTCACAGTAGTATCGCTCACCATTCCGCCACAGCATTATTTCCGACCTTTCACACGCAGGCGGCATGCATTTTTAAGAACACTGTTTCTGTGTCTTCCCGCTGATGTTATTTCCATGCTTTTGTGCACTGGATGATTCGTACTCACTTTTTAGCCGTTTTTATGACTCCTCACTGTCCGCAGCTCTTCTTGAGATTTATTTTGTCTCACTATGAGCCGGCTATGCGGCTTTAGTCCGATGAGCCATTGACACAGCAAGCAGATGTGACATCCACTTCCACTCCCCATGGGGTCTAAAAAGCAGTTTCTCCACTAGCGGCGGTCTATCGAGTCCAGGCCTTGTGTAGTGCGGTTTTCCCTCATGTGCCACTTTGGCCTTTATTTTGCAGGAACTTGCCACCTCTGCACATTATAACATTTTCGCATCAGACACGCATAGTGTGAGGTTGCTTTGTCACCGTTTGTTTCATTTGACTACGTTTCTCCAACTGGCGGCCAGTGAGATTAATTTTGAGTCTGTCTACCATGTCTGTAATAAGTGTTACTTACTGAGTCATCCACATATGACTTACTGCGAGCAGTAAAGCAGCGTGGCTTGCCATGTTGGTAAAAGTGATGTAAAATGCCTACTCATGGTTCTCTTGGCATGAACATAGTGAAAATACTACTGCACCTGTATATATGTCACCCATTTGTTATCAGTGCGCCATGTGATCAAGGCCGCAGTCCAGCGGCCGAAACGCGTCATTTGGACCTCGATGCTTGAATAAAGAACCTACTTATATCTTTGCTACTGGAGTCTGTGCCCTTGTATTGTATATATATATATATATATTTCTCCACCAAACAAATTTAAACGCTGCACTCTCCTGGGGTTTGTTACTTCAATAAAGGTTTATTCAAAGGCCATCTCCTTCTCCACCTACGCATTTCAACCAGCAGGTCTTGGTCACGTGACCAAGACCTGCTGGTTGAAATGCTAAGGTGGAGAAGGAGATGGCTTTTTGAATAAACCTTTATTGAAGTAACAAACCCCAGGAGAGTGCACCGTTTAAATTTGTTTGATGGAGAATTGGAGCTCGAGGCTGGTCCAGCCTCGCCGCGAGCACCAGCTGTGAAACAGCGTGACCTTCGCTCAGGACACAATTGTTGATGAATATATATATTGCAGACTACAATAAATTTCACAGAAATCTACACCTGTGTGGGCACCATCTTTGGGGCAACCTTCTTGTTGGATATTGAGCGGCGAGCCTAGCCGCGATGGGAGCCCCGCTGTTGAGACGGACCCCGGTGACACCATGAGGTGAACACTTGTGCAAGGGGACAGGTGCTGTATTGCAGTCTACTTATGGCGGCTGAGCAGAGAGGAAGTGAATTCAGCAGCCCACTGGGGTTTTAATAACTGTATTAGCAGCACGCACGCACGCACACTCACTTGAGTGTTATTGACATTACGCACTACAAGTACCATGAGGCCGGGAGAGCGGCCACGCCCACTGGGGCAGGTACGTGGTTTAAAAAGTGGCGTATGATAGTGTGTGCGTTGCTGCATAATCAAGCCTGTGACGAAGGGCAGGAGCCCGAAACGCGTCGGCGATGAACTCAGCTATTTGCTTCCAACCTGTTTCTGCTGCAGACTACAATACATTTCACAGAAATCTACACCTGTGTGGGCACCATCTTTGGGGCAACCTTCTTGTTGGATATATATATATATATATATATATATATATATATATATATATATATATATATTGGTTGAATTTTCGTCAGCGCGCAAAAAGAAGACTCGCACTCCAGGGATCGTGATAATAGGTCAAATATTATTGGCATTTGTTTCGAGCTTTTGGCCGAGTTTTCCGACCATTCTTCTAACATCCTAGGATTGGGTGATTCGTATGAAGGTGTAATATATATCCTTAAGCCCCTGGGTACCATATCCTTTTCTATATAATCCTGTAGTGAGATGGCTTCCCACCACTTAGATGTTTCCGATTTTTTGATCTTTTCTAGCCTTCTAAGTTTGTCCTGGAGCGTGATGTCCTTAGGTCTGGTTTCAGTTCTAGTCTGTGCCTTGTTTGGTGCTCTGGCAAAGAGACTGAGGGCCGCTGCCCTCCTCTCTGTTTCTTCCTCCATGTTATAGACGTCCTGTATAGATTAATACATTCGTGTATCCAGTAAATGTGGACTGCGTGTACTGCTGGGGGTATACTGGTGTCAGCGCCTCCCCTCACTTATGCGAGGTTCCTGCTGCTGGGAGTGATAAGTCCAAATGTATGCGTGCTTGTATTTCCTCAGCACGGTCTCTTGAAAATGTTAACTCAGTACAGAGGGTACTGATTCCCAACGGCTATGTTGTAATGTCAAACTTATCTAATGATAAAATTTGAGACTTAGAATTATGCTAGATTTTTCAGAGTGCTAAAGAAATCCCCGATTCCCGCTTGCCCAAGCGTGGTGTTACAACGAGCTGACTTTAAATGGTTTTACGGGTCCGTACTGGACGTCTCCTTACTATAAATCACTTTCCGCTGTTGTATCTCTATTGCGGCTGGGTCTGAGGTGAGCGGTGGTGTATGGTACTTGTAGTTACAACGCGTTACTGCATGTTCGTTTTACCCGCTGTGGCTGTGGCTGTGTGCAGACTCCGTATCCTGCCACCGACAGGGTGGAAGGTGAGAAGGACACGCGTCCTCCGACTCGTCTCTTTCCCCCCTCCCCATACCCCGGGCAGCCCCAACCGGAGTCCTTACCTGCACGGTGTCCAGCGCTTCCTGGGCTCCCGATGTTCTCCCACACCTCCGCTTTAAATTCACCGCTTCCAGTCCTCCGTTTTCCGGCTAGCGTACACAGCCCAAGTGCTGGTAATTCCGTTCGTGTTCTCCTGCGAATCAGTAGTCCATAAGATATAACACTCCGAGCCGGGCCCCGGAAGGCTCCTTCAATATTTTGCAATGTTGGCTCCTTCTGCCTTCCCCCGCCCTCAGCAGAGGATCGCTCACAGTTGGCGGAGCTAAGCCAACCAATGGAATAATTCAGAATACGAGTAAAGCGATCTCAGAGTTTTGGCTGACACCAGTGGTTGTTTATTCCAGGTTACGCGTTTCGCTTGACAAGCAAGCTTGGTCACACAGTGAGTCACTGGGAGAAGATGCATTTCATAGTCATTATGGAAACTGTAAAAGGACCAATATGTGAATAGACATGTGACGTAGACATCATTTACATTTTTTAATCCATATTTATTCGTATATTTTTAGATATTTAAAAAAGTTGGTAAAGGTTTGCATGGTAAAAGTCTGCTTGGTAACAGTACGTGTGGTAATAGTTCATGAAATGTATTTCTATATATGTAAGTGGTAAAGAATTGCATTGTTATCGTATATTCATGGTAAAGTAGCTGAAGCAGGTAAATGTGCACAAAAATAGCAATCCTTAGCATCTAAAGCGAGTGTATACACCTGAACTAATCTAGAATATACATTTAAGGTGAAAACCCCCTCTGAAGCATCCATAAATGAAGCCTTTAATTTTCTCTCATCTATTGTATTTGCAGGTGATGTAGGTGCAGGAGAAGATCTAAGAGTAGCTGTCTCAGGTGTGATGCTCATACCAACTAAGTGAATTATGAATGTTAACAGAGCGACTGTTAAAGTTACAGCAATCACTAGTCTACATCTAGCCTTGGTAAGGAAGCACGTTTGTCAACAGTCAGGCCTTCAGTAGAATATAGCAGTAGGCAGACTTAATATTCTGAGTTTGTTTCTACTTTTGCAAAACGAGCAAACCTTTTGATGGTTATTTTGTATTTATTTCACTCAGCTTATATACAGCAGTCTTTGTGAGGCATCCCTAGCCCTATTCCATCTTCTTCTAAGAATGTCAACCTTACTCTTCTACTGCCGCCTTGTCCCTAGAGAATTCTTCTTACTTCTTTTTGTTTGTCTAATTTTCTTATGCAGTAATTGTTATGCTCATATATCAGTTGTCACAGTCTATTCAAGAGCTCAATTTAGACACAGTTCATAATCCCAATATTCAATTATTCTTGAATTGAATCTATCAGATATCTAATGAGTTGAGCTTAATTATGAATTCGTTTTAAGGGTTTGAATCATATGCTGTGCTAAGGTGGCATTTCATGGAGCTTCAAGTAGTTCTGTTCTTGGCATAGGCTGTCGAATTAGATACACTGTCAGTATAATAAGTCCAATCAGGTCTCTAAATACCTGAGACAAAGAACTTTTGCTCTCTTAGATCTCCTAGGTGTCTATTGATCTTCTTCTGTATCACTTATACCATTAAATTCTATTTCTTCACTGATGGTTTGTGGAATGCATTCAACTGACACACTAGCGTGCATAGTTATGAGCACTGTTGCATCGCTCTTGTACCATGCAATGTGGTGCAAGAGCGACGCAGCTCAAAAGTTAGATGCATGAAGCCACACAAGGCCACCTTGTGTGACCCTGAGTGGCTTAATACACCCAGAGTAAATCAAAGCAGTGCAAATTGCTGTGTTTCCTTACTCTGAACTAAGGAGGTGTTCCATGGGTGTTGAGTGGGTGTTCCCACACGACTCCCATGGTTTTTGACACAATCCCAGATTTACCAGAACTGGTAAACCTGAGAATGCACCAAAAATATATGCCTTCCCAGGAGAGGCGTAAACAAGGAGAAATATCTTAATTTCTTCTCATTACTTCCTCTTTCTATGGTGCTGCATTCCGCAGCACACATAGATAGAGGAATATGCCTCTCAGGATTGTTTATGTGCAGGAAGGTTCCCCCTTCCTGCCAAAAAAAACAATCCTGCATGCAACACAGGCACCCTTGCAACATTGTGCAAGGGTGCCTGTGTTGGTGCTAGTAATCCAAAATGCGCTAGCACTGGGACAAGGACAGGAATGCCCCATATCCTTTTAAATACGGTGCATTCCTGCCCTTTCCCAGTCATGCAGCACAGCAAGGTGACTTGCTGCGCTTTGTGACTTTTTTGTAAATATGCCCCTAGATTTTGATTGCTTTCTGTTCTTTGGTCATTTCTCTTTCCTTTGAAGTTTCCCAGTTCTCACACTTGTTCCTTCATGTTTGCACCTGTGGTGGTTCTGCAATGTCCCCTCTTTCAGCTCCTCATCTTCAGGGGATGCTTCCACACCACTGTGCAAGATTTCAGAAACCTGGATAGGTGGGGAACTCTGATGGACGTCACCCCCATCTGATCATATGGACACAGGAGGTCGCGGATCTGGTTCAAATGTCTTCATTTATCAAGTGAACATCTCACCCTGTGGGTATGTGAGGCATGAATCCATTTGGGTGGTCCACTGCACTTAACGGCTGTCTTGGTGATTAGGATCACCTGATAGGGTCCCTTCACCTTGGCTCTAAACAGGATTTTTGAATGTGCTTCTTTATTATGTCCCAAACACTGAGGCTAAGGTTGTGGCTTTGCTCTTCACTTGGGATGGCAGTAGCTGCCCCAACCTTGTGAGAGACAGAATGTACCAAATCAGCCAATCTCTTTCAGTTGTCAAGAATCATGTCATCTGTGATATTTACAAGTTCAATTGCAGGCATAGCAGGCAGCCGCATGGCATGTCCCATGAGTATTTTGTGTGGTGACAATCCTGTTCTTCTGTCAGGAGTGCTTTGGGATACTCAGCAACGCTAAGGGCAAGACATATGGCCATTTTAGAGAAGTGAATGTCAATACCTTGGCCAAAGGAAATTTCGGTGTGCCATTAAATTGCTCGACTAGTCCTGAAGCTTCTGGTCGGTAGCTACAATGCAATCTCTGTTCCACTTGTAGTGCCACACACAGCATTCTAAGGATCTCATCATTAAAGTGAGTCTTGGTCTAAATCCAGAGAAACCGGAAATCATAACCTTGGTATGAGTCCTCATAACAGCAGTTTGGCTACAGTGAGACTGAATTTCTCAGTGTTTGGTAGGCTTTCATGCATCTGGAGAAAATGCACACTATGACTATGATATATCTCTGCCCATTACAAACAAGCATTTTGATAAAATCCAACTACATTCTGTTACAAGATCCTCCTGATCTGCCTATGTGACTCATGGTTTCAGGGGTTCCTCTCCCTACATTCATTTGCTGACAGGTCACACATCTGGGGCACAATTCTTCAGCTAGAACTCAAAATCGAGGATTAAACCAATTCTGCCTAAGTGGTCTCTCCATAGCAAACCTACCGACGTGTGCAGGGCCATGAAAATGTCTCATCATGGGGAATAACAGGCTATCAGGCAACATAGGTCTTCCATCAGCTGAGACCCAGATCTCATTTGTGTTCTTAACACATCCTGCTCTGACCCATCCTTGTTGATCTGCCTCTGACACTTCTTCCTGCAATCTCTTGGTACCCTCCCAAGTATCTGTCACTGACAAGTGCATTGAAAAGGTGGTGTCCTCCTCAGATTTAATTGCATATTCTCCACTCAATGTGCATGCCACAGTTGCACAATACCAAGCAACTTCATCAACACATCTGTTTCCAACAGTCGCTTGATCATTTCCACTCCTGTGGGCTACGCATTTAACAACTGCAATTTCTCATGGCAATTGTAAGGTTTCCATCAGTCTCATCACATATTCTCCATTCCAGATAGATCAGGACAAAGTCATGAATTACCTCTGTGACCATAGCTATCCAAAATTATGGACCATACCAAAGCTGTATTGACTCTCAGTAAATATTGTCACCCGCAACTGGTCTGAAAGCCAGCAAGCTCTGGTAAGGACAACCAGTTCTGCCACTTGAGCAGATGTAACACCTTGAAGCCAGTAGGCTTCTACCACTTCCTGAATTGTACAGACAGCATAAGCTGCTCTCAAATTCCCCTCATTATCTTTTAGGATTGAGCCGTCAACAAATATTAAATAGTTGGGCTCATCAAGGGCGTCATAGTTAATATCAGGTCTTGACTTGGTGCATAAAACTGTGACATCAAGACAGTCATGCTCAACTTTTTCCCAATCAATTTCATTTTCAGGCAATGGTAATAATGCAGCTGGATTAAAAGTCTGACATTGTTTTAAAATGACATTCTCTGCTGCAAGAATCAATTGTTCATATTTTGTGAGTCTACCATTTGTCATGTGCTTTGTTTTAGTTTGGGTGAGAAAAATCTCCACTGAATGAGGTAACATCACTGTAAGAGGAGGTCCCATGACTAATCTCTTGCTTCTCTCAATACTGACACCAACTGCCACAATCATTTTAAGGCAGCTGGGCAGTCCTGTGGCAACAGGGTCAAGGGTAGTTGAAAAATATGCCACAAGGCTTCTAGAGTATTTATGCAATTGAGTAAGCACTCAGAGAGCACAGCCCTCCCTCCCACTGCAAAACAAAGTGAACATTTTACTGCAATCAGCCATTCCCAGTGCCAGGGCATGACAGAGACTTTCTCTCAGCTAAAGGAATGCTTTTAAGTAATTGTTGTCCAATGGAAGTGGATAAGGCACATCTTTGTGTGTCAGCCTCAGTAAAGGCTTGGCCACTAGGCAAAAGTTGGGTATTCACTGTCTACATTAGCCCACCATTCCAAAAAACATTATGACTTCTCTCTGTGTTTTAGGTGGATTCATTTTCAAAACTGCAATAATTCTATCTTTTGACACCTTCCTTGTTCCTTTCTCAATAGGAAATCCTAAATACAGGGCCTCTTTTTGACAATATTGCAACTTACTCGGGGATAATTTATGACCAGTCTCAGCTAAATGATTTAGCAGAGCAATCATATCCTGTTTGCAGGCTTCATGTGTATGTGGCGCCACAAGTAGGTCGTCAATCAAATTGCAGGGCACCTGTAAGGTCTCAAGATTCTTTCTGTATACCCTTGCAGTACTTGGCACCATGCAAAAACTTTAACATTTTAAAAGAGAACAGAAATTGACTTTCCTCATGTGGTGGGATTAAAAAGAAAGCTTGGCAGAGGTCCACTACGGTGAACCACTCAGCATCGCAGGGAATCTGAAACAATGTTGATGCTGGATTTGGTACCACAGGACATTATAGGATGACTATACTGTTAATATTTCATAAGTCCTGCAGAATTCTATATTTACTGTTTGACTTCTTTAAGCCCATGATCAGCAAATTGTGAGGACTTCCAACTATTCCTCGCAGAATTCCTCACTATAGCATTGATTCAATCACCAGAGTGATAACGGCCACTATCTTGAGTGTGAGATTGAATGGTGGCATTTTCGGAAATTCTGCATTTGGTTCATTCATTACTCAGACATGTTCTACAACTATAATGAGTCTGAAGTCTTTCCCTGACAAATCTCATTCTTCAATTTTCACAATATCTCGTAAACGGTAAGTGAGTCCTCTACCATTCTCACAAGTAACAATCCAAACTCTGGTCCTTGTCTGACCATTTTAAATTCAAAATCTTCATCATGCATTTCAAACTAGACACCTTATGGTGTACAGTAAATTGTGCAGTTTAATTTGCAGAAATATTTTCATTTACAGAATGAATCACACACAACAAACTGATAAACCTCCTCAAATGAGCCTACTGTTACAGGGACCTTCTTTGAGACAGGGTTAGTTATTTTGTTATGTGTGACACCTACAACTTAGATCTTTTTTGCTAAGAGGGGTAAGTTAGGGACTTCCGCTGTTCTAACAGTGGAACGGGTAGCACCGGTGTCAATGAAAAATGACATTTGCTGGCTACTTACCTCCCCTCATACAAATGGACCACTCTGGTTTACCTCTAAGACTGTGCCAAGTACGCAGTTTTCCTCCCCACTCAGGTACCATCATTGCGAACTGTCGAAGTCAAAGCTCTCGTGCTCAAACATAGGAAATTGTTGACAGTGCTTCGGATTTTGGAAAGGATTTGGGGTTTCTCTTGGTGCTTGATTCTTGGTTCTTGATTCACATTAAATCTGAGGTTGCGCACGTTCTGTGGAGCCATCGGAGCCTGTGGGACCTGCATCATTGGGGCTTGTGGCTGATTTGGAGTTTGCATTCGATGAACTAGGACATTCTGCCTTTGAGTCAGATTCAAACTTTGCATTTGCCCCTCACCACTTGCTCTATTGATTCTGTCAACATTTCCTCTCCCAACGCCTGAGCTAGTTACAATAATGGCAAGGAGTCGATTTCTTTAACGTCACAATCCCTGAGTTTGGATCAACTGGAACACCTCGACCTCTACTTTGTGGAACACCAACTCCACCTTGCACCATTTGACCTCCATTCTGGTAACCAACACCTTGCATTCCACCAACATTCCCTGCATACGGCTGATTTTGAAACCCTTTCTGAGCCAAATTGTTTGTGTAAGCATGAACTTCTCTTTAAGCCTTTTCTGCTTCATTTCCTGTTCATCGCTACAGTGTTTAGCATACCTCAGGATCTCATCTAAAGGTTTACACTACTAGCAAATCACATTCTGTTTTATACTGATCTCTGGGTGCAACCCAAGAACAAAATGTGACACAAAGCTTCTCATATCTCCCCTTTCAGGATTTTCCTGTCCACTATGCTGTTTAAACACCTATAACAACCGTTCATAATAGGCATGAACTGATTCTTTAGCTTCCTGAGTCATCCTATTGATCTTTAACTAATCAATGTCCCTTGTCGGAACCTTTCCTTTCATGAGGGTAATCACCTCATTATACTTGGTCATCACTGTGGGTGAAGGTGCACGGGTACACGGATCCCTTGTGGACTCTGTGCGTGGGCACTATACAGCTATCTTACACTCAGCCCATAGATCACTCAGTTCCACAGTGTTGAAAAAGGTATTTAAATCTGTCCACAAAACCTTTGAAATTTTCACTAACCTGTCAACCTTTGTCTACCATTGAGCATGATTCTCTCTCAGTTTATGGAAGTTGTTTGTGAATGTTGCAAGATCCCATCAACTCCTTGGCACATGAACATACCCTCCACCTTGTATTTCCCTCATAGTGAATGTCAAAGCCTCTTCTTTATATGAGGGTAGTGGAGTCTGTTTACCATTTACCTCTACATTGTCTGGTTGCTTCTTTTTCTTTCTCTGCTTTTTCCCCCAACTGCTCTCTAATCTTTCAAAATCACTACATTTCTGAATGCATTTAACCAGTTTGGCAATGTGTAACTTCATTCCTGAAGATCACATAGTGACAATCGCTTCATCATCTAATTGTGCCCTAAAACGTTTCTGCAAACTAATACTTTTATAGAGATCTACCTTGTATTTCCCTGCCAATTCAGTTATTTTCTCATGTGTAGTAGCTGCATTCCTTGCAATTCCCTTATCAATTAATTTTCCTGATATTATTTCAGATGTGAGATGTCTAAACATCACCTAATGATTTCTTCCAGTTCCACCTTCAAGTTTTATTTGTCTAGGGGTCTAGCCCTTTCTTGATTTGAGGATGGTGCCACTGTATCTTCTGCCCCCCTACTCTCCGGAGTCTCTGGAGTTTCCTCAAACCATGGGGGCAAAATCTCATTATTAAATTGGTTCCTGTCCCCCATGAGAAATTGGAGTTATGCATTTTTTTTCTCCCTTCTCAAAGTTTGGACATTTTTCGTGTGGTCAAGGCAACAACCTGTGAGTTTTGCGACATCGGGATAAACCCTGTCATGGCTACTCCACCTACAGCTCCTGAAACAGCAGGATTTAAGGCAATGTTTACTGGTGTGGATACAACAGGAACAGGAATTGCTAATGTCTGAGCAGATATGACCTGTGGCATTGGTACAGTAATTGTCACAATAGAAGCTGAAACACCTGGAGCAAACACAGGTCCAGCTGTTTCAGCAGGTGCAGCTGAAATTAAAAGAGCTTGGGGTGGTCTCCCAATCAGAACTCCTATTCGGGTCAACAGGGGCTGTGACAACTGTACCACTAGAAGTTGTAGTGCCACCCGGAACTGATGTTGGAGCAACATAAGGCAGTGGAAGTGAGCATCCAAAATATCATCTCCAGAATCGCTACCAGTATCAGTTTTCCTTGCAATATCGTCATCTTCATTTCCCTGTTTCAGATTCTTTTTAGGCTTTTCTGTTGTCAATGCTGGGTACATTCTAGCTCCTTCAACTACACATTTCCTCCATCAATGCTGTACTTTATCCCATTTAACATCAGCGTAATTATGCACTGCTCCCTATGCTCTATTCTGATATTTTTCTTTCTCTTTGACATGTGCTGTACGCTCCCAAGCAATTCATGCTTCATATTGTGCAGGTCTAGGAGGTGATTTCATGTCATATAATATTCTTCTTAAATTTGCAATAACCTTCAAATCAAATGTGCCATATTGTGGAGATCTTCATGCTACCTCCTTTGCAGTATTCTTGTGCCATTGATGAAGACACAAACATGTAGGAAGCTCTAAGCTTGTCACCATATAGTGATCTGGTGTATGTTCAAGTGGAGCCTCCTTGCCCTCACAGACAGGGACTAGCACATCATCTCTAATTAAATCTCTAAGGGCTCTGAATCATTTCATTATAACAACAGTTCAACATGAAATGAGCAATTTCAATTCAAATGTTAAATATTTGGCCAAACCAAATTCAATAGAGATCGATTTTCACACCCAATCTCAGCACAATCCTTTCCTACATGGACCTATCACAACACACCATCTGATGACTCACCAACCAATCACTATCCCAGTGTGGTACTAGCTGATGCAATTTTGATGTCTCACAGCGGTTCACCCTCCTTTACAATTTTCTCATACTTAAAATTCCACAACGTTAAGCAAGTACAATACACATATAATCCTTGTCCGCTCCACTAAAGAATTTAAAGTAGTTCACTCACACAAGAGTTAGCCAGAAATAGCACTTTCCAACTTCCACACACACAGATGAAATCTTGACCAGTGGAAATCATCCTGCCGACGTGGTTTCCCGTTTGTGTAATAGGATCTAGTAACACCAATCACTATTAGGACAATTACAACAATCTGTTATAGTCCCTATCTCAATTGTGCAGTTGATGGTACCTCACAAACGGACACCACAAAACTTTAGCAGACAAGTAATAACACAATATCTCTTACCCCTGGATCTTAGACTGCACTGAGTCTGATAACTTCAACTGCTCAGCGTCAAACACATATACACATTCAAACAATTGTACCATAAACATTACCAAAACGCAAGACATACAACTTTAACACAATAACATAAGCTCAACATACACAATTGCGACGCACAACCCTATTGATACTCACACCTCCACCACTGCAAATGCCTTCGGAACTGCCAAACTCCTTTACTGTTCAAGGTTGGGCCATGGACTTTAGGGACATGGGCAATTCTAAACTGGAGCAAGTTTAATCAATATGACTCCTTTTCTCCTGTGACTTTAACCATCACTCTGTTACCAGTTGCTGGAGTTGGGATTCTTATATCTTAATTCCCTAGTATAATCATCAAATAACCCCCGCCATTGGTCTATGACTGTTGTTAGTCGACATGGAGAGGTGATAAGGAGCTATCATTTACATCAATTACCATTAACAGCGAAGTCCAATTGGGGCTTCACATGAAGCAACACATGTTAATATAATTCAATCAAAACATTAATGGCAACAGTTTTCCCATTCCCCACTCTTGTGAACCAATCAGTCTTCAGCAAACTCTCAGAGCAGATAAACTCCACAGTTTCTCACATCTTCACAATAAGCTACACAACCATGTCCTTGGTCTATTAATTTGAACAGATCTTGTGGTTCAGATAGCTCTTCCCACGAGTTCCGAATCCTACCATCTCTCTTCTCCCTGTGAGGAGCTCACTAGCAGATGTCTGATACATTACAAATGCTTATTCACTAGCTAACAGAAGGCTTCTGGAAAATTACAGCATCTGCAGTAGGAAGGAAGAGAAAAACATATTGTGCAAAACAACAGTTTAAACATGAAAACAGGCCTTTTAACCCTAACGTGTAAAGTTGACATTTAAGTTGACATCAGCAGTTAGGCTAACTTAAGTCAATGCAATATGTTAATTTATGTGTTTGCTTATAATGCCTAAATATGATTACCTACTGTGATTTTTTGCATTTACTATGCGTATTATTCAGCAATGAAATTAGCACTTTTTAGTTAAATGCATTTAATTTGCAAAAAAAGGAGGAAAGTTGCTCTGTCACTTCTTTTACCTTCTGGTTCTGACTAGGAAGATAGTTCCCCTGAAGCTTCTGTCCCAGCCAGGACGCTTGGAGCATTCTGGTTCTTTCTTCTGGCCTGAAATCATTCTTATAACCATGCTGCTCCCATGTTCACACTGTTAGCTAACCATTTGTCAGGCAACACAGCAAGCTTATTTGGAACTTTCTCGGTAAGAATAGATAAGTACTGTCTGAGCTGGTTAGACAGAACATGCTTCCCTGAGTTGCTCTGCTATTACTGTAATGGATCCAATTCTCAAACACATCTCTATCCACCTTCTTGCTTTGATGGAATCTCTGCAAGTAATAGACAGGCTTCAACTCAAACAGTCTAATCAGGGCATTCATTCATTCTCTCATATGTGAGATTACCATTCTCCAGTATACTTCCATTGATCTCTAGCCCTTGAAAATAGAATCAACTCAGAGTTGCAGCCTTGATCTTGTCATTCAGATTTGGTGCCTAACACACAATCTCAAAACTCTGGACCCTCCCTGTAATGTTGGTGAGTGCAGAGGATTCATTGGACTCGGAGGTTGAGTCACTATTCCCAGAGCTAACCCATGTTTTCTGCTGCTAACCAACCTGAGATTCCCTTTTTCCAGAGCTATCCACTCCTTCTCCAAATCAATATCTCTTCCTTTTTCCAGTATCTCCTGTTGCCTCTTCTTTTCCCGGGCCATTCATCCTGTCTATCATTTCACCTCTCCTCTTCTTCCTGGCAGGCTAATCTGAGCCTCTTCCTCTCAAACTCCCTAACCTGATTGTCTTGCTCTTTCTTTGCTTTCTCATAGGGTAGTTCAGGTTTCAGTGCCTAAGGAAAATCTAACCTATCTAAGGAATGATCTCTGGGACATGAAACATAAGTACCCTAAATATGGCTGGATGAGTCTATATAGGGGAAACTCTAGAGTCAACCAAGGTGACACTTCGGTGGTGGTCGGCGGACAGCCCAGGGGAAGCCTGCACTTGGACACTCTGAGCATCCACAGTACTCCAATGACCCTACCCTGAGTCTCCTGTAAACTTCTTTTTTGTAAGGGCCTGTTTCTCCTGTTCTGTCCATCATGAAATCTATAATGATCTGCCATGCCATTCAAAATCTATCCCAACACATCTCCTCCAAATCATCTAGGGACAGGTTTCTCAGACTTGCTTCTTCACAATTGCTATTTAGCATCTTTATGTGAAGGTTATGTGTGAAGAAACTGGACTTATTAATCTCTATTAGTGCTTATTGGAAATGAAATCTAGCAATACTCACAGCTTTCCGCCACTTGTGGAACCTTTTTCATTAGGCCCAGGACAACCAGTGTTTACTAGGCCCAGATTGTATCAATCAATTGCCACTGGTTTCCACAAGCTTAACCTTACAATTAGACCCAACACTGAGCACCAACAGCACCCCTTTAGCACTTGACCTCAGGGTAGCAAAGTCTAGCAGTCCAAGGCCTACTCAGGGATGGATTGTGGGGTTAGAGACTCAGGATTTAACAAGACACTCTCGCCATGTCAAGAAAACAATCATCAGCCAATGCTTACTCTTTACAAAAAAAGTATTTGACTCAATTCACACACAGCATAATACTCTTCCTAACATTGCAGTGGCCAATAAATGCAGTGCGTGAGCACTAATGCTCCTCACGTTTACTGCAGAGACAGCCTAGACTGCTACCATAGGGCAACTTTTCTCAGTAGTTCGGGTTTAACACTTCCAGCATAGTTTGTGGGATTTTTCATCCCACAGGGGGGATTTTGTAGGGGTGACAAGCCTGATCGCGGGTCAGTTCACTGGCATTAGCTCCCCCACCCCAGGCTTTTCTAAGTTTGACAGTACTTTTGAATTTTCCTTTGTTGGGTACAGCAAACAGCATCTCCATGTTCTGTGGTGTCCATGCCTTGTGGTTTGCATGGCCTGTGGAGCACAAGAGGCAGGGACCCCAACAAATAGGTGTGTGTCTGCCAGTTTGCAGCACTGGGTCTGTTGTAGATAAGCATAGGTAGCACCAGCACCAGTCGAGGAGGTGGCGGTTGTGGTTGAGTCGTGGTGCTCTCAAATCAGGTGGTCTTGTAACATGGAATCTTTCCCGGTCCAAGACACAAACCCACCACCCAAGCAAACTAGGTTCCCACATCTGGTTGTAACAGTAAGTTCTTGAACATTGGTGCAGTTCCCTCCATCTAGCACTTTTGCGTCTTTTGTAGGGACCTCGGAGTGCAGTTGCATTCTTAAACCACTTCATGGCTTCTTCCTCTTGGTTGTGGAGACAGATCCCAGGCTTGAGTTTCACAGCAACTTATGTCCACAAGGGTGAACAGTCCAATCATCATGATTTGGAGATCTGTGGTCTCTGCAGCTCCATTGACTAATCACTCTTTTTTGCCACAGTATGCTGGGATGTGTTGGCTGGTTACTCTTTTTGATAAATATCTGGGGCTATATTATGGATTTGGCTTATTCTCCACTGTAAGCAGCACTGCACTCATAATTCTGAGCCAGTGCAGACTGGTACAGTACAAGGTATTACAGTGAATGTGCTGTTTGCAGTGCAGGAGCAAACCCATGCCTGCACTGGTAACAGTAAATTAGTGAAAGATGGATAGACTGTTTGAAACTCTGCAGTCGGCAACCAGCCTAAGTTGTAAATGAGGGCAGAAATTCCCTTGTAGGTGGGTGTGAGAGTGACTGTACCCACCTGCAGAAAGACGTGTGGGTGATACGAAATCTGAGAGGACCTAAAGCTGCAGGGGTCAGATTTCAAACCCTCTGATACAAGGACTAGGGGGCATATTAGCAAGGGCACTATCGCCGCTTTAGCGGCACTTTTTGCCGCTAAAGCGGCGCTATTTATATCGCCCTATCAGCAAACTGTCTCTAACAGCAGTTAGCGACAGTTTGCGGGCATTAGCGCCCGTTTTTACCGCTTTGCATGTCAGCGATATTTAACGCTAATGACATGCAAAGTGGGCGTTCCCGACGAACAAACCTGGGAAACACTCGCTAACAGGCCTATCGCCTATTAGCAAGGTGGCCATGGCCCCAGTTAGCGACGTGAAAAGTCGCGCTAACCGGGGTCATCGCCATTTATTTAACACCTGCAATTAGCAGGTGTTAGCCATACCTAACATGGGGGGTGGATTATGCTGATACGACCACAGGGTCGTATCAGCAAGGTGTTCTCCCTTCTCCATGCAACATCGCTGGTTTTTCAGCGATGTTGGCCCATTTCCCGCTATCGCTGGAATATTCATCGCCATAGCGCTAATCGTTGCTAATACAGCGTTAGCGTGGCAATATATTCCAGCGATAGCCGGCGATAAAAAAAATTACGCTAAGCAGGGTTAGCGATGATTATCGCCTCTTCTTGCTAATATGCCCCTAGGTTCTATACACCAACAATGCCAAATGGACCACAGTCCTGACATGAGCCCACTGTGCAATCTTGCACAAGCAGTGTTTTCAGGTTACTATCAGTTCCTGTAGATGAGTTTAAGGACACCGTAGCAATCCAAACCATCTTTTATTTATGAATAACACACCCAAAGTTAATAGTTAGAAATGAGGATTTGTAGTTTAAGTATGTAATGGTCAGCGAAAGTGAGATAAATGTTTGTAGCATTGTTAGCTAGTTCTGACATTCTAACACCCTAAGGCTATTTCTAAGCACCACTCTAAAACTTAGCTGAAGCATTAAATAGCAAACCTGCCTTTCAAATTTTTGTTTCTCAGGATGGATTGCACATCATACCTTTGAATAGGTGATTTATTCTCTTCTTTATCAGAGCTCTGCCAAAAACATGGAGTATGAGCTCTCGGTCTCTGACGCCTTTTGCACAGCTTCTGGAATTAACTCTCCGATTGAGAGTGGCTCAGAAATCTGGAGTGACCTCTAGTGATAATTCTAGTGCCGAGTAGTGCTAGAACAATTTTCGAAGTGGAGGTGGTGCCACCAATGTTACATCACTGATGACATAGGGATTGTGAAAATCCAATTGTCGCACAACAAACACGTGTAGCAAATGAGCCAAGCCCATTCAGCAGGAGAGTGGTATGGGTGTAGTGTGTAGCCAGCATGTTGTTGCACATATATTGCTAAAGCATGGTGTAGTAGCACACTGTCATTTACAGACTGCACATTTCCTTTTTTGTAAAGACATGCAGTTTTACTGATAAAACTATATTGTGCACAAACATTAATGTTTGGAAATGGGTTTCAGCGAATAATTATCATTTGCACATCACCAAGTAAAGTGCCTTTATTTGTTTTGATCCTATTGTTATCTTTGTTTCCATCACACTTCAGAATAACAAAAAGTGTGCTTCATTTGTGCTTTCATAACTGCTTATGTATTATTAAACATTTTTAAATTTCATTAACAGGCATTTACATTTTGTTGTGTAATACAAAAGAATTTATATTCTACATCCTTTCCTTTCACACTCTCAGCACCCCAGCAAGATTGTCAGATAGTTCACTTTACAAAATCCTCTCACTTTTCAGGCAGAAAAATAAAGTAAACACCAATCTCCATGTTAAAATAAGCAGCAACTTGTCAGAAGACATAGTCTAACATTTGACCTAAAACCAAAATTTAAAGGCATCTTTATTGCTCTTTCACCTTCTGAACTCTAGCATGGTTAAATTGAGGGTGTTGCAACATCGCCCTCATCTATACTTCCAGCACCTATGAAACCATTCTTACTCAATGGTCACATCCTGGTGTTTATATACTGTTTGACCACTGATTTTATCTTATGTTTTCAAAATAAAACAGGGTTTAGAGACATTAAGCCTACTACAAGACTTTGCAAACATGGCACATCATATGTCTGCTCTAAACACATGTTGACAAAAAGCCTCAATATTTGTAAAAATAAACTTACACTGTAAAGGGCAATATTGTAATGGCTACGCCCATTAACATAACTCAAAAAACATGTCAGCTTACAGAGTGGTCGACCATGAGGATATCCAAATTTTTGCATGTCCTCTAGAAATTTCACACTTCATAATAGAGATAAAGAAAAGCTGACAGCAGGCATGGAATGAAAACACACCAACTAAATTAGAACTGTCACGGTGTTCATGACATGGGGGTCCATGGTACCCTTATGACCCCTTCCAAAAGACACCCTCAGGGGATGAGGGGGGGGATAGCACCCACTGTGCACAACCTCTATATGGTGGTACACAGGCAGTGCAGTTCAATATTGCCTTGTTGCCTCTGCACCCACATCTGTAATATGGTGCAGGTGCGAAGGCTAATGATCCCCTCATTTCATGGGGCCACACGCGATGTAAATGAGGGATCACCCCCTTGGGATCACTGTGGCACACATGTATCACCAGCATGATCTCTGATACATAGGGAGCTCCGCAAGCATCTATGGCCCCTTCTGTAATACCAAAGTGCAAAAGCAGGTGCACATGCCGGTTGTACCCTAGGGCAGTTTCTGTAATAGAGTCCCTGCTGTCCTTTCTGAGACAGAGAGTTCTTTTCTGTGTTCTGAAACAGTGGCATCCACACTACTAACAGTCCAACTATTCCAAGCTGGCTGTAGAGAGGGCAGCTTAGACTTTAAGGGAGGGCACCCAGACTCTCTGAAGAACTAGTACCCTACTGAATCCTGTTCCTTTTCCACCCGGCATGTCATTTGCTACCTTTCATATTCAGTTCATACAGGTGTATGCTAGCCAGCTGTTTTGGTTTAAAGCCCAAAAAAATTAGACAGTCCATACTCAGAAACTGGGTCCCACTCTGAGGTCTTCAAGGCACCGGTCTGCGCATTCATGCTGAATCCAACGCAGGTGAGAGCAGGTGAGTAGAGGGTCTGACAAGCAGGTTGGGTGCTCTGCTCAATAGTGTTGGCTCTTCATCAGCCTTTGCTCTGAAATAATACATTAAAGAGGTGCTTGCAAAAGCACAATGTAGCGGTGCTTCTATCCTCAAAAAAGATTTACAGCATTTGTCTCATCAGCCATACAATGTCCACCTCTTTGCGGTCATGTTCTTCCAAATTTTGGAGAAGTCACATTCAGGAAGAATAGTAACTGCGGTATCTTGAAGAGTTACTTACTCACAGCTCTTGTTTAACCAGTTGTTGATTCCTTAAACAGCCTTAAACAGCCATGACGATTAACAGATGTTGAACAACGCTTGCCACTGGATTGGGTCAAGAAATACACCTCTGATGCTCTGCTATGTCTATTGCTTTTGGCCCTTACACCATTGCAATGCTCATGTAGGTAGTATACCATCTGCAAAGCGGCCATTCTGCAACTGCTCATGTGGTAGGATGTGGCGCTACTGCAAATCTAGAAAGGGATTCTCGAACTATATGATGGGTTGAAACTCAAATGTCTTTCATGCGCAACAGACCTTTCAACACATGCTGGTGTTCAAAGCACAATGTGAAACATGTGCAAAGTAGTAAAATGACTTTTGTTCCCTGGACTCAGGGCAACACTAACTGCCTTCCTTCACACATCCGAGTAGCAGCTTGGAGTGATTTAACTACCGTTCAGTAGCCCTCTCCACTTCCTCTCACAGGTTGGTTCCTCAGTTTCTATTGCCAAAAACTCTCTCATTAAGGGCCATATGTAGGTAATTTCTATTTACCGATTCCTAAATACCGAATTTTACCGATTCGGTATTTAAGAATCGGTAAATAGAATGTAGGTAAACATTCGGTAAATTTTACCGATTCGGTAATATTCGTTATTACCTATTCGGTATTTACCGAATCGGTAATAAGGAATACCTTCCCATTCATTCCTATGGGCCTGGAGGCCCATAGGAATGAATGGAAAGCCATTCACTATTACCGATTCGGTAAATACCGAATCGGTAATAGGGTGAGCATATTCAAGGGTGGCAGGGTGTCAAATTGACACCCTGTTGCACCCCTGAATCGTGCATGTGTACACATGTGGCGCACATACATGCCCTAGAGCATGTATGTCTGCCACATGGCACTTTTAAAAGCACAAAATTGCTTTTTAAAAGGTATTCGTATTTACCACCAACTTGTAGTTGGTGGTAAATAACGAATCCTTAAACCAAAAATGCACTCACTTTAGTGCTCCCTACATAGGATTTAAGGAATCGGTAATTTACCGATTCCTTAAAATAACGAATCGGTAAATTACCGACTCCTTAAATCCGGCCTCCTACATCGCAAAGGGCTAAATACCAGTCGGTAACAGGAAATTTACCGATTTTCGGCCGTTACCGACCGGTATTAGCCCACCTACATATGGCCCAAAGTGTCTTATTTGTGAATACCCGCCTGCTCCAGCTGCTGTTCGAAGGATAGCCTCGTGCCTTATGGCCATGTATTCTTTGTCCTGATAATTGGGCCACACACCGGTGGTAATGTGGACTTTCAGATCTTATTCTGTGCAGTCCTTTTACCACTACATATTTCTTCTATGAGAGAGCATATGACAATGATCTACTAGCCAATACATCTAATTTAAATATTTCTATTTACATTTTTTCAGTTTTATATAGCGCGATCTCGGCCCAAAGGTTTTGGAGTGCTTTACAGGAGCACCAGTTACATTACACAAGGACACATTCATGTTTTATGTCAGTACAGGGAGAGTGTTTTTACCTGAATCGTAGGATGTTGAGCAGAAGCCGAGACTCAGCTCCAAAGTTGGCACCTCTGATCGTTACACCAGCATTAAATAGTCATACTGTATCATGCTGTCTGTGATATTTGTAAGTGTTCTAAAATGACTCAGTAAGACTTAGAAGGTACGTGGCCAGAATTTATGGCAAGGCACGGAGGCTGATATTATGCATGTCTCTTTTTTTTTGTTTAATAATTTTTATTGAATTTTCAGAAAAAGGGAAAAATACAATGTGCATATAATATGACACCAATATATAAAAATTCAAAAATACAAATATATGCCTACGTAATTAACAGAGATGTAAGAAGGAGTAAGAAAAGAGAGAAAAAAAGGAATAAGAGGAAAAAGAAAAGAGAGAAAAAAAAATATTATAAGGGACAAGAAGATAGAATCTATAGCGTAGGTGCATCTGAGGAAAGATAAGCAGTTAAAGGTAGCCAAAGAAGATCAGACTTAATTTTTTGAGGTAGAGTAAGAGAAGAAACATTAGCAATCCTATGTTCATCACAAATATAATTCCACCAAATTAATGGTGATACCTTGGAGTTATCCTTCCAACATGCCAATACTGGTTCCCACCAGTACCTTAAACGAGTCAAGTAACAAGGAAATACAGATTACATTTCACTGACTAGTGGTAAGGTAAGCAGGCCAAAATTGACTAACAGTAGGGAATAATTCAGATTTTCCACAGCTAGGGTGGGTAGAAAATCATGATTTTATTAAAGACACAGAGGCTGATATTATGCATCTCTTTAATCGCAACTCACAGCAGCAACTACAAAACAATGTAAGAACTTAGAATAGGAATGAATAAGAGTTCTAAATGCAATTTAGTCCCCTGTGAGGCAGCCATCTTCCTTCTTTGTTGCTGCTCACAGCTACAGATAAGTCACACTTTTTATGATGTCTTATTATGTATGATTGATGCCCTTTAGTTTGTGTGAGGAACTGGTGATTTGATGGTTCATGGGGAACTGATGTGGTTTGGGACTGACTGATGATTTTTTTTTTTTTAATGAGTAAAAGGTATTTTTGGCATGGTTTTTGAAATTTGGGATGTTTTAATGTTCCACAGATATATGTTCCCCAGATATTAGTTGTTCTATTCTTCTGTGTCCTTTTAGCCAGTTTTTTTCTGAGCGCCTTTCGCGCTCGGGTTGATTTTATTTAAGTTGAGGATTTATTTGTTGTTTTCCGTTGGCTTGCTCGAGCCGGGTCGAGTCCGCTGTGTGAGCTCGAGCGGACTCGACCCAGCGGTTGGCGGTGACGTTTTCCCGGCTTCGTTGTAAGAGGACGAGTCGCGCGCTGTCTTGGAGTCGCGTGACTTGTTTCTGACGTTGTCGATTGTGCAGGGTGCGCGAGTCATCTGTTTAGCCCTAGGTTGTTCAAGAACGAGTCGTGCGCCTCAGAAGAGCCGTGCGACTTGTTTTTCAGCTTGGGATCGCGTGAGGCGTGAATAACTTGGCACAAGTGCGTTTAACTTGGCTACCCTTAAGTGGAACAAGTTAAAACAAGTTTAAAGAAAACCTTAGACTTAACTCACATCGGAGAGTAACAAACTGTTGTGTCGTCTACTGAATGAGCCTCTGGGGCCACCGTAAGCGTCATGTGACGCGGCGGCCAATTTGGATTGGGAAAATCCATTGAATTGTTAGGTGTTTTAATGCGGACATATTTTGGGATGTCATATGTGCTTCAGATTCGTTTTTTCACCTCAGAAGTCAGTTACCTTTGTGTGACAGTTTGAGGTGGTTGCCATTTATTTATTTTTTTCTTTGGCTATTTTAGGCAGAGAAAGGAGTTTTTTCAGTGTTGTTGCTTGTGTTTAACCCCTTCGCTGCTAGGCCTTTCCCCCCCCCTGTGCTAAGCCTTTTTTTGGCTATTTGGGGTAGTTCGTGCTTAGGCCCCTGTAACTTTTTGACCACATAAGGTATCCACGCCAAATTTGCGTCCTTTTCTTCCAACATCATGGGGATTCTAAAGGTACCCAGGGTTTGTGGATTTCTCTGGAGGGGACCCAGAAATTAGCCAAAATATAGCTAAATTTTTTTTTTTTAAATGGGAAAAAAGGGCTACAGATGAAAGCGTCTGGTTTTTTCCCTGAAAATGGTATCAACAAAGGGGTTGTGGGGATGAAATCAATATTTTCCCAGCTTTCATGGACAAGCAGACATTTTTTGTCAGAAAACCAACATTTTTTACACAGTTTTGGCATTTTTCTGGGACATAGTCAATTTTTGCTACTTTTTGCGCATTCAACCTCCTTCCAGTTAATGGTAGAAATGGGTATGAAAGCAATAATGGATCCTGGAAAGCTATACATTTTAGAAAAGTAGACAAACGTTTGAATTCAGCAAGGGGTCATTTGTGTAGATCTTTCAAGGTTTCTTTATAGAAACTAACAGTTGAATATAGGAAAAATTGAAAATTTGTTGAAAAAAACAGCCAGTTGTGTCAACGTTTCATCTGTAACTTCTTCTAATTATGACAGCTGTTTGAAAGCAATATACCGTTACATCCGCTGGACCTTTCTGGTTGTGGGGATATATAGGACTTGTAGGTTCACCAAGAACCCGACGAACCCAGAGCCAATAACTGAGCAGTGTCTTGCAATGGTTTTTTATTATGTACCGGGTATACAGCAATTCATTTGGGAAAATATATACATGGAAAAATCGGTATGAAAGACACCTATGTATTTCTGAAATTAGAACAAAATACAGAGTTTAGAAACAGTAGATATTTGCACATTTCCGAAATTGTGAGTACCCATACTAGCATGAGAATTATAGGTCATTTTTCAAAATGACATCTTTTTACACATTGTCTTTCATTTGGAAGGCAGAAATGCATCAAAAGTCAAGAGGTAATAACAGTTGCTCTACAATTCTGTGTTACACTAAGTCTCCTGATAAAAATGGTACCTCACTTGTGTGGGTAGGCCTCGTGCCCGAGACAGGAAACGGCTCAAAACGCAACGTGGACACACTTTATTTTTGCAGTGAAAACTGACCCTTTTTTTGCAAAGTGCCTAGCTGTAGATTTTGAACCGTAGCTCTGCCGGCACCTAGGGAAACCTAGCAAACCTATAAATTTTTGAAAACTAGACACCCATGGGAATCCAGGATGGGGTGACTTGACTGGCTCTCACCAGGTTCTATTACCCAGAAGCCCTTGCAAACCTAAAAATTTGTCCCAAAAAAACACATTTTCATCACATTTCTGTGGTGGAAAGTTCTGTAATCTGCGTGGATCCACAAAATTCCACCTACCCAGTGTTTCCCAAAGTCTTCCGAGAAAAATGGTACCTCCCTTGTGTGGGTAGGCCTAGTGCCCGCAACAGGAAATGGCCCAAAACGCAATGTGGACACACCACATTTTCACAGTGAAAACGGACCCTTTATTTGCAAAGTGCCTAGCTGTAGATTTTGAACCCTAGCTCTGCCGGCACCTAGAGAAACCTAGTAAACCTATACAGTTTTGAAAGCTAGACACCCAGGGGAATCGAGGATGGGGTGACTTGACTGGCTCTCACCAGGTTCTGTTACCCAGAATCCCTTGCAAACCTACAAATGTGTCAAAATGCACGTTTTCCTCACATTTCTGTGGTGGAAAGTTCTGGAATATGCGTGGATCCACAAAATTCCATGCACCCTGCGTTCCCCAAAGTCTTCCGAGAAAAATGGTACCTCACTTCTGTGGGTAGGCCTAGTGCCCGCGACAGGAAACGGCCCAAAACGCAACGTGGACACACCACATTTTCACAGTGAAAACGGACCCTTTTTTTGCAAAGTGCCTAGCTGTAGGTTTTGAACCCTAACTCTGCCAGCACCTAGGGAAACCAAGCAAACCTATACATTTTTTAAAACTAGACACCCAGGGGAATCCAGGATGGGGTGACTTGACTGCCTCTCACCAGGTTCTGTTACCCAGAATCCCTTGCAAACCTAAAAATGTGTCCAAAAAAACTCATTTTCCTCACATTTCTGTGGTGGAAAGTTATGGAATCTGCGTGGATCCACAAAATTCCACCCACCCCGCGTTCCCCAAAGTCTTCCGAGAAAAATGGTACCTCACTTGTATGTGTAGGCCTAGTGCCCGCGACAGGAAACGGCCCAAAATGCAACGTGGACACACCACATTTTCACAGTGAAAACTGACCCTTTTTTTGCAAAATGCCTAGCTGTAGATTTTGAACCCTAGCTCTGCCGGCACCTAGAGAAACCTAGCAAACCTATACATTTTTGAAAACTAGACACCCAGGGGAATCCAGGATGGGGTGACTTGCCTGGCTCTCACCAGGTTCTGTTACCCAGAATCCCTTGCAAACCTCAAAATTTGTCCAAAAAAACACATTTTCCTCACATTTCTGTGGTGGAAAGTTCTGGAATCTGCGTGGATCCACAAAATTCCACCCACCCCGTGGTCCCCAAAGTCTTCTGAGAAAAATGGTACCTCACTTGGGGGCATATTATCAAGGGCTGGCGATATAATTATCGCCGCTTTAGCGTCCGTTTTCGGGCGAAAAGCGGCGATAATTATATCGCAATATCATCAAGGACACGCTAGCGCGTGTTTCCTTGATGTAGAGCCCGTTTTTTCACAGCCTCGCCTTGCATCGCTAATGAGATGCAAAGAAGGCGTGGCTGTGAAAACAACACAAGTTAATATCGCGAAGGCAGCTTCGCGATATTAACAAGGAGGTGCAGCGATAAAAGAAATCGCGCTACCTCAGCTTTAACTCAGGAATTTAACGTCTGTTAAATTCCTGACTTAAGCATACTTTACATGAGAGATGGATTCTGCTGATACGACCACAGGGTCATATCAGCAAGGTTATCGCCGTTTTCCATGGAACATCGCTGGAAAACCAGCGATGTTCCATGGAAAACGAGCTATCGCAGGAATAATTATCGCCATTGCGCTATGCGTTGTTAATACAGCGCTATCATGGCGATAATTATCTGCGGTAGCCGGCGATAACTGTTCTCACGCTGTGAACGGCCAGCGATAATTATCGCTGGCCGTTGATAATATGCCCCTTGTGTGGGTAGGTCTAGTGCCCGCAACAGGAAACGGCCCAAAACGCAACGTGGACACACCACATTTTCACAGTGAAAACGGACCCTTTTTTCGAAAAGTGCCAAGCTGTAGATTTTGAACCCTAACTCTGCCAGCACCTAGAGAAACCTAGCAAAACTATACATTTTTGAAAGCTAGACACCCAGGGGAAAACAGGATGGGGTGACTTGACTGCCTCTCACCAGGTTCTGTTACCCAGAATCCCTTGCAAACCTAAAAATGTGTAAAAAAAACCCACATTTTCCTCACATTTCTGTGGTGGAAAGTTATGGAATCTGCGTGGATCCACAAAATTCCACCCACCCCGCATTCCCCAAAGTCTTCAGAGAAAAATGGTACCTCATTTGTATGTGTAGGCCTACTGCCCGCGACAGGAAACGGCCCAAAATGCAACGTGGACACACCACATTTTCACAGTGAAAACTGACCCTTTTTTTGCAAAGTGCCTAGCTGTAGATTTTGAACCCTAGCTCTGCCGGCACCTAGAGAAACCTAGCAAACCTATACATTTTTGAAAACTAGACACCCAGGGGAATTCAGGATGGGGTGACTTGCCTGGCTCTCTCCAGGTTCTGTTACCCAGAATCCCTTGCAAACCTCAAACTTTGTAAAACAAACCACATTTTCCTCACATTTATGTGGTGGAAAGTTCTGGAATCTGCGTGGATCTACAAAATTCCACCCACCCCGTGTTCCCCAAAGTCTTCTGAGAAAAATGGTACCTCACTTGTGTGGGTAGGCCTAGTGCCCGTGACAGGAAACGGCCCAAAACGCAACGTGGACACACCACATTTTCACAGTGAAAACTGACACTTTTTTGGAAAGTGCCTAGCTGTAGATTTTGAACCCTAGCTCTGCCGGCACCTAGGGAAACCTAGCAAACCTATACATTTTTGAAAACTAGACACCCAGGGAAATCCAGCATGGTGTGACTTGTCTGGCTCTCACCAGGTTCTGTTACCCAGAATCCCTTGCAAACCTCAAAAGTTGTCCAAAAAAACACATTTTCCTCACATTTCTGTGGTGGAAAGTTCTGGAATATGTATGGATCCACAAAATTCCACCCACCCCTTGTTCCCCAAAGTCTTTCGAGAAAAATGGTACCTCACTTGTGAGGGTAGGCCTAGTGGCCGTGACAGGAAACGGCCCAAAACGCAACGTGGACACACCACATTTTCACAGTGAAAACGGACCCTTTTTTTGCAAAGTGCCTAGCTGTAGATTTTGAACCCTAACTCTACCAGCACCTAGGGAAACCTGCAAACCTATAAATTTTTGAAAACGAGACACCCAGGGGAATCCAGTATGGGTTTGCTTGACTAGCTCTCACCAGGTTCTGTTACCCAGAATCCCTTGAGAACCTAAACATTTGTCAAAAAAAACACATTTTCCTCACATTTCTGTGGTGGAAAGTTATGGAATCTGCATGGATCCACAAAATTCCTCCCACCCCGCGTTTCCCAAAGTTTTCCGAGAAAAATGGTACCTAACTTGTGTGTGTAGGCCTAGTGCCCGCGACAGGAAACGGCCCAAAACGCAACGTGGACACACCACATTTACACAGTGAAAACTGGCCCTTTTTTTGCAAAGTGCCTAGCTGTAGATTTTGAACCCTAACTCTGCCGGCACAAAGGGAAACCTAGCAAACCTATACATTTTTAAAAACTAGACACGCAGGGGAATCCAGGATGGGGTGACTTGACTAGCTCTCACCAGGCTCTGTTACCCAGAATCCCTTGCAAACCTAAAAATATGTCCAAAAAAACACATTTTCCTCACATTTCTGTGGTGGAAAGTTATGGAATCTGCGTGGATCCACAAAATTCCACCCACCCCGCGTTTCCCAAAGTCTTCTGAGAAAAATGGTACCTACCTTGTGTGGGTAGGCCTAGTGCCCGTGACAGGAAACGGCCCAAAACGCAACGTGGACACACCACATTTTCACAGTGAAAACGGACCCTTTTTTTGCAAAGTGCCTAGCTGTAGAATTTGAACCCTAGCTCTGCCGGCACCTAGGGAAACCTAGAAAAACTATACATTTTTGAAAACTAGACACCCAGGGGAATCCAGGATGGGTTGCCTTGTCTGGCTCTCACCAGGTTCTGTTACCCAGAATCCCTTGCAAACTTCAAAATGTGTAAAAACAAAACACATTTTCCTCACATCTCTGTGGTGGAAAGTTCTGGAATCTGCATGAATCCACAAAATTCCACCCACCCCGTGTTCCCCAAAGTCTCCCGGGAAAAATGGTACCTCACTTGTGTGGGTAGGCCTAGTGCCCGCGACAGGAAACGGCCCAAAACGCAACATGGACACACCACATTTTCACAGTGAAAACTGACCCTTTTTTGCAAAGTGCCTAGCTGTAGATTTTGAACCCTAGCTCTGCCGGCACCTAGGGAAACCTAGCAAACCTATACATTTTTGAAAACTAGACACCCATGGGAATCCAGGATGGGGTGACTTGTCTGGCTCTCACCAGGTTCTGTTACCCAGAATTCCTTGAAAACCTCAAAATTTGTAAAAAAAAAACAAATTTTCCTCACATTTCTGTGGTGGAAAGTTCTGGAATCTGTGTGGATCCACAAAATTCCACCCACCCCGCATTCCCCAAAGCCTTCCAAGAAAAATGGTACCTCAATTGTGTGGGTGGGTCAAGTGTCCGCGACAGCCAAGGGCCCAAAACCAATTGAGGCGACATCAAAATTACCTATCACAAAACAACCTGGTTTTGCAAGGGGGTCCCATGAGTTTTTGGCCCCGGGGTCAGCGGCCATCTAGGGAAACCTACCAAACCCACACATTTCTGAAAACTAGATAACTGGGGGAGTCCAGCAAGGTAAGGCTTGCGTGGGTCCCCCAACATTTCCCTACCCAGAATCCCCTGCAAACCTCAAATTTAGCTGAAAAAAATCACTTTTTTCTCAAATTTCTGTGTGGGAAAGTTCTGGAATCTACGTGGATCCACAAATTTCCTACCACCCAGCGTTACCCCAGGTCTCCCGATACAAATGGTACCTCACTCGCATAGGTGGGTTAAGTACCTGCGACAGGCAAAGGCCCAAAACCTATTGAGGCGACATCAAAATTACCTATCACAAAACAACCTGGTTTTGCAAGGGGGGTCCCATGACTTTTTGGCCCCGGGCTCGGCGGCCAGCTAAGGAAACCTACAAAACCCACAAATTTGTGAAAACTAGACACCCGGGGGAGTCCAGCAAGGTATGGCTTGCGTGGGTCCCCAACATTTCCCAACCCAGAATCCCCTGCAAACCTCAAATTTTGTTGAAAAAATAAAATTTTTCTCACATTTCTGTGTGAGAAAGTTGTAGGATCACCGGGCTGACACAAATTTCCTACTACACAGTGTTCCTTCAGGTCTCCCGATAAAAATAGTACCTCACATGTGTGGGTAGGCATAGTGACTGCAACAGGAAATGGCCCAAATCGTACTGTGGAGACTTCAAAATTACCTATAACAAAACTACCTGGTTTGGGGGGCACCTGGTTTTTGGCTCCGGGCTTGCCACCATCTAGGGAAACCTACCAAACCCACACATTTCTGAAAACTAGACACCCGGGGGAGTCTTACGAGGTATGGCTTCCGTGGATCCTCCAACATTTCCCTACCCAGAATCTCCTGCAAACCTCAAATTTAGCTGAAAAAACACATTTTCCACATAATTTTGTGTGGAATCACCGTGCCGGCACAAGTGTCCTACCCCATAGCATTCTCCTTAGTGTCCCAAGTAAAATGATACCTCACTTGTGTGGGTGTCCAATGCAGAATTGGCTAAAAACGCATTTTCAAAAAAATGTAGCGCTTAGAATTGTCGGTGCTATACCCTAAATCCCTATGTTTTGGGCTCTTCCCAGTCACAGGCCCTTGCCCTACCCACACAAGTGAGGTATCATTTTACTCAGGAGACTGAGGGGAACGCTGTGGGGTAGGACATATGTGCTGGCACAGTGATTCCACACATAAATATGTGGAAAATGTGTTTTTTTCAGCTAAATGTGAGGTTTGCAGGGGATTCTGGGTAGGAAAACATTGGGGGATCCACGCAAGCAATACCTCCCTGGACTCCCCCGGGTGTCTAGTTTTCAGAAATGTCTGTGTTTGGTAGTTTCCCAAGATGGCCGCCGAGCCCGGGGCCAAAAACCCAGGTGACCTCCCTTGCAAAACCAGGTTGTTTTGTGATAGGTCATTTTGATGTCTCCTCAATACGTTTTGGGCCCTTGCCTGTCGCGGGTACTTGACCCACCCATGCGAGTGAGGTATCATTTTTATCGAGAGACCTGGGGGAATGCTGGGTGGTAGGAAATTTGTGGATCCATGTAGATTCCAGAACTTTCCCAGACAGAAATTTGAGAAAAAAGTGATTTTTTCAGCTAAATTTGATGTTTGCAGGGGATTCTGGGTAGGAAAACGATGGGGGACCCACGCAAGCCATACCTCGCTGGACTCCTCCCGGTGTCTAGTTTTCAGAAATGTGTGGGTTTGGTAGTTTTCCAAGATGGCCGCCGAGCCCGGGGCCAAAAACCCAGGTGACCCCCCTTGCAAAACCAGGCTGTTTTGTGATAGGTCATTTTGATGTCTCCTCAATATGTTTTGGGCCCTTGCCTGTCACGGGTACTTAACCCACCCACCCGAGTGAGGTATCATTTTTATCGGGAGACCTGGGGGAACGCTGGGTGATAGGAAATTAGTGGATCCACATAGATTCCAGAACTTTCCCAGACAGAAATTTGAGAAAAAAGTGATTTTTTTCAGCTAAATTTGAGGTTTGCAGGGGATTCTGGATAGGGAAATGTTGGGGGACCCACGCAAGCCATACCTTGCTGGACTCCCCTGGGTGTTTAGTTTTCACAAATATGTGGGTTTGGTGGGTTTCCCTAGATGGCCACCGAGCCCGAGGCCAAAAACCCAGGTGACCCCCTTGCAAAACCAGGTTGTTTTGTGATAGGTCATTTTGATGTCTCCTCAATATGTTTTGGGCCCTTGCCTGTCGCGGGTACTTGACCCACCCATGCGAGTGAGGTATCATTTTTATCGGGAGACCTGGGGGAATGCTGGGTGGTAGAAAATTTGTGGATCCACGCAGATTCCAGAACTTTCCCACACAGAAATATGAGAAAAAAGTAATTTTTTCAGCTAAATTTGAGGTTTGCAGGGGATTCTGGGTAGGGAAATGTTAGGGGACCCACACAAGCCATACCTTGCTGGACTCCCCCATGTGTCTAGTTTTCAGAAATGTGTGGGTTTGGTAGGTTTCCCTAGATGGCCGCTGACCCCGGGGCCAAAAACTCATGGGACCCCCCTTGCAAAACTAGGTTGTTTTGTGATAGGTAATTTTGAAGTCGCCTCAATAGGTTTTGGACCCTTGCCTGTCGCGGGTACTTGACCCACCCACACAAATGAGGTACCATTTTTCTCGGAAGACATTGGGGAATGCGGGGTGGGTGGAATTTTGTGGATCACACAGATTCCAGAACTTTCCACCACAGAAATGTGAGGAAAATGTGTTTTGTTTTACAAATTTTGAGGTTTTCAAGGGATTCTGGGTAACAGAACCTGGTGAGAGCCAGACAAGTCACCCCATCCTGGATTCCCCTGGGTGTCTAGTTTTCAAAAATATATAGGTTTGCTAGGTTTCCCTATGTGCCGGCAGAGCTAGGGTTCAAAATCTACAGCTAGGCACTTTGCAAAAAAAGGGTCAGTTTTCACTGTGAAAATGTGGTGTGTCCACTTTGCGTTTTGGGCCGTTTCCTTTCGCGGGCACTAGGCCTACCCACACAAGTGAGGTACCATTTTTCTCGTAAGACTTTGGGGAATATGGGGTGGGTGGAATTTTGTGGATCCACGCAGATTCCAGAACTTTCCACCACAGAAATATGAGGAAAATGTGTTTTTTTGGACAAATTTTGAGGTTTGCAAGGGATTCTGGGTAACAGAACCTGGTGAGAGCCAGACAAGTCACCCCATCCTGGATTCCCCTGGGTGTCTAGTTTTCAAAAATGTATAGGTTTGCTAGGTTTCCCTAGGTGCCGGCAGAGCTAAGGTTCAAAATCTACAGCTAGGCACTTTCCAAAAAAGGGTCAGTTTTCACTGTGAAAATGTGGTGTGTCCACGTTGCGTTTTGGGCCGTTTCCTGTCGCGGGCACTAGGCCTACTCACACAAGTGAGGTACCATTGTTCTCGGAAGACTTTGGGGAACACGGGATGGGTGGAATTTTGGTGGATCCATGCAGATTCCCGAACTTTTCAGCACAGAAATGTGAGAAAAATGTGTTTTTTTGGACACATTTTGAGATTTGCAAGGGATTCTGGGTTACAGAAGCTGGTGAGAGCCAGACAAGTCACCCCATCCTGGATTCCCCTGGGTGTCTTGTTTTAAAAAATGTATAGGGTTGCTAGGCTTCCCTAGGTGCCGGCAGAGCTAGGGTTCAAAATCTACAGCTAGGCACTTTGCAAAAAAAGGGTCAGTTTTCACTGTGAAAATGTGGTGTGTCCACGGTGCGTTTTGGGCTGTTGCCTGTCGCGGACACTTGACCCACCCACACAATTGAGGTACCATTTTTCTTGGAAGGCTTTGGGGAATGCGGGGTGGGTGGAATTTTGTGGATCCATGCAGATTCCAGAACTTTCCACCACATAAATGTGAGGAAAATATGTTTTTTTTTTTTTTACAAAGTTTAAGGTTTGCAAGGGATTCTGGGTAACAGAACCTGGTGAGAGCCAGACAAGTCACCCCATCCTGGATTTCCCTTGGTGTCTAGTCTTCAAAAATATACAGGTTTGCTAGGTTTCCCTATGTGCCAGCTGCGCTAGGGCCCAAAATCCACAGGTAGGCACATTGCTAAAAAAAAGTTGGTGCCTAGTGGGCTTTCTGCCGCCATGGGGGGGAATCGTAGAGGGGGGGGTTTGCCCCGATATGCCCCCTAGGGGGGCAGAAAGACTGTGGCTATTTTTTGTGGGGGCATTGGTATGCCCATTCTGGGCAGCCCCCACGCATAAAAAAAGCCAGCGTAATCGATGGTGCCTAGTGGGTTTTCTGCCCCCCCCGGAGGGCAGATCAGGGGCCACTGCCCCCATCTGCCCCCCCCGGGGTGCAGAAAGACTGTAATTTCTCTGGGGGGGATGGGGGTATTGTCATGCCCATTTTGGGCAGCCCCCACCCCTACACAAATAAAAAGAATCCCTGGTTTCTAGTGGGCTTTCTGCCCTGGGGCTACTGCCCTCATATGCCCCCCAGGGGGGCAGAAAGACTGGAATTTTTGCGGTCGGGTGGGGGCATTGGCATGCCCGTTTTGGCCAGCCCCCACCCCTGATTCAAATTGGCAAAAAAAGATCCCTGGCATCTAGTGGGCTTTTTGCCCCCCAGGGGGGGCATATTGGGGGCTACTGCCCCGGCAGAAAGTCTGTAATTTTGGTGGGGGGTGGGGGCATTGGCATGCCCATTTTGGGCAGCCCCCACCCTAATTAAAATTATCCCCCCAAAAATCCCTTGTTTCTAGTGGGCGATTGGGGGCTACTGCCCCCATCTGCTCCCCAGGGGGGGGCATAAAGACTGTAATTTTTGTGGGGGCTTTGGCATGCCCGTTTTGGGCAGCCTCCACCCTAATTCAAATTGCCCCCAAAAAAATCCCTGGCGTCTAGTGGACTTTTTGCCCCCCTTGGGGGGCAGATTGGGGGCTACTGCCCATCTGCCCCCCAAGGGGGGCAGAAAGGCTGTAATTGTGGCGGGGGTGGGGGCATTGGCATGCCCGTTTTGGGCAGCCCTCACACTAATTAAATTGCACAAAACAAATCCCTGGCGTCTAGTGGGCAGGGGGGCAGAAAGGTTGTTATTGTGGCGGGGGTGGGGGCATTGGAATGCCCGTTTTGGGCAGCCCCCACCCTAAAAACAATTGCCCCAAAAAAATCCCTGGCATTTAGTGGGCTTTCTGCCCCCCGGGGGGCAGAAAGTCTGAATTTGGCCACATTTTTTGGGGGTGGAGCGAAGGCCCTTGCCCAAGGGGCCGCTCCCCCCTCCCTGGTGTCTAGTGGGTGGATCCCTGCTTGGGGATCACCCTCCTGGGGCGATCCCCAAGCAGGGATCCACTGGCGATGGGTACCATTGGAAAGGGGAGATTCTCCACTTTCCAATGATACCTCTCCCGTCTTTCTACGTGCTCAGGGGGTTGAGATAGCCCCCTGAGCACGTAGAAAGTGAAACTGAAATGAGCCTAAAGGCTCATTTCAGTTTCGGTTTCTGTGAAATGACGTCAGCGCGACGTGCACGCTGATCGTCATTTCACAGAAAGGGGGGGACCTCGGGAGCTGGGGAAGCTCTTCCCCAGCTCCCGAGGCTTTGGGGAGTAAAAGAAATCCCCCTGGTGCCTGCACCAGAGGGATTTCATGTGCAATGGCGTTGGACGCACGGGAGCCGTCCGACGCACAGTAGCACTTATGCGTCGGATGGCTTCCGCGCGTCCGACGCATGCAAGGGGTTAAGCACTTTTAGATTCAAGGTTATATTATACTAAATATAATTTTTGATAATATGGAGAAAGAGAGGAGTCTTGAGGGAGACGTTGAAGGGACAGTCGAGGAATGTGTGAATAAGGCTGTTTCTGTCCTGGCTACTCAGTTAGGCAAGAAGTTAGATGACTGTATGGATATATTAGAGGGGAGATTTGCAAGGAAAGTTGATGAAGAACAGTTTTGATCGGTGTAGGAGGTACCGACGGTTAGTGGTAATGGTAAAAAGGCAACGCAGAAAAGGAAACACTTACCTGAAGACAAACTCAGCAAAGAAAAAGGGGCCTTTTCTCAGAAAGGCAAGGAAAGGCTTGCCTCAAAGGAGGTTTATGGAAAGGCTATAAACGCCACAAAAGGGATCACAGAGCGATCGCCTGTGATGAGTCCTCTTGTAGTGGAGACATTGTTATCTCCTGCTCTTCTGAGCTTGATTCATCGGACGATGAGGTCATTGAGAGTAAAAGGATTAAAAAAGAGAGGAGAGAAAAAGAGAACATAGATCAAGTAAAGGACCCTCTGGGCAACCTTATGTTCCACCCTAGTACTATCCAACACCCTTTATCTCCCCAATGGGTTCCTATTAAGCATGTGGCAGAATATGTAGAATTCTGGATTAGGAGAGAAATGCCAAAAGAGGTCCATACTAGATTACGTTCTGAGTGCCCTAGACCTTCAATGGCGAATAAGGTGGCATTCACTCCAGAACTGGATGCTAAAATGTTGACTTTCCTGAACAAGTTGGGAAAAGACCCAAGAAGGGGTCTGGATAAAGGATTGAAGGGATGTCAAGATCGCCTTCTAGATGTTTTTGGACCCCTAACCAGAATCTTTGACATCTGTGAGGAAGCATACCTCCAAGAGGGTTCAGTGGATGTCCTAGAGTTAAGGCAATGGGTGCAGAGGGCGGTGTGTTTGTTGGGAAACGCAAACGCATCACTCTGCTGTGAGCGTAGGAAGAGCCTACTGATGAAAATTAATCCAAAGCTGGCTGAGTCATCAGGAAAGGAGTCAGGCAAAGAGGCTAAGGGTCTCCTTTTTGGAGAGGAATTTGTGAAAGAAATGGCCCGTTACGCAGGGGCGTTTAATTCAATTCAGAAGGTACAAAAAGATATTAAAAAGGTTTTTGGAACGGCCGGGAGAATGCGGGGTCGATTCCCCGGCTGAGGTTATGGTGTTACGCGAAATTCCTTCTCGCGTGGATAAAGACCCGGAGGTTTCCAGTCTTCAGGGCAATTCTCCCCTAGTTTCTACCCACAATGACAAAGAGGTAGAGGACGGTTCAGGGGAGTTAGAAGAACAAGACAAGGTATGTTTGGCAAGAGGCCTTTCACTTGTTCAGGTAAAATTGGGTGGCAGACTCGCCCATTTCTTAGACAGGTGGAAGGAGATAACCTCAGATCCTTGGGTGTTACAGACGGTAAGTGGTTACAAGATAGATTTTGTGAGTATTCCTGTTCAGAAGAGAAGCCCTACCCCTTTGAGGTTCTCAAAAGGTGAAGAGGAGTTGGTAGAAAAGGAGGTTCAAGAATTAGCAGAGAAAGGTGCGATAGAAAGGTCAGACGACTTATCTGCAGGATTTGTAAGCAACATATTTTTGTAGAAAAGAAAGACAAGGGTATGAGAACTGTCATAAATCTCAAGGAATTAAACGAGTGGGTGGAATACAACCATTTCAAGATGGAGGGAATTCACATGTTAAGAGACCTCCTAAGGAAAGGAGATTGGTTAACCCGCTTAGACTTGAAAGACGCTTACTTAACCATTCCGGTATGTCAGAGGGATCTTCTGAAATTCCAATGGAAAGGCTCCATGTGGAGATTTAGAAGCCTTTCCTTCGGTCTAACCTCAGCACCATGGTGCTTTACAAAAGTAATAAGGCCAATTGTAGCTTGGTTACGCACAAGAGGGGTATGGCTCATAGTCTATTTAGACGATATTCTCATTATGGCAGAGAGCAAGAATCATACAACTCTGGCTGTGCCAATGATAGAAGATTTGGGCTTTGTAGTGAACAAGAAGACGTCCTGTTTGGTTCCAAGTCAGGAGACAGTGTTTTCGGGTTTTCAGATTTGGACCTTGGATTGTGTATTGAGGTTGCCAATGGAGAAAGTAAAAAAGATCCGCAGGGAGGTGCAGAGAGCCTTGGTAAGCGAGTGGTTAACTCTGAGGCAGATTGCGAGGATCCTAGGACTCCTCTCTGCCTCAATTCAAGCTGTTTTCCCTGTTCCCCTGCATTATCGTGCGTTGAAGAGGTTGAAGACGATCTATTTAAACAGAGGGTTGAGATATTCAGACAAAGTTCAGACAGATTCAGAGACAAGGGAGGAATTGAGGTTGTGGCAGGAGAATCTAGAGGCTTGGAATGGCAGGGCCATTTTCGGACAGACACCGGATTTGGTCATAGAGTCGGATGCCAGTCTTCAAGGTTGGGGAGCAAGGTGTGGATCAGTGACGACAGGGGGAAAATGGACAAGTCAGGAAAAAGAGATGCACATCAATTATCTGAAACTGCTGGCAGGCTCGTTTGCAGTGAAAAGTTTTGTAAGGAATCATGTGAAGTGTTGTGTCCTCTTGAAGATGGACAATATATCGGCGATGAGATATGTAAACAAACTGGGAGGCCCGCGTTCAAAGGCGCTAGCGGACTTGGCGAATGATTTCTGCCATTTTTGTCTAGAAATAATATCATAATTCAGGCTCAATATTTACCTGGTGTGAGCTTCACTGTGGCAGGCTGGAATTCAAGGCAGCTGAGAGATTTCAGTGACTGGGGTTTGAACAGCGAGGTGCTCTCTATGATGGATTCCTTTTGGGGTCTGATGGAGGTAGACCTGTTTGCCAACAGGGTAAATGCTCAACTTCCCAGGTTCTTCAGTTGGAGACCGGATCCACAAGCAGTTGCAGTGGACGCATTTGTGCAACACAGGGGGGGTTTAAAAGCTTATGCTTTCCCGCCTTTTGCGCTAATTCAAAGGGTTCTTCTGAAAGTGAGAAGGAAAGCGGCAGAGATTGTTTTGGTAACTCCTTTTTGAAGTTCACAAGTTTGGTATCCGGATGTGATGGAGTTGTTGATTGCCGATCCTCTTCTTCTTCCAGACATCCCAGATATATTAACAGATGCGTTGGGGAGGAACCACGAGTTAGTTCTGCAGGGGCACTTAAGACTGATGGCGTGGCTGATTTTGGGAGAATCTGGCAAGTGTCAGGATTATCATTAGAGGCTTCAAAACTCATTAAGGAATCATGGTCTTCAGGAACATCCAAGATGTACAAACTGGCCTGGGGAAGATGGTTTCGTTGGTGTTTTTTGAGGGGTTTGGATCCCGTATCAGCACCTCTGGTTGAAGTGTTGAATTTTTTAACAGAAATCTTCCTTGAGGGTAGATCTTATAGTACTGTGAATGTTGGCAGATCAGCTTTTTCAGCAGGGCATGAATTGACTGATAGTTTACTGGTTGGACAACATGATGTTGTGAAGAGACTTTTGAGAAGTATAAGAATTAAGGTGCCCCCAGATCCTAGGTATTCGTCTGTGTGGGATGTGGATCTTGTTCTCAAGGAGCTAGCCAGTTGGTCTGAGAATGAATTCTTGAATCTTAACCATTTTTATTTGAAGTTGTTTATGTTGTTATATCTTGTGTCGTTTAGAAGGGTTTCTCATGTCAGGGCTCTTGATATTTCAGGTCGAAGTTTGTTCCGGAAGGGGTGTGCTTTTATATCACCAGGAGAACTAAAACTATGTCTAGATCTATTTTCTACCCGAATTTAGATGGGTGTAGGAAGCTGTGTGTTGTGATGTGTATTCGTGCATATGAGAGAAGGACTGAGAGTGTGAGGAGCAATTCGGATTCTCAGTTGTCAATTTCTTATAGACATCCGCATAGAGCTGTTTCCACCCCTACTTTATCTCTTTGGGTCAGAGAAGTTATGGGAAAAGCAGGAATTGATTTGAGTAAATTTGGGGCCTACTCCTCAAGAGGTGCAATGGCGTCTAAAGCTCTTCTTCTAGGTGGTAGGCTCAATGGGATTTTGGCTTCAGCGGATTGGTCTTCAGATTCAGTTTTTAAAAATTCTATTTTAAGCCTGTGGAATCTTCAGTTAGGAATATTATGGCAAGGCTTTAAACATGCTTAATATTGGCCTCCGTGCCTTGCCATAAAATTCAGATTTTCCACAGCTAGGGTTGGTAGAAAATCATGATTTTATTAAAGACACGGAGGCTGATATTATCCCTCCCTGGACTCCCGCCCTATAATTTGTTTATGTTTTTTCTTTCAGGAGGAGACTATAAGAAGTGATCAGGAAGGAGTTCATATATTCTTGGACTTTTTCGCATCTGGAATACCTTGTTGGATTTTGATAAGTTCAGCATGTTTTGTTATTTTGAAGTTGTTAGCATCAACAAAGAAGGAAGATAGCTGCCCCACAGGGGACTAAATAGCATTTAGAACTTTTATTCATTCCTATTCTAAGTTCTTACATTGTTTTGTAGTTGCTGCTGTGAGTTGCAATTAAAGAGACATGCATAATATCAGCCTCTGTGTCTTTAATAAAATCATGATTTTCTACCCACCCTAGCTGTGGAAAATCTGAATTATTCCCTACTGTTAGTCAATTTTGGCCTGCTTACCTTACCACTAGTCAGTGAAATGTAATCTATATTTCCTTGTTACTTGACTCGTTTAAGGTACTGGTGGGAACCAGTATTGGCATGCTGCTATGCGTCCACTGGTTCCTCGCCCTCAAAGGCACCTCTGTATGATGTGTCCAATCTTGCGTGTTCATATAGAACAAAAAACACTGGTTCTGTTGGACTTAGTTGCTTCACATTTACATCTCCAAGGAGCACAGAACATTCTGATCTATTAGTGCAATAGCTGCCAGAAATATTTATAAATACTTCAAGGCACAAATAAAAGAGTGTATGTACATATGGCATAAATCAATTGAGTTAATTTGGCAAAACATGTAAGGAGCATATTGAGAAAGTGAAAGTTGACCCCTCCACTGCTAGGCCTTCCCCCCACCCCCCTTGCTAACCTTTTTCTGGCTATTTGGGGTAGTTCGCACTTAGACCCCTGTAACTTTTTGTCCGCATAAGGTATCCAGGTCAAATTTGTGTTCTTTTCTTATAAAACCCTGAGGATTCGAAAGGAACCCAGGATTTGTGGATTCACCTGGAGGGGACCCAGAAATCAGCCAAAATACAGCTACATTTTGTTTTTTGAGGGAAAAATGGGGAAACGGTGCTGCAGAAGAAAGCTTCTGTTTTTTTCCCTGCGAATGGTATCAACAAAGGGTTTGTGGTGCTAAAATCAACATCTTCCCCGCTTTCAGGGACAGGCAGACTTTTCTCAGAAAACCAAAATTGTCTAGACAGTTTTGGCATTTTACTGGGACATAGCCTATTTTTCCTGCTTTCAACCTCTTTCCAGTTAGGGGTAGAAATGGGTATAAAAGCAATAATAGATCCCAGAAAGCTATACATTTCTGAAAAGTAGACAACATTCTGAATTTAGCAACGGGTCATTTGTGTAGATCCTTCAAGGTTCCTATAGAAACTAACAGTTAAATTTTAAAAAATTGAAATTGAGTTGAAAAAAACATCCATTTGTGCCAATGTTTTCACCTGTAACTTCTTCTAAGTATGGCATATTTTTTTTAATCAATATACCATTATGTCTGCTGGACCCTTCTGGTTGTGGTGATATATAGGACTTTTAGGTTCACCAAGAACCTCAGGTACCTAGAGCCAATAACTGAGCTCTGCCTTGCAATTGGTTTTCATTGTGTACCGGCTATATTGCAATTCATTTGGTAAAATAAAAGAGTAAAAAACAGGTATCAAGGACACCTATGTATTTCCGAAATGGGAACAAAATATAGAGTTTAGACATTTTTCAAAGTGTCTTCATTTTTACACATTGTCTTACATTTGGAAGGCAGAAAAGCATAGAAAGTCAATTGGTAATAACACTTGTTCTACAATTCTGTGTTCCACAATTCTCCAGATAAAAATGGTACTTCACTTGTGTGGGTAGGCCTGGAGTCCATGACAGCAAACGGCCCAAAATGCAACGTGGGCACATCACATTTTTCCCGTTAAAATGGACCCTTTTTTCGCAATGTGCCTAGCTGAGCATTTTTGACCCACGCTCAGACAGCACCTGGGGAAACCTAGCAAACCTGTAAATTTTTTTAAACTAGATATCCTGGGGAATCCAGTATGGGGTGACTCGTGTGTGTTCTCACCAGGTTCTGTTACCTAGAATCCCATGCAAACCTCAAACTTTGTAAAAAAACACACATTTTCCGCACATTTATGTGATGGAAAGTTATGGAATCTGCGGAGAGCCACAAACTTACACCCACCCAGCATTTCCCCAAGTCTCTTGATAAAAATGGTACCTCACTTGTGTGGGTAGGCCTAGTGCCCGTGACAGCAAATGGCTCAAAACGCAAGGTGGGCACATCACATTTTTCCAGTGAAAACTGACCCTTTTTTCGTAATGTGCCTAGTTGAGGATTTTTGGCCCTAGCTCAGACGGCACCCGGGGAAACCTAGCAACCCTGAAAATTTTTGAAAACTGTATATCCTGGGGAATCCAGTATGGGGTGACTTGTGTGTGTTCTCACCAGGCTCTGTTACCCAGAATCCCTTGTAAACCTCAAACTTTGTAAAAAAAGAAAACACATTTTCCTCACATTTCTATGATGGAATGTTCTGGAATCTGCAGGGAGCCACAAACATCCACCCAACCACTTCTGTGGGTAGGCCTAGTGGCCGCGACAGGAAACGGCCCAAAACACAACATGGACACATCACATTTTTCCACTGAAAACTGACCCTTTTTTCACAATGTGCCTAGCTGTGTATTTTGGACCGTAGCTCAGCCAGAATCTAAGTAAACCTAGCAAATCTGTACATTTTTTAAAACTAGACTTCCTGGGGAATCCAGGATGGGTTGGCTTGTGTGGCTCTCACCAGGTTCTGTTACCCAGCCTTCCTTGCAAACTTCAAACTTTGTAAAGAAAAAACACATTTTCCTCACATTTCGTTGATGGAAAGTTCTGGAATCTGCGGGGAGGCACAAACTTCCACCCACCCAGCATTCCCAAAGTCTCCTGATAAAAATAGTACCTCACTTGTGTGGGTAGGCCTAGTGCCCGTAACAGGAAATGCCCCAAAACGTACTATGGAGACTTCAAAATTATCGATCACAGAAAGACTTGGTTTTGCGAGGGAGACACCTGCGTTTTTGCTCCCGGGCTTGGCAGCCATATAGGGAAACCTACAAAGCCAAGACATTTCTGAAAACTAGACACCTGGGGGAGTCCAGGGAGGTCTGGCTTGCATGGATTCCCATACATTTTCTTAACCAGAGTCCCTGCAAATCTCAAATTCAGCTTAAAAGTCACATTTTCCTACCACACAGCGTTCCCCTTGGTCTCCCGATAGAAATAATACCTCACTTGTGACTCCCTCGCAAAACCTGGTAGTTTTGTGATCGATAATTTTGAAATCTCTACAGTACATTTTGGGCCATTTCCTGTTGCGGGCACCAGGCCTACCCACACAGGTGAGGTACTGTTTTTTATCAGGAGACCTGGGGGAACGCTCTGTGGAAGTAAATTTGTGGCGGCCCGTTGATCCCACAACTTTCCCGCACAGAGAACTGAGGAAATCATGATTTTGTTTGCTAAATTTGAGGTTTGCAAGGGATTCTGGGTAGGAAAATGTTGGGAGATCAATGCAACCTGCACCTCCCTGGACTCCCCTGGGTGTCTAGATTTCAGAAATTTCTGGGTTTGGTAGGTTTTTGTAGATGGCTGCTGAGCCCGGGACCAAAAACGCAGGTGACTCCCTCGCAAAACCAGGTAGTTTTACGATTGATAATTTCGAAGTCCCCACAGTACGTTTTGGGCCATGTCCTGTCGCAGGCACTAGGCCTACCCACACAAATGAGGTACCATTTTAATCGGAAGACCTGGGAAAACGCTGGGTGGTAGGAAATTTGTAGCGGCCCTGTGATCCCACAACTTCCTCACTCAGAAAAGTGAGGAAAACATGAATTTTTTACCTACATTTGAGGTTTGCAGGGGAATTTGGGTAGGAAAATGTTGGGGGGTCCACGCAAGCCACACCTCCCTGGACTCCACTTGATGTCTAGTTTTCAGATATGTCTGTGTTTGGTAGATTTTTCTAGATGGCCGAGGAGTCCGGGAACAAAAACGCAGATGACTTCCTCGCAAAACCTGTAGTTTTGTGATCAATAATTTTGAACTCACCACTGTGCGTTTTGGGCCATTTCCTGTCACAGGCACTAGGCCTACCCACACAAGTGAGGGCCCATTTTTATCAGGAGACCTGAAGGAACACTGGGTGGTAGGAAGTTTATGGCAGCCCGGTGATCCCACAACTTTCCGACAAAGAAATTGAGGAAAATGTGATTTTATTTTGTTAATTTTGAGGTTTGCAGGGGATTCTGGATAGGAAAATGTTGGGAGATCCACGCAAGCCACACCTCTCCAGACTCCTCCGGGTGTCTAGTTGTCAGAACTGTCTGAGTTTGGTAGGTTTCCCTAGATGGCCGGTGAGCCTGGGATCAAAAACGCAGGTGACTCCCTCGCAAAACCAGGTAGTTTTGTGATTGATAATTTTGAAGTCTCCAAAGTACATTTTGGGCCAATTCCTGTTGCGGACACTAGGCCCACCCACACAAGTGAGGTACCATTTTTATTGGGACACCTGGGGGAATGCTGGGTGGTAGGAAATTTGTAGCGGCCCGGTTATCCCACAACTTTCCCACACAGAAAAGAGAGGAAACGTGATTTTTTTGGCTAAGTTTGAGTTTTGCAGGGGTGTCTGGGTAGGAAAACGTTGGGCAATTGACGCAAGCCACATCTCCCTGGACTCCCCCAGGTGTCTAGTTTTCAGAACTGTCTGGGTTTGGTAGGTTTCCTAAGATGGCTGCTGATCCGAGGACCAAAAACCCAGGTGACCCCTTTGCAAAACCAGGTCGTTTTACTCTAATTAGTGGGGCACCTGTGTTTTTAGTCCTGGGCTTGGCAGCCATATACGTTTTTAGGCTGACTTTGTTTTGGGCACCCACAGAAGTGATCGATAGGCCAAGGGGAACGCTGGGTGTTAGGAAATTTGTACTGGTGGGGTGATCCTACCACTTTCCCACACAGAAATGTCAGGAAAATATGACTTTTTAGCTAAATTTATGGTTTGCACGAGATTCTGGTTAAAAAAACACAGGGGGATCCACACAAGCCACACCCCTAGTCCACACACACCCAGGTGCAGCCGGTGTGCTGGACAAACGGTAGGATGGGCGGGGCTGATGGGCGGGCATACGTGTCATGGGTGGGAAAAATAATTGTTAAACTTACCTGCATCCGGCTGCATCGCACTCTTCTCTTCTTCTGCAGGCGGCACAAGGTCCCAGAATGCCCTGCGGCCAATCCGGAAGCTGCTCGCATGCATAAGAGCAGCTTCAGGATTGGCATGAGTGCCCTCGATTGGCTCTCCAGGACAGACTGAGTCTGTGCCTGCTCTCTCCAACCCAGCTGCGTTGCAGGGTTGGAGAGAGCTTTCACTGCGCGTGATGGTTTGGCCAGCCTGAGATGGCTGACCAAACCGCCATGCACAGTGAAGGGAGTGCATCTACCACTCCCCTCAGTCACCCCCCATGGCCCCGCCCCCAAGACTGGGCAAGAAAGGAAAAATAAAACAAGTGTTTACCATTGTTTTATTTTTTATTTCCTGCTATTTTTGGGGGGGCAACGCTCCTCTGCCATAGCAGAGGAGCTGCCGCTGTGCACACCACCAGCCAAACGCCATCCATGCACATCGCCAACCAAGCACCATCAAAACACACCACCTGCCAAGCACCATCCATGCACTCCTTCTTCCAAGCACCAGTCCACGCACGCCAGCCAAGCACTAGTCCAGGCACACTGCCAAGCAAACGCCAGTCTACACACACTGCCACCAAGCACTAGTCCACACACAAACCACCAGCCAAATGCGAGTCCACACACACCGCCAGCAAAATGCCCGTACACACACAGCCAACCAAACACCAGTACACGCAGACCGTCAGCAGAATACCAGTTAACAAACACACAGAAACTTTCACTGGTATCTAGTGTTTTTCCGGCCCCCTTGGGGGTCAGATGAGTCTCAAGATATTGCTGATCTGCCCCCAAGGGGTGCAGAAACAGGCAACATGTGTCCCTAGAAAAAAGGGGGAGCGGCCCTTGTCTATAGGGCCACTCTCTGACATGCACATTAACATATCCCTGGTGTCTAGTAGGCTTTCTGCCCCCCTGTGGGGCAGATCAGGGGTAATAACCCCCATCTGGTCCCCCAGGGGGCAGAAAGACTCTCCGATTTGTGTTTGGGGGCACTGGCATGTCCAGTTTGGGCAGCCCCACCCCTATGTATACAAAACACATAATTCCTGGTGCCTAGTGGGCTTTCTTCCCCTCCCCCCGGAGGGACAGATCATGGGCTATTGCCCCCATATGGCTCCCAGGGGGAACAGAAAGACCGGCAAATTTTTTAGGGGGTGGGGGCTCTGGCATGCCCATTTTGGGCAGCCCCCACCCCTATGTATAAAAAATACATAATCCCTGGTGCCTAGTGGGCTTTCTGCCCACTCTGGGGGGGAGATACGGGGCTATTGCCCCCATCTGCCTTGGGGGTGCAGAAAACTGTGGTAAATGTTTTAGGGGGTAGGGGCTAGTGGACTTTCTGCCTCCCAGGGGGACAGAAAGACTGTCCAATTATTAGGGACAGCCCAAAATGGCCATGCCAGTGCCCCCACCCCTACGTGTAAAAAACCCATAATCCCTGGAGCTTAGCCCCAGGGGGGGCTATTGCCCCCATCTGCCTCCCGGGGGGCAGAAAGACTGTGGCAATTTTTTAGGGGGGTAGAGGCATTGGCATGCCCATTGTGGGCAGCCCACACCCTGAAAGGTACATACATAAATATGCCTGGTGCCCAGTGTGCTTTCTACCCCCCTCCCAGGGGTAAAGATCGGGTGCTATTGCCCTCCAACTGCCCACCAGGAGGGCAGAAAGACTGTTTCCAAATACATTTGGGTGGGGACATGGTCTTGCCAATTGTGGGCAGCACCACCCTCTTTTATAAAAAAAATAAAATCCCTGGTGTCTAGTGGGCAGATCGAGGGTAATAACCCCCATTTGCTCCCCGGAGGCAGAAAGACTGTAGAGGTCCTTTGGGGGTTGCGTTATGGAATTCCAATAGAAGCCCAGGTTAGATGTCCTGCACATCTAACCTGGGCTTCTATTGGAATTCTATAACGCATATTAGCAAGCCCATTATCGCCGTTTTAGCGGCAGTTTCCTGCCGCTAAAACGGCGATAATTTTAACGTGGGTCTTGCTAATATGCCCCTATGTGGCCAATTATGCCCGTTAGAGAGAAGTGAGTGAAAAAGGGTACTCAATTACTAGGAAAGCACATGACATGTCAGTGTAGGCATAAAGAAAATAAAAGACTAGACTGTTGAAGAAAACAAGGACTGCTGGTAGCTGGTCAACAGTACTCTCAGAGAGCATTTCTGCAAAACAAGCTGGTTGGTGTGGAGAGAGTTCAAAGGTTAGTCATGTGAAAAAGTGCTCAGCAAGAAATCAAAAAAGCAGTCTTGTGAAGACGTGTTACCTGGTCTGGCCTAATTAAAAGAGAGAGGGAGGCAGATCAAACTGTTGGTGTCTTTCCAGCGCAAGAAAAATGAGATGCTTCGAGAGCAAGCCATTCAAAAATGGTCTCCCATATTTAATAACCCAGGTTTCAACCTGTCCCGTTTTATATACATGCTACATATGTGACACAAGAGATGAGCTAACTGAATTGCTCTTAAGAGCCACAATAATACAGCATATGGTGAAGGTGACAAGGTACATCTACTCATTATCCTTCAGCAGAAAGAAATTCTATTTGAGAATCTATGCTGTGGAATCATACAATTCTTACCACTAAGCAAGAAGAGATTGGTCATGCTTCCTTCTGAGGCTGTGCACACTTTCTTAATGGGTTTGCTAGTTTGCAATGGATTGACTTGTTGTACTGACATTTTTGGATCTCGGAGGATTCATAGGATGAGTCGTCACCTGTACGGGGCTCATAAAATCACTTGCAGACTCTTAATGAGCGTTTTCCCGCTATGCCAGTGTGGCGAGGAAAACCCATTATTATCTGATTTAACGTATGCAAGTGCTTGAGAAGTTTATGCTAGCAAACATACCCATGGTAGTATCAGTTCACTGACAGCAACTCAGCAACTCAGTCGAACAGTGGATATTCAGTATGCAGTCGATTGTGATATGCTGCCTTGGAATGAGAAAAATGCACCACAATTGCAGACCAAAATTATGCAAGCCAAATCTAAGGGGCCTATTCACACAGGTAAGCTTACTAGCATAGATTCACTCACGTACTACTTACTTACAACTAACTACTGAACCTACTAGTAATTTTACACTTTTTTGCTATTCACCATTTCCAGCTGCAAATTTACCACTAGCTGCAGCCTTACATGTCTTCACTGCCTCAAGACTGGGGCTGGACCCTGTGAGAACAAGATGTATGTGTTTAAACTTACTGCCAGTAACTTTTCACACATGGGTGGAGGTCTCTCTATGGTTGAATATAGGGAAAATAATACATTAAAAAAATTATTATAAAAAATAAAAAAATTATTGAAAAATAAAAATTTAAGTTATCTTAATATAATTATTACTGTAGACAAAAAGCATGTCACAGCATATTAACTCATCATCAAACAAAATGTCTAATAAATAATAGAATAAATAATATATATATAATGTATAATTCTTATTATTTAAAATATATTTTTTAAATCTCACCCTTACCATCATTTTGTCATTCAATTAGTTGATGAATTTTAGTAAACTGTATTTGTTTGATTAATTTAAATTTTTTTAAATTTATTTAAAGTGTACAAGTTTTTTTACATAAGATTTACTTAAAAATATTTAAATTGAGGATCACTTTTAACACTTTAAAATGTGTGTGTGTGTATGTGCGTAATTTAAAAGTTGAAATAAGTAATTTTATTTACAATTTACTATGTGGTGGTATTTTAGGTGCCTGCCTGCATTTTTAAGGTCGAGCGCGAGCCAACACGCAATTGCTGCTCTGCGAAGAGGTGTGGTAGTTGAGTACTGAGAGAAGCTTCGCCCACTCCCCCCGCCCTTATTTTTCATTGGCTTGGGTGTTTGTCCTTTGTAAATGCTGGCTTCTGATTCATTATGAGGCTTGCTAGTCCCTCCTTAGTACAGCCATGTCGTCATTTGTATCCTCCCGTGACTACTGGTCCCTTTAGTTGGTTGGTACACGGGGCATGTACTATTTCCTTCATGCACACGTAGCGTCATGCAGCTTTGTCTGTGCCTTCTCCTCTCCTCCCCCACCGCCCCCCAACCCTCCTGCCTGCCCGCCCGCTCTCCCCTTGTCCGTGCCTTCTCCCTCCCTCCCTCCCTACCGATGTCCGTGCATTCTGCCCCCCGCCCTCCCGTTGTCCGTGATGCCAAGTTGCCAACCATTTGCAACGCAATAGGTCTCGCGTAAATTGGAGACCTATTGCATTACAAATGCTTGTTTTTTTGCTTGTGACCCGTTCAAAAGCGGATCCGAAATAATGTCTTTGCAAGAAAGAACAATCAGAGCTGAAACCTGGCCCGGAAGTCTCGCTTTTTCATCTTTTGAAGTCAGCAACTGATTTGAAACCTGATCAACAAAGCTTAGGAGAAACAAGGGATTCACTTGAGCACGTAAACAAACGGAAGAATTTTCACCGAACCTTAACGTGATACAGTATTGCCCTTGTGGGTTTCAGAGCGATGTACATGCAGTGAACTCTGGGGGTCAGCACTTTCGGAAAAGTGAAAGGTGAGGGGCAATAAGTTGAGGGTGGGAGATTGTCCTTGGGAGGTTAGTTGTATGCAAAGAAGAGGCGAGGCGATTCATCTCCCAATGTCAAGATTTGGGCTCATAGGGTGGGGGAGCGCTAGGAATTATTGTAATCTGAGATTCGGAAAAAGGCTTGTAATAACAAGGAGTGAGGTGAAGGACAGTCATAGGTGTGCGACTGCATGCCTGATTCTGGTGGGAGCATAGTCTCTCCATTTTCACTAGGATTCCTGCAGCGTCTTTATTCATTGCCTTGTTATTCTGTATGTAGTAAGCAGGTTAAACTCCCAGAAGCCTCTTAGGGGTGCAATGGGGCATGCAACACCAACGCACAGACTAGATTACATGTGTGTGGAGGACAGCTGGGATAAAACTTGGCAACTTGTCAGAAAATGATCGCTTTGTAATGTTTTTGCAAATTAGTACTTTGTTTGTGAAACACTATCCCAGTCTAGATACTTTAATGTGGTAGCTGCCCCATTAAATTGTGCCACCCCACCTTCCAGTCCATTAATGGCAATAAGATTTTCCCTTTGTCTAAGCTACGTTCACTCGTGTTTTTTAAACGGCGAAAGATACTTGCTCTCTCTTTAGCAAACTGCATGTTCGCTATATGTTATCTCTTCTGCATGATGCAGCAGCTTATTGCATTCCATAAACTGCATGTTAGCAAAAGTACAGCTAAGACATTTAGCATGTGCCTGTGGTATACAGGTGTCCCGCCAGGGCTAGTAAGAGCTATTTGTTATTTGATGAGTTTTATATAGCGCTGGCTAGACCCGGAGGTATCGGAGCGCTTTACAAGAGGTTACATTGTTGCAAAGTTACATCAGTTACAAGTTGCACATTATTCCAAGAGTAGACAATAATATGAGTTATTAGCGTGTAAAATAGCCAGGCGAACACGTCTTAACGGGTAAAGTAGGGTAGGGGGGGAATGGTGAACAGGAGGGAGGGATGCAGATTGAGTCAGGTGGAAAGTCAAAGAATCAATGAAGGAGGAGGTATATAAAGAAGCTATATAAACGCAAAAACCATACTATGCAAATGAGAGGACATGAAGGCGCGCTTGGTGTTTCTGAGAAGACGATGTGAAGTGTTCTGAGTGAGTAGGGCCAAATATGACCATATTGTATTCCAGAAGATGCCTTTCTGTATCTCGATGCAAGCCGCCCTTTGTCCCAGCATTGAGGAGTGAAGCTTGACTTTCTAGCCGTTGGTATATGCACCATGCCCTCAAGGTACTGATAATGTCATGGGCTGGCTTGGTGGAATTCAAAGGTTATTATTAGGTAGTCTGTGTCAAGCTCCTTTAGGTTTGTTACTTCGACCAAATTATGCGCCTTTCGCCTCCTTTTGTTTTTATTCTCTGTGCCAAGCTTACTTTCTAACAGACTTGGGGGCATATTATCAAGAACGGCGTTAAAAATTATGGCCGGTTTAGCAGCAGAAAACTGCCTCTAAAGCGGCGATAATGGGCTTGATAATATGCCCTTGAGAATACCAATAGAAGCCCATGTTCTGGTGTGGTTGATGGGAGACAAGGGTACCCCGATATATGTCAGCACTGCCCAGCTGCACAGCCTAAGTCCAATTTATTTCGCCTGAAGAAACCCATCTGGCTGTTTAAATATACTGCCTACGGGGAGCCCTCGACTCCCGTCCTGAAGTACTGACCCCAGGAACTACTCAGCCATACACATGGTTAAACTCAACTAGCTCACCGTTGTCCTGAAGATGAACCCCAATACTTGGGTTCGAAACGTCGTCGACCATTTCACAACATGAACTCCTAAAAACCTGTATAAATCATTTAGGGAGTTCTACCATATTGTTGTCAATGCGATGTCTTTTTAAAAATTCACTACCACTCTTTCACAGCACGTTTTCTTTCACTTACTGTGTGAGCACCATAAAAAACTGAAATTGCTACGAATAAATTTCTGTCATCTTGTGACCTACATGACCCTTTACAGACTCTTTTTTCCTGCTCCCTAGTGAATTAATTTCTTTGCTGGAAATAATAAGTGCCCCACTCTGGGTCACGCTTTTTACTTTTGGACCTTTTTAGGCCACACCTGAACCATTGTTTTTTATAAATCCATGTTCTGGTGTGGACATGGGCTTCTATTGGAATTCTCCAGGGCATATTATCAAGCCCATTATCGCCGCTTTAGCGGCAGTTTTCTGCCGCTAAACCGGCGATAATTTTAACGTCGTTCTTGATAATATGCCCCTTAATACCTTCTTCTTATGTGCTGTTAACTTTAGGGCCACCTTACAACATTGTTGATTCATGCTTTTTAAATCAGTGTAATATTATTGCAAAGGATTTTTTATTTAACAAGCAGCGGGCTTTGGTACCATCACATGTATTGGGGGCATGTTTCAGCGGCCACCGTATACAACTGCCACTTATTTGTGTAAGTAAGGAGATAGTATGCCAAAATATCCACATTTTCTAATCCTTTGCCTCCAATTGGCTTCTCACACACTTTTATTTTGTTTGACCTTCTCATATGACATTACAACGTTGTTTTAGTCAGTGTTACAGCACTACATACAGGATGTAGGGATGGTTGGCTGTGAGTTGCCTTGTTAACACTTTTTTTACTTGCCTACCTTTAGTGGTGCAAAACACACTGCTACCAGCATGCTGGTCAGAAGATGGACGCATTCATTAAAGGTGCACTTTTTCTATTTCTTACACACACTCACCCCACACTATTTTCATGCCCAAAAAATATTCACTCTATCTTTCACACCCAGTGTGTAGCAATTGTATAGCTCTTCAATCCCAGGCAGCACAGCATCAGGATAATGTGCTGCATGGCTTAACATGGTCCAAAGGGCGAGACCTATTGGCCATGCCAATGCTTGTTTATATGGGAGTGTGTTGCTGTATCTTTAAGTTGCCATGTGGGGTGCTGGACTTCAATTATGGGTGAGAGCATATTTGCTACTGTTCTTGGTTGTTTGTGCTGTTGCAGCCTTAGAACTGCAGTTTATGAATAGCAATGAGCTTATGCTTTTGTGGGTGGATGTTTGTATTTGCATACCCTTCCCTAAACCTCTACTTACCCTATTTCCCTCCTCACCCCTCTCTAATCCTTTCCCACTCAGTGTAAGCATTCCCCATTTTCCAGTCACTTCCGCAGGTTCCTCCCACACTTCCTATTAAAATGTATACCTGCTTGCAGTACATTTCTGAATATATGGCTGAGACCTCCACATAGAAAAGATAGAAGAGGTGAAGGTAAACATGTAGGTTTGTGAATAGTATTTTGTACATCCAGTAGTAATATTGCAGTAATGATAAATGTAAAATAAAGTGCAGGTTATGAATGGGCCCCAATATCCTTAGTTTCTAGGCCAGTCTATGCTCTCACGCTATAGTTGTGTACTTGCTCTCATATTAGTCATAACTATTGTGCCTAAAACAGGTTCATCACGTACCCTACCACTGTAAATGTGACACTCTAATCCTTTACTCAATTTAATACGTAAAACAATGATCTTCATTAGTGCTTATTTTAGTAGGTGACATAATTCCTCTTTGATTTTGGCCAATTGGCAAAATGTTTTTTTGTTCTAGTGATTTCATCTCCTGCTTTAGGCACCAGCGTGCCTGTTGGGTTACCTTACCTCCGCTCACCATCAGTCAGTTTTCATTATGGACTTTATTTGCTATACATATAATATATGTTTCATATTTCCTACTTTAGCCCGGTAATTTTTTTTTTCTTTTTACCTGTATTAATTCCTCCTATGCAACCCACAATCACTGAATTTTCCACAAGTCTACCAGTCTGCACAGGAATAGCACACAGCTTGCCTCAGTGAGCGTTGCAATCTTCTGAAATTCACAATTGGAAAAACGGGAAACGAGCATGGAGAATAGTGAGGATTCACTCAGATTTTCTTTCTGAGACGCTATCTTCCCAACATGTTCAGATAAACACAGTAACCCGCTTCTAACATGCTCGAACAAAACATTAGCCGACTCTGACTAAACGTATTCCGTTAAACTGTAATTGGCAGAAGGTTTGGGGTGGCGACTCCGCATCTGGCTACTCGCAGGACGAACACCTGGCTGTTATAAAACATTAAACTATGCAGCTTCCCTGAGGAAATTTAACATTACTGACACAATATCTAATAACTGCATTTTTATTGAGCTCAGCTTTGTAAAGAGAACATGATGCAACTCAGGGAGAGACTGAAGAAATGGAATCTCTGTAGTGCGCTGCCTCGCGCATATTCAATATGATATATTCCTGGATCCTGCCAAATAGAAACCTTTCGAACAGTTGTAGATTTTGAGGCATATTTACTAGAAAATGGCGCGTGGAGCTGCACCAAATTTGGCAGAGCTGCGCTCCGACATTTTCAACATGCAGGGTTTCGCCATATTTACTACAATACGGTGCACCCCTGTGTTTTTCCTAGTGCGGGTGGTAAAAGTAGCTGCCAAGCGCCAACGCAGGTATTCTTGCACCATAGTGCAAGGGTGCCTGCATTGCAGAGAATGATTCTTTATGTGCAGGAAGGTGTCCCTTCGGCACATAAACAATCCATAATGGCGATTTGTTACTGCAGCACACATAGAAGTAGCAAATCGTCATTATTTAATGAATGTTTATGTGCAAGAAGGGACACCTTCCTGTACATAAACAATCATTAATAGCTTTACGCTCTTTCTATGTGTGATGCAGCACACATAGAAAAGGCAAAAACGAGGAGAAATAAAAGTATTTCTCCTCGTGTGCCATTCTAACACCTGCTCTTGCATGGCGCTAGTTATTGCCCTGTCACAGAGTCACACCTCCGTGTAAATCTGGCCCAGCGCCAAAAGGCAATGGGTGTTGCGGTGGAACGACCACAGCAACACCCATTGCACGCTCCCTTTGCCGCAGAGGACTGCGGCGGAAAGAGGCATATTTACAAGGTGGCGTTATGCCACGCTAAGTGGCTTTGCGGCACCTTGTAAATTTTGAAAATGGCACTACGCCACCGGAGCATCAAGAAAAGTGATGCCCCGGTGGCGATATGAGCCTGTAAATATGCCCCCAGTTTCTGCTTGGAAGTGCACAGCCAAAGATCTCCCAACCCCTGGGCAAGTCTGGGTCTCGGGAGGCAGACCTGGGAATCCGAGGCTTATTGCAATCTTGAACAGTTCATTGATTACCTGGAAAGACAATATATCAACTCATCCCTCAAACCATCATAGGAGGCGTTCTTTAATGGATTGATAAAATAACCCACCTCTCTGGCCTTACCACTAATTACATGTAATGCAGTGTAACCTTTTTATGTGGGCTAATGGATGAGTGTGTGAATCTGCATGTGCACTCTCATCTTTAGTCAGGATTTAAAAAAAATGTTTCAGGGACTTCTTCGGCTGGACATTCTGGCTAGAAGCCGTTGTAGAAACATTGGTCAGGTACTTTCTCAGCTTTGACAAATCCCATTCCAGTTCATTTGGCAGGCAGCCTCTCAAAAAGTTAGCATGGTGTACCTCCCAAGCATCACAAGGTTGGGTTAACTAGGGTTAGTGCCTAATCCCGGAGTGGTTGACGGAAGACATGCGTGTTTAGCTATTTCCTGACCCAGAAGCAATCTTGATGGTGTCTTAATTCGGGGTTTAGCTAGTCTCCTGATCCTTGGCAAAGTACTCAGAAGGTTTTCCCTCTGGCACCTTTTTTTTTTTTAAGATGTTGAAACAAATTTGCTATCTTTCACAGATCTCCAAGAGTCAACTGGTTAGGGTTAGTGTTCGTTGGCAAACGTGCTCAGGTACTTGGGACTTCAAACATTGTGCATAGTTTCATGAAAGTGATTACATATTTCACGCATAGTCAGTCCAAGGCATGCAGTGCGGATGTTGTGTGGGCCAATCGTTCTAGTTTACTGCTGATCTTGCTGCACAATTTTCTTTATTGACTGCCTTTTTCATGAGTTTTGGAAGGCGCCAGAGCTGCTTACCAGGCCACCTGGTTAAACAGGCCAGCGTTGGGAAATTGTAGGCACTCAGGGCCACATGTATAAAAAATAGTTTTTTTGCGATTACCAAATTGCGATTTTTACCGAATCGCTATTTGGTAATTGCAAAATGCTATGTATGTTAGGAATCGCCAAATATTTAGCGATTCCTCAATATTACCAAATAGCGATTCAGTAAATAGGTAATCGCTATTAACTAATTTGCGATTACCTAATTGGTAATCGCCAATTAGGTACTGCAAAGCCAAGGGTGCCCTGGAGTCTAAGGCCCCCCCCCCAAAAAAATGTGCATATGTAAAGTGCACGCAGGCCCTAGGGGCACGCATGCCCTAGGGGCATGTGTGTGCTACATGGCACTTTGAAAAATGCATTTTTGTGCATTTTTCAAAATTTGCACATGGTTACCATCGACTTAGAGTCAATGGTAATAGCATTTTCCTAACTGTACGCAGCTTCTGTAAAAACCTCAGAACTTCACTTAAAAAAATCAAAGGTTACAGAGACGTTATAGTTAGGAAATAGAATTTGCAAAACCTTAGAAATTCACTTAAAAACCAAAGGTTACAGGGATGTTATCGTTAGGCTCACTAATTTACACCCCTGCAATGCACTGCTTATGACCTCACATATTACATTACTCATGACATGGTCAGTGACATCACTGATGACAGCATCCACAGAAACACTCACACACCATACAACCTCTTGTACACCCACTCACACCCCCCACAACCACTCACATACCTATTCACAGACCCATACCAGTACTCACACACCCATAGAGCCACTCACATACCCACTCCCTTGTACAACTACTCACACAACCATTCACTCACCCATACAGCCACTTATACAACCAGTCACTCACCCGTACAGCCAGTCACATAGCCACCCACTCACCCATACAGCTATTCACACACTCATTCACTGACACACAGTCACTCATATACCCACTCACTCACCCATACAGCCTCTCAACACAGCCATTCACTCACTCATACATGCACTCACAGACTCACTCGTACAACCCCTTACATACCCATTCACACATCCATAGAAGCACTCACACATCCACTCACACACCCATACAGCCATTCACACAGATACTCACTCACCAATACATCCACTCATACGCAAAACTCACTTAACCAAACACCCACCCAAACAGTAACTCACTCACCCATACAGTCACTTACACACACAGTCACTCATTCATTTAGCCATTCAGACACCCATACAGTCACTACACACACACTTACCCACCCATAGAGCCACTCAGTCACCCATACAGCCACTGACACACCTTCTCACTCACCAATGCCGCCACTCACCCTTCAACTCACTCACCCACACAGCTCTCACACACGCACTTATACACCCATCCAGCCACTCACACACCCCTACACACAAGGATACATACAGTCACATAGCCACTCATATAATATATGTTAGAAATAATATCACTCATTAGTTGTACACCTAGTATACTAATTTACTTTTTAAGTAAGTTAATATATATGTTTAACAATCATTCACTCTTAGAAAATACTTACACTCACTAGATGATGTCATCAGTGATGTCATTTGAGATGTGATCAGTGATGTCACTGACCATGTCATGAGTGATATAATATGTGAGGTCATAAGCAGTGTATTGTGGGGGCGCAAATTATAGTTAGTTCAGGTAACTATAACTGCAAAATTTCACAGAATTGTATAATTGAAATCTGAGCCTAACTATAACGTCCCTATAACCTTTGGATTTTTCAGTGAATTTCTAAGTTTAAAAAAAAAAATCTATTTCCTAACTATAATGTCCATGAAAATTTTGGGTTTTTAAGTTAATGTATATATTCACACAAAAAAACAAAGGTTACAGTGATGTTATATTTAGGAATTAACATTAAAAAATCTTAGAAATTCACAAAAAAACAAATGTTACAGAAACGTTATCATTAGGCTCAGATTTCACTCGCAGAAAACCAGTGAAATTCAGCAGTTATAGTTAGCTGAGCTAACTATAACTTACACTCCCACAATGCATTTGCTTATGACCTCACATATTACATCACTCATGACATGGCCAGTGACATTACTGATGACATCTCAAATGACAAGTTTATATTTGTAAGAGCTTCCTGTTGAGGTTTAATTTCTGTGAAATGAGCATCATGGCCAGAACAGAAGCTCACCTGCCCGTTTATCCAACAAGAGTCCACAGCTTTTCACAAAATGTCTACCCAATTGGTCTACCCAATTGGTTAGTTAGTAAGTGCTAACTCGTTGGGTAAATGTCCAGTGTCTATTCTACACTACAGCTGCGTAATGGACCATGAGGAAATGTCTCCAGCGACCTTGTTGGTCTCAATCCAATGGGGGTGGGAGGGCCATGTGCCCCCCCTCCCTAGGCTGATTAAGGCCTCGGGAACATTATCCACCAGGCCCCGGAATTAATTCAATGGGGAGGGGGACTGCGCATCCCCCCAGCCAATTTCAGGCAGGGGACCCCATCCCCATCCCATCTGTCAGCTCCTGCCAAGCAAAGGCAAACACCTGTCTCCAGAGGGTCATCACCCTGGGAGATAGCAGGAGCTGGCCCTGGGTAGTGGCGGTCCCCAGGGCCCTATGTGGCTCACAAAGGGGAGCTGCACGACACCTCTCCTTTGTTATTCAAGGTCCTGCCCCGGGCAGATGGTAGTACCCAGGCCGTATATGGCCAAGGAGATTGGCTGCACAGACCCCCTCCCTCTTCTTCAAAAATTTAATTGGCCCTGGGGAGTTGGTGGTCCCCAGGGCTGAGGGGTCTGTGTAGACCCCCTCTTTAATGTTTATTGTAGCCCCAGGGAGGTGGTGGTCCCCAGGGAGGTTGACAAGTCCCCCCATCTATTTTTTTATTTATTGCCCCAGGGAGGTGGTGGACCCCCGACTATTATCAACATGAGCCATGGGGAGGTGGTAGTCTCTGGGGCATAAATAGGCTCTTGGAAGGGGGCCCAATGTGCCTCCCTCCATTTTGTTATAATCTCTGCTTCCCCCGGGGGCTTTCTTTGGAAACAAGCACAGGAGACCGTGCTTGTTTTTTTTCACTTTTTGCCCTGAATTCTCAAATTTCACGATTTTGTGCCAACATTTTTTTTTACAAAGAAATAGCTTTTTTGTCCCGGAGGGGTCTCTCTGGGAGCACTAGACCAAGGCAAGAAGGTTGGGGTATTCATATCCTACCCGCTTTTCTTTTTTTTCTGTGTTTTTTGGGTGGGAGTCCAAGATGGCTGCCAATACTTCCTGGTGAAGTGTTGGCAGCCAATCAGAGCTCTGCAAATCTCTGCACTAGCTCGACATTGTTTGCAAAAGTTTTGTGGTAGTAGATATACAAATTTGGATTTCCTTTAATTTCTCAAAAACTACTGGACTAATTTCACAAAATACCTGAAACCATGATCTGCAAACCAAATGCTACCTTTCTGCCAAATTCGGTGTAATTCCATCCATCGGTTCAGGCTGTACTTGTGTTCAAATCCCCTATGGGAATTAACATGGAATGTAGATGGGTATTGTGCAGTTTTTAGACACTGCTACAGCCCGAACTGCTGAACGGAATTACATCAAATTTGGAGGAAAGCTAGATCTTGGCCTAGAAAGAGCCCTTTTTGTAATATGGTGTAAATCTGTTCAGTAGTTTCGGAGTTAGTAAAGGAAAAATAAATTCGTATATCTCGGGACACGAATCCTTCGCGGATCCACTGGTGGGGTATCCCCGGATCCGGGGTCAAAATCAAGGCCCTGATTAGCTGGCAGCAACCTGACAGGAAAGTTGCAGCCACCATTTTGTTTGTTGCTTGGACTGGGGGAGGGAAAAATAAAATGTAAAAACACACAAGGGTTCAGGATAGAGGTATCCTGACCCCATAGGACACATGGAGGGATTCTTCAGTGAACCGGTTTGGGCAAGGACATTTTTGGGACCAATGCATGGATCCGCGGATCCCCCGTGGAGCTCAGCGTGATCCCCAGTGTAACTTCGAGATGGCTCTGCAGATCTGAAGCAGAATAAAAGAAAACACACCCATCCACTCACCAAACCCCCACCGCACACAACCATAGGTCGTGTGCAGCTTGGTGTTTGCTACATGCAAGGGGGTTGGCTGCAGAGCCTTGTGGCCAACCCCCACTGTGCACAGCCAAAGGCCATGCACGGGAGTGGTTGTATTAATGTACAGTAACAATATATTACTTTATATTTGAAAAACATACAAATGCACTGAAAAAAACAAAGGTTACAGAGACGTTATAGTTAGGTTCACATTCTACCCACACAAAACCATAGAAATTCAGCAGCTATAGTTATACTTATAGTTATACTTATCTGAATAAACTATAACTTGAGCTGTTAAGTAACTTTAAGCCATGAGTTATAGTTTCTTAACATAAGTATAACTATAAGTATAATTATACCTGCTGAATTTCTATGGTTTTGTGTGGGTAAAACGTGAACCTAACTATAATGTCCTTGCAATATATATATATATATTTATGACCTCGTTGACAGCGACTATGTAGGTGTGGTTAGGTAAGAATTTTGATTGAAAAGGCAAATTTTGCTCTGCTTAGAACTTTTCCATTGTTTGACTAATCTGCACAAACTTTCTAATCAATAGTATTAGTAAGGAAGTTGTGGTATCTCCAAATGTGATGCAGGTGTGTTCCGATTGGTAAAAATTTAAAAGGTGTAAAAAAATGTTGTTTTGTCACGTTAACTTCCATAGCTAACTTTGCTCTCTGAAACAGCAAACACCACTAAACAGAAATACACCAAACGTGGCGTTAAACTAGAACGTTACTCAGAGGTATGCGTCTGCTTTGTTTGGTTTAAATCAATTCAGTAGTTTTTGATAAATGAGTGTTACAAAAAGGTGTTTGGCATGCTTTGAAATGTTAATTTTTGAGCTGACTGTTAATTGAAGGTTTCTGGACTGTCCATGGATCTAAATTAACAAAAAAGAAATACATTAATCCTTTTGAATATAAGAGCTTATTCTCTTGTCATCTTTTTGGGTTTGCAAACTCAGACCCACACCCCTGAACCCAAATGCTATGATAGGCTTGCCTGAGTGAAAAATTTGTGTTGCCATTTTCATTACCCAATGCTATGCTTTGTGACTGCATCAAGAGAAAAATAGGGCATCAGCGTGACAGAGAGTAGAGACCCTGATCCTCAAGCCATATTGGGTGTATGAGCATGTTTGGATCACCCAAAACATTTTTTTGCTTGTGGGCCTCTTGATTTTCTGATCTCTGTTTTAAGAAATGTTTCCCAGTGTAGTCTCTCTCACAGTCAGATTCTGTTTTAAATGGACTTGAGCTATACAACACCTTTTAAATGAGGTCCGTAACTGTGCAGCTGTGTTAAGAGCCTGTCCGCTGCACACGTGTGTAGGTTTTTAATTGACTTTCTGCCATTTAGTAAAACTCTTAGAATTGTGATTTTTAGGATGCACTGCTGCAGAAGTAGGACAAGCCCAGCATGGGAACCTAGTCAGGATAGTTTACTGGCCTTCCAACAAACCCTGATAATTGACCACTATATCTCCCACAACCTGGAAATCAAAACAGTATCTGCAATTTTGAGACATTAATGAGAATATGACTGTGCTGCCTCACGAATGTCTGAGGTCTTATATCATGCTTGCTCCTGAGACCAAAGCTCTGGATGTTATTCCCAAAGGGTTAGGAACGCTGGCCTTCTGAAGTCCCCAGAGAAATTAAACACAAGAAGCCACCTACAACACCAAACCAGTAAGCCAATTGTGAAGGGTCTTGTCAGAAATTGGGTTTCGGGTTGGCAGAGGTATGCACCCTGTCCAAGCAGGAACCACAATCCTAATCAGGGTAAGTGTAGTACACACTAAACATTTACCTGTGCTCACGCTCTGGAAGCTTGGCAAAGAACAGTCAGCTAAACTAAAGAGGCAATGTGTAAAGAATTTGTGCGCACACATACAGTAACACAGAAAAAACACCACAAAATTACTCCACACCAGTTTAGAAGAATAGCCGATATTTATCTGTGTAAAACAAAACCAAATCAACAAAAATCCAACACACAGAAGTCAAGATATGAATTTTGCAGGATTAAAACAAAATGCAGTGCTTAGAAATCAATAGCTCCAACTGAGGCTATCTGGTCACGCTTGACCGAGACAAATCCAAAAGTTCACTTTCACCATGATGGAGCATGGGCCGGGTACAGGAGTTATGCAGACACGCTGACAGTACCTTGGATGCGTCAATGCTCGGGGTTGATGCAATGAAATATGGAGGTGATGTGTCTCTGTCGCAGGTGATGCGTCGGTTCCAAAGTCTGGCAAAGCCATAGATGCGTTGATGTCAAGAGCGCTGTGCGTCAGTTCCAAGGCGTCGATGCCGAACTGCTGGGCCAAAGTTGGTGCATTGGTTAGAAGCCCCACCAAGCTGGGAATTCGTCAGGGACAGCGATGCATTGTCCGAGACTCATACAGCAGCAGTGATTCGAAGGCGCTGCATCGGCAAATCTGGGGCTGCGTCACCATTGTAAGTCGAGGCTGTTGCGTCACGCACTCGGAGAGCAGTGTACATGGCTTCGGTGCAGCATCTGACAATGCGTAGATTTCGCAAGGAATGTGCCGGTACCGAACGACGCTTCGGTGTCGACGTGTTGGGTTCTTGGGTTGCAGCACCAAATACTCACTTCCAAGGGTCCAGGACTGGATTTGGCACCACTTGGCAGATCAGGACTTCCAGCAGAGGAGCCCAGGTGTTCGTAGCAAGATGCAGGTGAAGTCTTTGATATCCCTGAGACGTCAATAACAAGAGGCAAGCCCAACAAGACCTTGAAGAATCTTTAGAGATGCAGGATGTAGAGAGTAAAGTCCAGTCCTCTCACTCCCAGAGTATATGGGGTCAGAGGTCCAGTACTTACATTAACTTTACCCTTTGAAGTGGGGAGACTTCAAATAAAGGTCTTTGTAGTGCACATGACCCTGCCCTTCCTGACTCTGCCTCCAGACACACTATAGGGGGGTATGCATCTCTTTGTGTGGGACCAGGCACAGCCCTATTCAGGTGCAAGTGTCAGCTCCTCCCTCTGACTCTAGCTTAGGAAGACACATCAGCCTAGTGATGGGCCATCAAGATAGGCAGGGCACACCTCAGCTCTCTTTGTGTGTGCCTGTCTAGAGGGACTGTACAAAGCCCAGCTGTGATCCAACCCAGACATGTATTCCATAGGCAGGCTAAGGCACAGAATGGTTAAAGTAAGAAAACACCAACTTTCTCAAAGTTAAAGCGCTACAGTGAGTTCTGTTGAGAGACACATTTGCTATGCGTAACAAATAGTGTTTAAATAATACACCTATGTATAAGGACCAATGGATGATCAGTGAACGTTTTTTGCAACTGTGGGCTTATGTAAAACAACATCAGGCGCACCCAAAATCACTTAATGAATTAGACAACACATACCAACACCTGTAATTAATTGGTATATTCTACCAAGTTGTACAAATATTTTTCTGTTTCATATATGGTACACATACAATGTATAAACAAAAAAGTGAATTAGTGATAAAGTGAAACAATGTTGACATATTAGTCTGACAAAACAAAATGGCCTAAACATAAGACAGAGGAATAATTCAATAAAGAAATGACTGTTCATTCATTTGAAAACAGTTCATTATTCAACCTCTACTATCACTGGCACTTTTTCTAGGCTGGTTGACTGGAAACATGGATCAATAGTGTTATCGTCGACATTTCGACCCTGTAGGTATGTGCTATTAGTAAGACATCACAGCGGGTCTTCCTCAGGACTAAATAAACATGAACGCCTGTGTGGGGAGACAAATGCTCACATCAGAATTTTGTGTAAAATCTCCTCCAGCTCAGGATGAAGCCCAGAACATGGAATATCAATAGCCCACCAGTTTTCAGTAGCCAAAAAGTTAGGTTAAATACGGAGTCTGCGGTAAGTGCATAGTTAGTTATGGAGTCTCTGATATATGCTGTGTATCTTCCCGATCCCCACAGGATTCTAGAAAGTACAAACATGTGATGTTTTTAGAGAAAGTTACTCTCCAATCAGTTGGGTGAAAATGTATTTGAAATGGCAGCCCGAGACTCACCGAGATCATCTAATTTTGGACGCTGTCTTCCCGTGGCATGTGAAGAGCAAATGCGGCCTAGGAAACACATCTAATATACTCGGGAAAAATAGAGAGACAGTGGCGGCCACCACGTAAGCGTGCACGCCTACTCAATGACTTACATTGGTATAAAACTTTTGAAGAACAATGATATAAACCTAGGACAAATGGCGCCACGTAGGAAATTAACACATATATTGGTACAAGAAAAATATATATTAGAGGACGGTGCTGTAAGGTGAGGAGAACCACCAACCTCCCCCAAATTGCGGCCAAAGCCAACACAATATACAGAAGAAAATCCTCAGCACACGTCTATGGTGTAGCAAAATTATTAACTGCAAGATGTATGCACAAATTTCAGCACAGTATTGTGAATTCTTGTTTTTCTTTCTTTATTCTTTAATCTTGCTTCAGCCAAAACGAGTTTCATCGCAAACAAAGGGAAATCGTCCTGCGACTTTCTCACCCATGTGTTCTCGCACTCGAGAAGACACATTTGGGCAATGTTAAGGACTGATTAGTCTGTGAAACGAGCTCGTGATTTGGGATCGGACGGAGATCCTTTTTAAATGTGGTACTGGTCTGGACTCTGAGGACAGATATTATTTTCCCATTGTGGGTTGGAATTATCACCACAAAAGAAAGGACTGTACCAAAGATTTTAGAACCTTGAGAAAGTTGCGGGACGATTTCCCTTTGTATGCTACGAAACATGTGTTGGCTGAAGTAAGACTAAAGAATAAAGAAAGAAAAACAAGAATTCACAAGACTGTGTTGATATTTGTGCATACATCTTGCAGTTAATAATTTTGCTACACCATAGACGTGTGCTGAGGATTTTCTTCTCGACTTACATTGGTAGTTGAGTGACGGTCAGAGGCCATCAACCTCATCATGTTTAGGCAATCAGGAATGCGAGGAATGCAGTGACGTCCACTAAGTGAATGCCAACGGTAGTCCAATGCAGCTATGGTGCCATCATGATAGTTTTGAGCATTGGCATAACATAGTGTGTCTACATCAAAGCAACACTTGATAAAAATGCCGCATACAGCCTTGTTGGAAAGTATGCATGAAATCAGCGGTGCTCAAAGGTAAATATGCGCGCTCACAAGCGTGTGGTATAAACTATACCGTGGCTTGTGAAAATGTACCTTGAGTGCCAAAATTATTTAAAAAAAAGTTCCATTCAGCCTGTTAAAATTAAAAGTCCGAAGTAGGCCAGGAGGTTGAATAATTACTGCAAGGTCACAAGAGATGTTCGGAGACTTCCGAAACGGGCGAGCGAAAAACCACAACAGTGTGAATTATGTGTGGATTATGTATTATGCATACCGTGATGTGTCTAAATCAAAGCAACAATAATTCTAGAGTCAGCTCTTGCAATGTCCCTCTATTGGCCCACACTGGCCACCACTCCAATAGATCCCAGGCCAGACAGGCGGCCAGGAAGTGTCTTGCACCTAATGGGAGTAATTGGAGATATGCACCAAAGCAGGATGGAGCTCTGCACATCTCCGGTCAGTGCCTACCAGATTCTTGGTGTGAGTTGTCAATATCTTCAGTAGGTTCGTCCACTATTCAAGGTAGCTCCTCCACCAGACTATTGCAGGTGTGCTTCTTTGGGCAGACTCCTCTTGCAGGGATGCTTCCAGTTATGTTCTCTGTCAGCAGGCCACTCAGACTTGTTGACTAACGGATACCCATAGCTTCCTCCATTAGGTAGTTGCACACTTCTTTAAGTGATGTTCCCTCCCATCTCAGAAAATGGATGTCAAGGGCACCGTCCTGAGTCTTGGAGGTTTTCCCAACTTCTTGTGAAGGTTTGTGGGTTTCTCTTATCCACTTGTGATGTTCTGTAACCTGTTTCAGGCGTTTTTGTGTATCCCTCCTATTCCAGGCAAGGCGATGGCAGGTAGTAGGAGGGCATGCTTGTAGTTGTGAGAGAAATTCACAACATTAGGAAGTGATCCAAGAGGGAACAAAAAACCAGCCATGCCTACAGCAATACTTCACATCTGCACATTTAAAGGGAGCCCTATACTCATCCTTACACACATCATATCCTGTTGCCACACTAAGGCTTCAGGAATGCAAACATTGTACACTGCTAGTTTGGCATGCTACCCCTAAGCTCCATCTTAATCTTATACAGCATGCTTGGTGTGGGAGTCCAAGATGGACTCCACTAACAGTCATAAATTGTATGCATATCATTTGCACGTACTACAATCTGCCTATACCGGCTACATGTACTAGCCAGGTAGAGAGGATGTAGTAAGGGGACCAACCATATAAAACTTGAAATTGAGGCTGGTGAATTGGTAGCAGAGAACAAGGCAAAAGGGCTGCTTTGTGACTGTGTTCAAAATCATACTCTACTCATATAGCCAAGCTCATGCGGTGCACATTTGCAAACTCATGCACGGGGCATTTCCATACCAAAACACATCAGTCACCAAGATGCACACACACTGGATCAATAGAACCACAGATATACTATTTTTGATACAGCTAAACAATCTAAGCAGAGTTTGATAGAATCCTTGAAACCAGTGGTGGAATAGTCCAATACTCTCTCAGCCATCCAAGACCATTCTAATGGAGGTATATCTGCTATACGAAAAACACTGCATTCTGATATTTTGCCTGATATCGTAATGATGGTGGGCTAATGCTTCTGAGTAAGTTGACATTTTTGATGTAAATTAACCACATGACAATGTTGAAATGTGTCTTAACATTAATGTAGGAAATGCGTGTCAATATAGAAGGTAGAGAAAGTGAGCTTTTTTAAACATGCAAAAAACAAGAAAAATGCTGCGTATTTCTGCAGAAAGCTCCCATTTCTGTCATTCTTTCACTTCTATGCCCTATATTTTCCGTTATTCCTTCCTTTCCCTTTCAATGAAAGAAATGCCTTTTTGTAAATGCTGATTTAACGTTAAAATTGAACTGTAGAACTTAACATCTACGTGAAAAGTGCTGTTTGCTACAAAATGTCTTTCTTTCCTTTCTCACACCATATGACAACCTCTTAATGAGAAAATGAAACTTTTAAAGCTTCACCAAAACTCTCAATATTGACTGAACATTAAGGGCCTGATTCACAAAAGTAATCTGAGACAAAATCCTAACTTTACGACTTTCGGTATTCACAAAAGGCATTCAGGAGTAGTAAAGTTAGGATTCCTAACTTTATTATTCCTAAACTGAGACAAAATCTTAACTTTACGACTTTCGGTATTCATAAAGGGCATTTAGGAGTAGTAAAGTTAGGATTCCTAACTTTACTACTCCTAAATGCCCTTTGTGAATACCGAAAGTCGTAAAGTTAGGATTCTGTCTCAGTTTAGGAGTAGTAAAGTTAGGAATCCTAACTTTACTACTCCTAATTGCCTTTGTGAATGCCGAAAGTCGTAAAGTTAGGATTTTGTCTCAGATTACTTTTGTGAATCGGGCCCTAAGTAACTATACGTTAATGATTAATTTAAAAAATGTATTTGGGTTGTGCTCCATTATAACACGGTGGCAAAGATTCATTGACCTGAAGAAGAAATTGGTGTGGAATTTGGAGATTCTCTTAGTAAGTTTCAAGGTGGAGCTGTTTATAAATTTTTATAAGATTTCTGCGCTCACAAATCTGGTAGCAGAGGATAAGTTTAACATACTGAATGGAGCTATAAAATATTACCCAAAAATCTTATTGAAATTCCCGATTCCCGAATCCAATGTCCAGAATTGAAGATCCAACCAGCAGTATTCAGAGGCGGTTGCCGTTTTGAAAGTGTGAGTATCAATAGGGAAAATGTGTTGTGGTTGTGATTGTGTCTTTCTACTGGTTTGAATGTTTGAATAGAATGAGTGAGTAAGAAGAAATAGTTGATCGGTGGTTGAAAAGGTGTTCGAAGATGTCAGACTCGTCCCAGTCAAAAAACGTAATAATAATTGAAAACTTGTTTGCAGAGATTGTAAGGTGTTGTGAGTCAGATACCATCACCTATACCATTGACATAGGGACAAGGAGCTTCTTGTGAATGAATAATACTGATCGGTGTTAGTGGAACCTAATTGCGCAAATGGGGGAAACTGCATTGATTTGGGTGATTTTGCGTCGGTCGCGATTTCACTTGCGGTTGTTGAAAATATTCTTGATTGTTTGGGAAACTTTATTTCTTTTAGTAGAGCAAACAAGAAATAGTTTTTGAGGTTATTTTTAAAAACTGTGTGAACACAAAGAAAATTGTAAAGGAGGGTGAACTGTTGTGAGGAGTGAGGTTGAACATCATAGTGTTTCGCCCTGGGATTGGTCGGTTGGTGTGTTTCACGCTGGGATTGGTTGGAGATGTTGTTAAGTCGCGCTGCGATTGGATTTTTGGGAAACATATAATGCTTCAGATTTGTTAAAAAGAGGGTGTGAAAATAATAACTGAAATTTATTAGCCAATGAGAAAGTGACTTATACAGAACCAAATCAAAATATTCTGATTATGTGTGCTATTATAAATTGACCTGTCATTATGAAATTTGTAATGATTTTAAGAATTTGGCCAGAGGGGATGTTACTATTCCAGTACGCAAAGGTGAAGAGGCGCCTCCTCAGGGTACACCTGCATACATCATGACTACTGAGCATGGTTTAATCACATCTTTGGCTTCACTAATGGAGTAGGATTGCTGAGAAGGAAGGTGCCTTGACCTTTCTAGATTCTGGACATTTAACACCGGGATCATTGACCAGTTGAAAAAAAAATATACGAGATAAAGCCACCACCCAGACCCATTCATATGAGGCTTTTAATGCATGGGAGAAAGTCACAAGGGAAAAAGAAAAGGAAAAATATAAGAAGAGAAACAATAGAGCAGTGAAGAATTATGCAAATACCTGGTGGGATGAGGAACAGTGTAGATGGAGGAAGGCAATTATAGAAGGATCTAGATTATATCCTGCAATTACATCAAAAGCTGGTAGGAAGGAAAGGACAAAAATCCCATAAAGAAAGAGAATGATGAGTCAGATGCAGAGCAGGCTTTTTTCAAGTTGTTAGTGGGCTACCGTTGGCTGATTTGACCTCTCGCTTCAAGGGGCTTGAGTTATGGGGAGGCTCACTGCTGCGTGTTGCAGGGTGAGCTGACACTCCGTTTTAGGGGGGAAGAGAATCTGTGCCCTAACACTTGTGTTTAATTGTTTTTACTATTTTTAAAGTTGATCACATTGCTGCTGGCATTTTGCGCATTTGCACTTTAGTACACCGAGCGGAGCGCCATTTTTACTCTGCTCGGTTGGGACATTATCAGGCCCCATCCTGGAAGGTGAGCAGTCCAGCTTTTACTGACTGCTCCCGGGTGCCTATTTAATGCACACCGCTACGCTTACGCGCAGCGGACGTGCGCAGCGGGCGTGCCAAAGTCAAGCCGAAGGCAAGCCTGTCTGCGCCCGTCCACGTCCGGATCGTGGCCAGCGCCAGCCACGCTGCTCAAATTGGTAGCGGTAAGTGCACCATTTGATTGCGAGATACCCTCTTGCCCTTAAGGAAAAACCAGTGCTCAAGAACCCAATGTGCTAACTTGGCTAACCCTGGCCTCCCATACCATTGTAAGGACTGCAGTTTCACTTTGGGGATCCCAGGCAGGGCGACCGGGAGTAGGGGAAGGATCCCCGGAGCTCAGAGGGTATCGGATGGTGAGGTAAGAGCCTGCATGATTAATTGCAGATCACTACCCAAACATACAGATGATATTTGGCTATCTCTGATGGACAACACCTGGGATGTGATGTTCCTAACTGAAACTTGGCTAAAGGGGGATTCTCTGCCGGCCTTGACCCTTGCTATCCCCCCTGGTTTCCGAATAAATTGCTCCAATAGGAGTGGCAATAGAAAAGAAGGTGGCGTGGCTATTCTCCTGAAGGAAATTTGGGAAATTTCCACTACGGAACTGAACAATTTAGGTAACATGGAGGGCTTAAACTTCTGCCTAAAGATCTCCCCAACTCTCTCCTTTGCGGGGCTGCTAATATATAGACCACCTGATTGCTCAAACAAGTATACTCTCGAACAATGTAATCTTATTTCACAGAAATCATTGCATTACGCCAACTTAACGACTTTAGGTGACCTCAATCTTCATGTAGACGATCCCAGTTGCCCCCAGGCCTCTCAGCTAGTAATGTCTCTCAATGGAGCTAACCTCACACAACACGTAAATGCCCCCACACATAGAGCAGGTCATACTCTTGACCTAATCTTCTCCAACATCTCCACCATGAGAGTTGATGCCCCTCGATGTTTGGTCTGGACGGTCCCCTTTTCTTTCACTCTGGGGAATGTACAGCTGTGTGGAGGCATAAGCTCGGTGTTAAGAAGAAACTGGAAAAAGGCTACGGCAGACAGCTTGGGCCCTGCGCTTCTAGATAGGGGACCACTGATAACTGGCAATCCCAATGAGGATGCTGTCGCGCTCAACTTAAGGATCACCTCCGCCCTTGACACAGTGGCACAGCTGAGAGTCTCCTTCTGCCCCCTGGTTCTCGGCAGAGCTTAGAGCAGAAAAGAGTTGGTGTAAAAGGCTTGAGCGGCAATGGAGGAAAGATTATAGCCCTGCGGCCAAGCAAGCCTATAAGGTAGCCTTGAAGAAGCTCCGCAAATTGATAGGGGCAGCTAGAAGGGAACACTTTGTTAAGCGCATTGACAGTGCAGGGAACTCTGGTAAGGACATTTCAGGATTGTCAGATCCTTTACCAGTCCATCTGCTATCGAGGGACAGATTCTGTCCTCTCCTTCCTTATGCACAAACGTATCCAACTTCTTTGAGGAGAAAATTCAGAAAGTCTATGCCTCATTCAAAGTTGGAGAGGCGTCGGTGGAACCATAGCCATCGGAAACTACTAATTCCATTGGCACGTTCTCGGAGTTTCGTCCCATAACCTTGCAGGAATCACTGTCCGAAATCCTAAGATGCAAGTCTGGTTCCCCCTTGGACCCTTGCCCACCCAAGCTTTTTAGGTTCTTTGCTCACTTGATCAACCCAGTATTAAACTACATTTTGGAACACGTCGCTATCTTCTGGCATCTTTCCACATATTTGGAAACATGCAATCTTATCACCCCTTCTGAAAAAACCGAATGATGATCCTACCGAGCTTGGCAGCACCTGCAAAAATGTTAGAAAAATTGGCACAACGTCAACTCGCCAATTTCACTGAAGTACAGGACATCTTGCATGACACCCAGTCCGGATTCCGGTCAGGATACAGTACAGAGACCGCATTGGTGGAGGTGGTGGAATCAGTGAGAATGACTGTAGATGCAGGAGCATCAGCGATGCTGGTCCTTTTAAATCTGACGGCTGCGTTCAACATGGTTGCACACCCATTTCTTCTGGACAGACTCAAACAGATGGGCTTGTGGGGGCAGTTCTCTTGTGGATCCAGTCCTATCTTACAGACTGCTCTCAAAGAGTCTTCCTCCAACCGCATCAATCCGATCCTAAGTCACTGTGGTGTGGTGTGCCTCAAGGTTCTGCTCTAAGCCCTCTGCTCTTTAACACCTACCTGGTGCCACTTTTCACTCTCATTGCTACCTGGGAAGTGAAGGCAGTCTCCTATGCAGATGACACCCAGCTGGTCTTCTCATTCAAAGACCACTCTGAGGACTCGTTTTGCCAGATTCAAGGGGTGTCTGAAGGACATCGCGTGCTGGATGAACAATAACTGACTAATACTAAATGCGGACAAGACGGAGGTCCTGTTCTTCGGCCAGGCCTCTCCTCCGTCCACAGGGTTATGGTGGCCAGCAGAACTGGGCTCACCACAGACTCCAGCAAATACAGCGAGGAATTTGGGCATCAAATGGGATTCAGACCTATCCTTTGCAACCCAAGTTCGACACATTTCTTCGTCCCACTTCGGGAAGTTGAGAAGCTTAAGGAACTTCCTGCATTTATTACCGAAAGAAAGCTGCAGGGTTGTAGTCCATGCTACTGTGAGCTCTCAGCTGTACTATGCAAACAGTCTGTACCTAGGGCTACCTTCTTATCTGACCCACAGACTTCAGATGGTACAAAATGTGGCAGCGAGATTAATCCGATGGGTTCCGTTCCATCTCACATCTCCCCGCATATCAAGCAACTCCACTGGTTCCCCATAGCGAAAAGGATTGAGTTCAAGTCCCTGCCCATTGCCTATTGTGCCCTGCATGATAAAGGACCTAGATATCTCAGGCATAGGCTCTGCCTATACCAACATGCACGCATACTGAGATCCAATTCCCAGCACCTGTTCTGTGTACCTGGCAATGCTAAGTCCCGAATGGGAGGAAGGTCTGTCACAGTGAGGACCGCCAGGTTGTGGAACTCCTTACCCTCTCATATGCTCTTGGTTGAATCAGAACTTGAGTTCAGGAAGATCTTGAAGACCTGGCTTTTTAGCCAAGGATAGTCCCTTGTCAGTCCGGATCACCACCTGACAACTGCTCAGCGCCGGGACACCTCTGTTTGAAGCAGCTGTCACACTCTATAAGTGTCATTATTATTATGCAGATTCCGATGATAAAATATTGGAACAAATGTTAAACTCCAGACCCCCACCACATGCCACCCCTGTTGATCAGAAAGAATTAGATGCTTGTTTAGGTCTGACAGTGGCTACTTCCCCTGTGGATCCAGGTATTACACCAGTTAAAAGACCTTTGCAAATGCTGTAACTTGTGCCACTAGTTCTGATCCGACCACAAGTTATAATTCCTACAATAACACCTATGGCTGTAGTGAATAGCACAGCCCCGGTACCTATCATTCCTGCTCAGATTACAACTCGAGCTGTTGCAAGTGCTCCTCCAATAACAGAAATGAAGTCAGATACTCAGCTAGCACCTACTTCTAGATTTGTCCCGATTTATCAGAATTCACAGATAGTTTTATGGAAGCCCCCACAGACAATACAAGAACTGATAGATGGAGGGAATATGGTCTTTCCTGCTCCAATGGCTCCTGGTGATCTAAATGTTACTGAGAAAGGATATATAACAACTTGGATTGAGGAGATGACAGGAAATAAGAAGGCAGAGAATGACATGATGAGGCGCAAGAAAAACCAGTGGTGGAAAAGGAGAAGCCATTAGACATACCCACATTGAAAGTAGAATTAGAAGAAATAATAAAAGGATGTTTGGAGTTTGAACACCTAGAGCAGTATCAGAAAAGAATTAATTTACCTGTGTAATGAAATTACATGAAGAGCAACTTTGGTGCATGATAGGTTGACTGAAACAGCTAAAAAATGTGACATAGAACTCAGCAATAATGTGAATCTACACAGGAGCTATCAGGTTCATTTGGATTATCCAGCCATAGAAAATCGTAGGGTTACAGGAATGCGTTTGCCCATTGTAGAATTGGTCAAATGCATTCACAGATAGAAAGAGACTAAGGAACTTGAAATTAGATGGCCAAAGAAACATGAAAAGAAAAAGAGGGAGAGAGCCATTTCAGGAAGCCAGAGTGAGCAAGATGAGGGAGAGGCGACAAATTACCCATTTAGAGAAATAGCAAAATGAATATATGTACATGACAAGCCGGTGCAGTTGTATGCACAAGTGGAAAGGTTCATAAAGGTTTCGAAGGTGTTGTAGACTGATTTGAATATGATTTTAGATATTGTAGTACCTGCTGATTTATGGGCTGAATGTAAGACTGCAGTACTGTCGTGTAGTTCCTAGGACCTCCCAGGACCTGCGCGTTTTGGATGGCCTAAACTGAGGGCTTGGTGTTCAGACAAACTCTGGACACTCCCACAGGATGAGTCAGCCATTAGACCAGCTAGCTCTTTGGTGCCACTACCACCCCCCTGTATTCTACAGCGGTGTATGTAGTTTCTGGCAACCACTGAACATGACAACCCTGATTCCTCAAGTATCGTGGAAACAATACGGTATCTTTCGCTCAGTCACTCGTGCTTACTTTTCTCAGAATACACATAGAATGACGATTGGAACGGTTTCAATAATTATTTATTGGTCAAGCGTCAGTCTAGTATGAAACATGTTAGCTGCGACAATCAAAAGACAGGAGCAGACAAATGTAATCAGTAGTACCAATATCGTAAAAAGTAGATACATTTCTACCATAGTGCTGATAAGATGAATAAAAGCATATTATATAAAACAATAGCATTGACGTACTCCTATGATGCGTAGCCTACCTAAATGTACCTAGCCTAGATATGGAGTTGAAGCCTGTGTATGTAAATGTCAGAATAGATCCTAATGGAGCCAAGAATCCCCCGGGGAAGTGCTAACCCCTCACCTGATGATTCTGAAAGAAGGACCCCGTCTCTGCGTCGAGGATGGCACCCCGCAAGGGATGTCAGATCTCTGCTTGTCAAAGGATCAGCCTGCAGAGCCTCGGTCCAGCCTGGAAGGAATTCTCCTCTATATTTTAAGGGGGAGTGAGGGTCTTTTATACTAAAGTGGTCACGCCAGGGTTTTTCCAGAATCATTATGTTTTTAAAACATTCACTAATCCTTTGCTAATCCTTTTCTAAACAAAAACACTCATGCACAGCTGGCTGTTGGCCATGGATGAAAAAAGTGGTGACCCTTATACAGAATAAATCTACCGTGCCTGGGGACATGTTTATGTACGTCAGGTACAGGGATTAAGATATGATACCAAGAGCCTGGTTGTCGAAGAGACAGAAGTAAGCTACTAGGTAAAAGGTCACCTGTGTTTAGCACCGTTCTGTCGTGTGGATGGGTCACAATGTATGTAATCGGTATGTACATGATGGGACTATCCTAAAGAACATGACAGTACAAAGGCCTAAGGAAGAACCAGTGAGAGAAGTTATAACTAATGCACCCTCACCTGTTGCGATGGAGAAATATGAAACAGTTATGACCTTTTTAAAGGGCTGAGTACCCCCGAAAGATTTGTATTGGCTTAAGATTAAAAGAACTACCCAAGAACCGAAGGAAACTGCATGAATATTATGAGAGATTATTGAACCCGGTCCCAGGATGCTTGTTTCCGGTCCAGGAAGGACCTGGCCTGGCAGTTCAGGCTGGACTGTTCCCATGAGGAACAGGGTCAAGACTGATTTGCATATGACTGGGTCCAAACTGGGGTGGCATAGTGAGCAAAAGAACAATGGATTAAACCCCGATCTCTTGACTTTCGGTGAGTGGTTGAAAAGTTTCAGCACTCCATTCATCATCTTGTTGTGTTTGCTATGTTTGCCCTAAGAGGCCAAGGGTATGCCCAGACGTGGGTCCTTTGCTCGCTGTGCCACTGTATTCATGCTAGAATGGCTGATGAGGGGTGATGCCAGGAAACGGGTCCAAGGATGCTTGTTTCTGGTCTAGGGAAGACCTGGCCTGGCAGTTTGGGCTACATGTTCCCATGAGGAGGAGGGTCAAGACAGATTTGCATATGGCTGGGTCCAAACTGAGGTGGCATAGTGAGCAAAAGGACAATGGATTAAACCCAGATCTCTTGACTGGGGGTGAGTGGTTGAAAAGTTTAAGCACTCCGTCCATCACCTTGTTGTGTTTGCTATGTTCACCCTATGTGGCCAAGGGTATGCCAAGACGTGGGCCCCTTACTCGCTGTGCCACTGGAATCAAGCTAGCCTGGCTGATGAGGGGTGATGCCCCGAAACCGGTCCCAGTATGCTTGTTTCTGGTCCAGGAAGGACCTGGCAGTTCGGGCTGGACTGTTCCCATGAGGAGCAGGGTCAAGACTGATTTGCATATGGCTGGGTCCAAACTGGGGTGACATAGTGAGCAAAAGAATGATGGATTAAACCCTGATATCTTAATTGGAGGTGAGTGGTTGAAAAGTTTCAGCACTCCATCCATCATCTTGTTGTGTTTGCTAAGCAAGTGTCACTAGAGAGAGTGGAAGCAATTGATCCAGCGCAACATTTAATCAGGACTCGATACTCATCAATATACACTGGCCCATACACATTCACCCAAATCTCTGATGCGCTGGGGGTCAAGTTTTAAAGACGTGAAAATTGTTTCCTTCACAGATTCATGTTTAACAATTCTAAATACATAACTAGACCTGTATATCAACTCTCTTTCCTCTTGGTCGATGAACCAATTAGTTGAGTAGTTGATGGTAATAATTAGAACTAACTGAGTATCTAACCAACTAAATAATCACAAACTCTCGGTAAGGTTTATAAAGTTTATCTCAAATCAATGATTATGCTCATCGTACACAGGTCACAATGCAAACAAAGAATCTCACATAAGGGAGAGAAAGTCAATCAGCAATGTAAACAGTGTCAGACCCATCAACAACTAACAATATGCATATACGGGAGTGGATAGATGAAGAGACATAAGTTTCAGCAAAATAATGTGAAACAATATACATATGATGGAGTGGATAGATGAAGAGATATAAGTTTCAGCAAAATAATGCAAAACAATATACATATGACGGAGTGGATAGATGAAGAGACATAAGTTTCAAAGACAAAAATACATTTGCAAATAAATTATGCAAAGTACGAGTCAACAAGATAATACAAACCCAAAGGAATTCAGTGAAATACCACCCCCCTGGCCAAGGGAGTAGTGGGGGTCTCTTGAGATAGAGTCAAGAGACAAAGATTTCAGGAACGGGACAGGACAAGGTCAGGAACAGCTAGGCCTCTCTGCAAACCGACGGACAGCGACGCATCACCCCTCTCTCCTCTGCACTAGATCAGAGCTCAGGCTAAGGCTTCTAAACCACAACCCTAAAGGCACCCCAGTTATACCCTGAAACCTACATGTCCAACCCACATTAGTTGAAACAATTTATGAAACTCGACAGTTCATTGGTCAATTTGGGAGGTGGTATGTCACCCCATCAGGTTCCCATTCACAATTTTTCTTTATTCTCATTGTTCTTAAACTTCTCCCATTACATCAGCTTTGACTCGTTCAACTATTTCGGCATTGAAACATTTCTTTATTATTATTATTTTTTTCCATATATTTCTCAGCAGCGTCCGCGGAAGAAGTCTTGGATCCCACGGTCAGGCTCATCCGTTTGGCAGTCATACAATGTTCTCTGTGCTGCATAGCCTTGAACCTTTATACTTTCTCTGCAGCGCTCAGCACTTCGGTCTCCTTGTCATTTTATTCATTCTCCAGCCCCTCATCTATCTGGACAACTTAAGAGATTTCAGGCCCATTTGACTCACAACGGCAAATAGAACATAAGTATTCATTAATTACATGGAAATGCACTTTTCACTGTTTGCCACCCACCTTTGCACTATCCCTTGTTAATGGTTTCTTAGCATAAGCTTAAAGCAAAAGCGGCATCATTTATTATCGTCTTAAAGCAAGATGCAGATGCGAATGCGAAATGCGGCCTAGACATGCACTAATTTTGTTTCTCTTGGAACGCAATGTTAAATGTGGCCCTATTCTTTCATGCATTTAGTTCACATTAGTGCACGCATGTGCAAATCGTTTCCCACGTGTTCATGTGATTTGCATTGTTTATTTTTCATTGCACACTGTTAGTATGTATTACGGGGGTGTCAATCCGAACATGTTTCTTTGTGCGAAATCCTGCTCCATCACAACCTTTCAAATTAATCCACCACAAACTCAAAAGTAAATCAGACTATTTTTGGGATGGTTGGCCACCGTAGACAGTGGATACAAAACTTTTCCTTGGTGGCCAAGTCTCTACTCAGGTTGACACATAGAGACGTGTCTGATCCGATTCCATGGGACAGCGAATGTGCAAAGGCATTACTAGAGCTTAAAGAGTAATTGTGCCATGTCCCAACACAAGGAATGCCAGATTATACAAAGGAATTCACCTTGTTTTGCAGCAAGAGAGATGGGTGCACTCTGTTGGTTTTGACTCAAACACATAGAGGATCTCGAAAGCCTGTTGCCTATTTTTCTACCGCCCTTGACCCTGTAGCAGCAGGCCTTCCAGGTTGCCTTAAATCAGTGGCCACGGTGAGCACAAGTTTGGAATAGAGTGAGAACATAGTGATGGAATAACCCTTAACTATCGTGGTCCCACACTCTGTGGAGCTACTGTTAACACAATATATGACCTATAGTAGGTTGACTCGATATGAGCAGAATATACTCTCCCCTGACAATATTGTTTTGAAACGATGCACAGTGCTGAACACTTCAACGCTGTTACCTGTAAATGATGATGATAATTGTGATGAAAGTGAACATGATTGTCTAGATGTCACGGAAATGTGCCCCAAACCCCACCCTGATATTAAGGACGAACCCCTGATTGAGCCTAATCATGTATTATTCGTAGATGACTCATGTTTCAGAGGAAATTATGGCACACTTAGAGCAGCATATGCAGTGTGAACCATAAATGATGTGGTTGAAACTTCATGGCTTCAGAAAGTTTTTTCTACCCAAGTTGCTGAACTGATTGCTCTTACTAGAGCCTGCAGTTTAACTGCACAAAGGATAGTCACCATATTTAACGACAGCCAATACGGGTTTAGTGTCATCCATGATTATGGACAATTGTGGTCACAGAGGGGCTTTCTTACTTCCTCAGGTACCCTAATCAAAAGTGGAACATACGTCAAAGACCTGTTGGATGATCTGCAATTACCAGGAGAAATTGCTGTGGTGAAGTGTTTAGCTCATCAAGGAGGAAGTGGATACGTTGCCATGAGCAACCGATACGCTGACTCAGTAGCCAGGTATTGCGCATTGTTAGCCTGTTCCTTTAATGGAAATTTCACATGTGAGTCCGAAGAGGAGAGCCCTTTTGCAATGTTGATGAAAGTTACTGGCACGTGGGATGAACTGAAGCGGGTGCAGGAAAACGTGTCAGAGGCAGAAGAGAATGGTTGGGTAAATGCATAGTAATAGAAAAATGCAAATGATATTTGGGTGTTGGCAGATGGGGGACCAGTATTACCGGATAGCTTGTTGTTTCCAATGATGTTGTACTTCCATGAATACACACACCTAGGGAGAGATGCAATGGTGAAACTTTTCTCGCAGAGTTGATACAACCCCAGATTTAGAACGCTGGCAGAAGAAATTTGCCATCGGTGTGTAGCTTGTCAACAATTAAATGTAGGGAAAAGAACACATGTCACTGTAACACACCTATGGAGATCATGTGGCCCATTCAACATGATGCAGATAGATTTTATTGAGATGCCTGTACATAACGGGCTGGGACATATCCTAGTGATTGTGTGTGTCTTCTCAAGATGGGTGGAAGCCTACCCAAGTAGAAAAAACAACAGTCTCACTGTAGCTAAGCAGTTAAAATGAGAATTAATACCCAGGTACAGCATGCCGATTTTTCTTTAGTCAGATAGAGGAATGAAGTTATGAAGATGATCTGCACAGCGTTACAGATTGAACAAAGATTACACTGCAGTTACAGACCAGAAGCCTCTGGTATTGTTGAATAAATAAACGGTACCCTCAATTCTAGATTGGCAAAGGTCTGTACATCAACCTCTCTGAAATGGCCAGACGCTTTACCCTTGGTGTTGATGAGTATCTGGAGTACAGGAAGACAGAGTTATGATCCCATGAAATATTGATGGGCAGAGCAACGAGATTACCTGCCGGTCCTCCAAATGCTCTTTTGAATATCACTGATGATATAATATTGGATTACTGCAAAGGATTGGCTGTTGTGGTTTGTTCTGTCTCTCATCAGGTTTCAGCTGCCACATAAGACTGGCAACAAGTACAGTGCCACAACCTCAGTCCTAGTGATTGGGTTGTGATCAAGAAGCAGGTTCGGAAGAATGGCCTTGAACCCAGGTAGAAAGGCCCCATTCCTTTCATCCTAACTAACACTGTTGTTAAGTGTGCTGGAGTCCTAAACTGGATTCATGCATCCTACACCAAAAGAGTGAGCAATGCAGAACAAGTGCCTTTGGTCTATGATCTTGAAAAAAGAGCATTGGTGGTTGCACCACCAATAGAGAGACCCCCCAGACCAACAGCACCGGTGCCAGTCCAGCCACTAGAAGAGGAATGGGGTGAAAATCAGCTGATGAAAAGTCAAGGGCAAGTACCTGAAGTAACCCAGAGTGGCATTGAGCTCACTAACGAAAAAGAAGCAGAGGTCAAATCACAGAGTAAAAGTGCCGCCGATGTGCTACTGACACAAGAAGAAGAACCGGGCGAAAGAAGCAACACTGGAACAACGAGAACAAGTCGAAAAGCAGAATGGCCACAAAGCTACGAAAACAAAAATCCAAGAAGAAGTTCTTCAATAGCTCAAATTCCGGAAATAATACTCAAACAAACTGAGTCTAAAGACAAAGGTGGCGAAGATCCAAATCAGCAAAACCTAAGATCAAAAAGAGCATTGATGTCCTGTTGCAGATATTTAGCATCTGAATGATCATACTATATGAACACTGCTTTGAATGTCACATTGGAAGAGTTAAGTAACATGAATCCTTAACTATTTGAACCTCCCTGAAAAAGAGAAAACAAGACTGATGAAAATAATCTGAAATAAAACTTGAAGCTAAACGGAACTGAAGAAGAAATATTTGATCTTTGCTCGATAGATGTTTGATGTTTTAATTCTTTGTTTTACAGACGATCACCCTAGGTCCGATTTGAAAGATACGGAAGAATACGGACAACATTTTAGAAGAACACGGAGTAGGGGTAAGGATTGTCTGGTTGGAAGCTTGACTGCTGAACAAAATAATATCAACTGCACCAAAGAAGCTACATACTACAACTTTCTACAAGCTATTGGACTGAGGGGCATATTTACAATGAAGTGATGGAGTGCAGTGTTGGCCTTCCTGGCTTAACGCCGCACTCCGCCACTTCAGAAACGCAGGGCTGCACCATATTTACAACAATATGGTGCAGCCCTGCGTTTCCCCCTGCGCTGGTGCTAATCTTAGCAGTCTAGCGCCAACACAAGCACCCTTGCACCATAGTGCAAGAGTGTCTGCTTGCAGGGAAGATTGTTTATGTGCAGGAACGAAGACCTTCCTGCACATAAACAATCTTCCCCTCAACGCAGTTTATATGCAGGGAGGTCTTCCTTCCTGCACATAAGCAATCTTTAAATGACGTTTTGTAACTTTTATGTGATTGCACATAAACAATCAATGGAAATTTGCTGTTTCTATGTGTGCTGCAAAATGCAGCACACATGGAAACAGCAAAAAAAGGAGAAGAAATACAGCATTTCTCCTTGTTTCACCTGTTTAAGACCAGGTTTTCCCTGGTCTCAATTTTGGCGCTGCTTCCTATTTACGCCAGCCTTGTAAATAGGGGGCAGTGTCAAAATCAATGGGTGTTGCGGTGAAACACCCACCGCAACACCCATTGCCCTCCCCTTTCACGCTAAGTACAGCATGAAAGGGTGCCTTATTTACAAGGCAGCGGTAAGCCACACAGAGTGGCTTAACCCTGCCTTGTAAATTAGGCGAAGCCCCTATCGCCACCACAATGTCACTAAAAGTGACGTGGTAGCTTTAGGGGCTTGTAAATATGCCCCTAAGTGTTTTTGTACTGACTCAGAGAATGTGTTGCATTAGAAATAAGTGCAAATATATCATGGTTTGAATTCTCATAATAACAGTAATAATGATCACAATAGTACTAATAGGGTTTTACCTAGTGCCAGAGTCAGTGCTTTAAGCAAAGAACATCACTAATACACCTATTTACAATGCTAGAGAAGACCCCTTTAGTCACTCCTTTGTAAACTATAAGGAAAATTATTTTTCTACTAATGTTTATTCTAGGTGAGTACAAGAATACACTAACGCCATGGATGCAAAAGATTGTTACGTATGTGCACACTTACCTACTTCAGTTTCAGAAGAAATCACCTATTACCACATGCCTTTATCTTATATTATTTCTTGCAGCATCCTAATATCATTAGTTTACAGGTGAGGAAATTAGTTTACAGGCGAGGACATTTTGAGTATTTCTATTCTAACCATGATCTAATACTTTAAAGGGTACCATTAATAGAGAGCATGAATTTACACTCACAAGCAAAGGAGATGGACACAGCCTGGTATTATTTCTTTGCCAATAGATAGTGTGAAGGCTTACAAAAGCAATTTAACCTGTTTAGTGTGGCCAATGGAGAAGACTTATATAATGACTTTAGAAGAGAGATACACTAACCTGACAAGAACTACTGACAAGTAGAGCAATGTCTTAGAGAATGCTTGTAAGAAGGAAGAAAATTATTTTAGAAAGAAGATGGTTTACCCTAAACTGAGACTTGCCAGCCAACACAAAGGGAAAATTTGTGTCTACAGAAGACGGACACCCAAAAGTACTAGACATGTAGGGATTAGTAGTTGTGAACACACATTCAAATGAACAGGGGGACCTTGGCAAATTTTACAGGGAGACAAAAATGCTATTCCAGGGGTGTATTACATTTGTGGACCGAGTGCTTACTTCTTATTACCAGCTGACCGAGAGGGAATCTGGTATTAAGGCATACTAATTCCGAAAATGTACCATGTGAAGAGTTTAGATGCATTAACATTAACATCCGCACACATACAGAAATGCAGTACAAACACAAGAACTGGACTAGTAGGAGACATATTTGGAACTGTTATTTCACTTGTAAGCATCATCTTAAATGGTGAAAATATTTCAAAGTTGTCAATAGTTTTCAGCAAGATGGCAACCAGCACATCTAGAGCTTTGTTTCTAATTGCTATACAGTCGATGAATTTACAGGACCGACTTGCCATTGACATCTTACTCGCAAAAAAAGACGGAGTCTGCAAAATGCTTAAATTAACTCATTGCTGTACATACATATCTGACAGGAGTAGGGGAAATGTTTGAAGCAAAGAATATGTCAGGGTTAGAATCTGTATTACGTGAATTGGAAGCACCAAGGGGCTTCTTTACAAGCCCATTGCGCCACTGGTGCATCTAGTGTTTTTTGACTCACCAACAGCTCAGTGTGCCTGCCCATATTTACGAGGCCACGTAAAGCCACCCTGCGTGGCTGTGGATGGCCTTGTACATATGGCCCCTCTTCCTGCAGCACTTTGTGTGAAAGGGGCATTCCATGGGTATTGCTGCTGTGGGTGTTCCCACGCAACATCCATGGAGCCTGACGCATTCCCAGATTTACAAGGTTTTGTAAACCTGGGAATGCTTCAGATTCCTATTCCTCTTGTGCCACAAGAAGAAAACACCTCTTGTGATTGTTGATATGTTTCTTTATACCTCTCTGTAACTAGCTGCTCAGCCAGTGTGAGTGTTCCGTGTAGAATGTTAGTCTGAGTGGAATGCTTGGGTGGCTGGTGTGTGTGTGGTCAGTTGGAAGATGGGCTGAGCAGCTAGGAGGCTGCTCCTGGTGGGGCTTGCTGTAGCTTTACATCTACTCTACTTAATAAACCTACTACTTAACTCAGCTACGTCTACCTTGTCTACTTCATCACCTGAACGTGTGGACCAGAATACTACACATATTATGGCCACGAGGTGAAGCAAAGAATCTGCGTCTGCTACCTCTGAGGCCTTCAATTTCAAGTCTGGAGTACCTACTCTCAAACCTCAAGCATCTTCTGAAACCACAGCTGCGTTTATTCAACTACTGGCACACATCAACCCCACCAGTGACCTCCCATCGGTCGCCCTCCACTCAAAAGCGCCAGTTCCAGTCTCTACGCAGTTCAAGTTTCTGACTGCTGTTTCAGCTACAGCCCAAGACAGCTCCTGCTGTGTCTACAGAGACTCGACACGCATGGTAATCAGCTGCTGCCTGTACTTGTGTTTCCTGTGTTGTACATCTGTATGTGCACAAATCTGTTCCTGCATGTGCCTAACAAGAGCAAGTTTCCTTGGGACAAAGCTTCCAGCCAAGCAACCTCACACTACAGAGTGAAATTCAAAGTCCGCTCGCACAGAAGCCGTTTTGTCTGTTTTCACAGTGTAGAGGCAATTGAACTTATTACAATGCTTGGTCAACGATAGCATTGGGAAAATGCGGTGATCAACATCAGGTGTGAGGACATATTTGGGGACAGACTGCAGCGATGCCTGGGAGTACCCGTGGTCATTGTCAGGTGAGACATTGTATGGTCTTTGATTGTTGGGGAACGTTGAGACCTCCCTGTCTGCAGCATTAACCAACCGTCACCTTCATATTTAAAATATGCTGCTCGAGACTAGCACCGCGCGTGCTTACCTGCGTGCAGTTCTTGGGTTGCGTGAGGTCGTCGTCAACTTTCGAATTTTCTCTGTGGCGATCATAATTTCTTCAACTCCGGCAGTGCTATTGGACCTTTTGGTGCAGGATGATACCGGGAGCCATCCGGCGCAACGTACACGGCGTGCCGCCATCTTGAAGTTGGTTGTTTATAGGTTCCAGTTTGCCAACCACGCATTTCAGAAGTTAATCTCAAAATTGTTGGATTCAGTCAGGCGAAGCGGCATCTTTATCGGCTTCGGAAATTGCCTCCTGCCTGCAGTGTTGTTTGTGTCAGATGCTCAGCTTCTCAAAGTGATCGGTCTGGTAAGGCCAAATTAACTCTCTTTGTTACCAAGGTTAGATTGGGAGACCTTCGTTATAGCTGCGACGTGGGAAGGATTACAAGACATTTCTATCTTTTTGTGTTCTCCGCTGTATTTTTCAGCGGTCATCATCGTTTGATTTCGGCTTCTGCTGTTGCTGCTCTCTTCAACGATGGTGAGGTGTCGGAGGAATTTTTAAATGAGGTACTTTTCTCTGAGCTGTCGGAGGAGCTTTTAACGCTCTTGCTGCTGAAGGAAAGCAGTTGTTTGATACTGTAGTGCAACCCCAGATGATTATCTGTTGCCATTTCGTGTGAGATTTCGCTCACAGGAGTCACAGTGGCTTACTGTATTTACCAAATGGTTGTGGTTGCACTCATTCACATAATGTTGTGTATTTCTATGACATGTCATGCTTTCGCTTAGTAACTTATTTCTACTACTGGGTGTTCTCACCCTCACGACTGTAATATGGTGATGTTTTTCTTTCAAGGTTTCAACACTGTTGTTGTATCCCTGCTTAAGGGATGGGAGTGGGTTTCAGTCCCGTGTCCCCTCGTTTCAGATATTGTATCCCTACCTAGGGATGGGAGTGGGTTTTAGTCCCATGTCCCCTCTTTCACAGTTTGGCTCATGTTTTTTTTTTTTTCCTTGTCAAGTTTGGGATGGGTGTCAGTCCCATTTCAAGGTCATCTTTACCACGCTTCTTTGCTGTTAACCCTCATACTTGGGTTATGGGGTGATAATCCCCTTTCTACGTTTGTTGGACACTTTGATCTGTTGGGTGTGTTGGGTGTTAGTCCTATCACTTCGTTGTACCTCATTTGTGTGTAAGTCGCCCTGCGCGTCACTTTCTCTTGTGTCCAGTGTGTAAGCCGCCCTGCGCCTCACTTTTCATTGTCGTGTGTAAGTCGCCCTGTGCATCACTTTCTCTTGTGTCCAGTGTGTAAGCCGCCCTGCGCTTCACTTTTCATTGTCGTGTGAAAGTCGCCCTATGCATCACTTTCTCTTGTGTCCAGTGTGTAAGCCGCCCTGCGCTTCACTTTTCATTGTTGTGTGAAAGTCGCCCTGTGCATCACTTTCTCTTGTGTCCAGTGTGTAAGCCGCCATGCGCTTCACTTTTCATTGTCGTGTGTAAGTCGCCCTGTGCATCACGTTCACTTGTGTGTGTAGTCGTCCTTCGGCTCACTTTGTCTTGTGTGTGTAAGCCGCCCCGCGCATCACCTTGTACTCTTACGTCGTCTTGTGTGTGTAAGTCACCCTGTGCTTCACCTTGACTTTATGTGTGCATTCGCCACATCGTGCTGCACCATCTCGTGCTGCGTTTGTTCTTGGGTTTTTGTCCCATGTTACACCTACACTTTTTTGTTATGGGTTATCCCCATATTCACACAGTCCCTCACATGAGGGGTGGCGTGTAGGGTTTTCATTTCCCTCTGCCACAGTCTCCTTTCGTGAAGAACCCATCTTCACGTTAGGTCATGCTCACTTGTTCTTTGTGAGTTATTTCTTCACTTTTATCTTTTCTTTGTTCACTATTAAAGGAGGAGGATAGTGTTAGTGTTTTTCTATTCCTTTCTTCCTTCTTTCTTGCTTTGTTTGTCTGTTTTCCCTCTTGCGATGTGGTTTCACCTTCATCCCTGGGTTTACGGATCTATTGCTTCTATTGTATTTTTACTGTGTATAGTTTTCTCGCTTCATTGTAGTTTCTCTTTTGTTTTCCATTTCGAGAGGAAGAGGATAATGTAGTATCCTCAGGTTTATACATATGTTTCTTTACACCTCTCTGTAACTAGCTGCTCAGCCAGTGTGAGTGTTCCGTGTAGAATGTTAGTCTGAGTGGAATGCTTGGGTGGCTGGTGTGTGTGTGGTCAGTTGGAAGATGGGCTGAGCAGCTAGGAGGCTGCACCTGGTGGGGCTTGCTGTAGCTTTACATCTACTCTACTTAATAAACCTACTACTTAACTCAGCTACGTCTACCTTGTCTACTTCATCACCTGAACGTGTGGACCAGTTGGTGCATAGCAGCCCATTCTGCACCAACGCAGGGGAAAAGGACAGGAATGCACCGTATCTTGAAGATACGAAGCATTCCTGCCCTTTTCTTTTGACGCACTGCAGCACAGCAGGAAGGCTTGCTGTGCTGCTGTGCTGCTGTGCATCAAAATATTGTAAATGAGGCCCCGAGTTTGTTTGAAGATTTTTGAAAAGAAGTTGTCACAATTGGAAATTGGTTTTCAACAGCAGGAAAGGGTATATTGAGGGCTATTCTAATGCCAATAGCAATAGTGGGGCTTTGTCTAATATTTCCTTATGCACTGTTTTTGAGTTGTAGATACATATTTCGCAAGAGAAAGGAACGATATTTTATGAGAAGGATTTGGGTTTGAAGGGCATTATGAAAGACAATTACATGAGCTCTTTGAAATTCAGGGGCTTGATAAGAAAAAGACGAGACTCAACTGATGATGAAAGTGCACTCTGAATTGGACTCACATGCGAAACCTAGATATGTGATGATTAATAAAATCATCATATTGGGGATTGCGGCAGTTAAAATTTTGGACATAAATTAACCATATGACAATGTAGAAATGTGTCTTAACATTAAGATAGGGAATGCGTGTCAATATAGATGTTGGAGAAAATGAGCTTTAATTAAAAGTGCAAAAAAGAGAAAAATGCTGCTTATTTCTGCAGAAAGCTCAGATTTCTGTAGTTTTTTCACTGCTAGGCCTCAATATTTTCCATTATACTGCCTTTCCCTTCTAATAAAAAAAATGCCTTTTTTGTAAATGCTGATTTAACGTGATAATTGAACTGTAGAACTTAACATCTACATGAAATGTTCTGTTTGCTGCAAAATGTATTTCTTTCCTTCTCACACCTTATTACTTCATCGTATTTTAGATAGTTACCTCTGCCACATTCTTATATTGAAAAAGTATATTGAATATCATGATCTAACCATTACATGCTAGATATTAATGTTTAATTTCATAGAGCAACCCATTGTTACACAATGGGACACTGACCAGCTAACAGAGCAGGCTTGCAAAGATCTCATGAGAACATTCTTAGATGTATCTTTTTGTAATATGCTGTATCAACATTCAATTAACAACATGTCGGCATGGACATTTACCATGGGAATCGGGAGAGAAGTGACGAACCATCAGAAGATCCTTTCCTATTGGCTAGAAATGATCCAGCATTCAGAGTTTGCAACATGTTTTGTGTTTTTCTAAATAGTATGTGTTCCTAGTTAGAGAGGCAAGGCATTCTATGCACTTCTCCCACCCTCCCCCCGCCATGCTCTCTAGCAGTTTACCTTGCTACTGTTGCCTGAAATTGCTGTGAGCTACTGTTAACAGTGATTTTCTGTCATTCTGATGCTTTTTTTGGGAGGGGAGACTTCCTCCATGCTGATCATAGCTAGTGCTGTGATTATTTCCTTCCACCTGTGTTAACGTTTGCTATTGCAGCTATTAGGGAGCTCGGCTGAGTTTTCAGAACTACTCTTTATGGGGAGTTCGACCTCTCATAGGTATTAGCCTGTTGCTTCAAATGTCCTCTTGCTCTTTTCCAAAGGAACTCTTTATGGGTTCCGGCTAGGATAAATTAGGTCCTTTAGATTAAGATAGTGATCAATTACTTTATAAAACACACTGCTATTCTACATGCAAAGTCTAACCAAATTTTCCTTGATATTTCTGTAAACAGACTTATTTCACTAACCTAAATAAAAAGACAAAAATACAATCTTTTAATGACAAAAGAAAACTTTTAAAGCTTCACCAAACCTCTCATCATTCACTAAACATTAAATAACTATAAGCTGATGAATAATTTAGAAATTAAGGGGCATATTATCAAGCGGCAGCGAAAATTATCGCTGGCCGCGCTTAGCGTGAGAATAGTTATCGCCGGCTATCGCTGGAAATTATCGCCATGCTAGCGCTGTATTAACAACGCTTAGTGCAATGGCGATAATTATTCCAGCGATAGCGGTGTTTTCCATGGAACATCGCTGGTTTTCCAGCGATGTTCCATGGAAAACAGCGCTATCCTTGATGATAGTGCCTGTGGTCTTAGCCACACAATCCACCCCCCATGTTAGGTATGCCTTAGTCTGGAATTTAACAGACGTTAAATTCCAGCGTTAAGGCATAGTTAACGCGATTTCAAATATCGCTACCCCTCGTTGATAATATCGCGAAGCTGGGTTAGCAATATTTTCACATGGGGTTTTGTCAGGCACGCCCCCTTGCATCTCATTAGCGATGCGATGCGAGGCGTGCTGACAACGGGCGCTAAGGCAAGGAAACATGCGCTAGCGTGTCCTTGTCAATAAAGCGATAATATTATCACCACTTTTCGCCCGAAAACCGACGCTAATGCGGCGATAATCTTATCGCGGCCCCTTGATAATATGCCCCGTATTTGGGTTGTGCTCCATTCTAACACGGTGGCAAAGATTCATTGGCCTGAAGAAGTAATTGGCGGTGAAATTGGAGATTCTCCCAGTAAGTTTCAAGGTGAAGTTGTTGATAATTTCTTTATGAGATTTCCACACTCACACTTCGATCTGATGTGTGAAAGATCAGAGTTATGTATTCACAACACTTAGGAGTTTTTTTTCTTCATATAAATAAGGAGAGGTTGTGCCTGCACTTCACGTGCACTATTTCATCTGGATCTTCATTCTTTTGACACATCACCCTGTATGAATATTAAGCTTTAATATCTTTGCCAAAGGCCCATTATTACACCTTGGGTGATTAGCTCCAAGGGATTGCCCATGAATGATATAATCTGTTCAGATCGAGCAGACAAAAGTACACATTGGCGAGACAGACGTCTTCTATAGTGAGAAGATGTTGTTTTAATCGGTTAGTGCTCTGGACGAGTATCATCCATTCCTCATTTAATCCATTATGAATTTACTAATTTTATTTTGTAAATTTATGAGATACAATTATAAAGATTAGCTATTCTGAAAAAGGTCAAAAACGCCGCTCAGCCTTCTCAGGTCATTAAATTGAGAAAACATTGAATAACAGCAATTTCTTTTATTTGCACCTCTTAGAAGAGGCAAAACATGCAAAATAAACATTAATATTTTTGTGGCAGTGGTATTTTATGCAGGTAGGCTCTGGTTATCGAACAGAGACAATGAGAATTTTTGTTACAGTTCTCTTCTTTTTGTTACGAATCTCCTCTTTCTATGCATGCTCGTAAATCTGGGAACGTGTCAGGTTCCATTGGTGTTGCGTAGGAACACCCACAGCAACACCAATGGAACGCCCCTTTCACACATAGTGCTGCGTGAAAAAGGGCTGTATTACAAGGAGAACGACAAGCTACGCAGAGTGGCTTTACGTGTCCTTGTAAATATGGGGCAGCACACTTCGCCGCCGATGTGTCACAAAAAGTGTTGTATGGGTGGAGTAAGGGGCTTGTAAATAAGCCTCCATAGTTTCACATAAAGTCACCATGCATGGCTTTTCGTATCCTTGTAAATACGGCCCCTTTTCCTGCAGCAATTTGAGTGAAAGGGGCGTTCCATGGGTGTTGCTGTGGGTGTTCCCACGCAACACCCATGGAACCTGACACATTCCCAGATTTACGAGAAATTGTAAACCTGGGAATGCGTCAGAATGCTATGCCTCCCCAGGGGAGGTGTAGGGAGGCACAACGAGGAGAAATGTTTTAATTTCTCCTCGGTTTTTTTCTCTTTCTGTGTGTGCTGCATTCTGCAGCATGCATAGAAGCAGCACGCATAGAAAGAGGAAAACACCTCTCTTGATTGTTTTTGTGCAGGAAGGTGTCCCTTGCCACACAAAAGCAATCTCCATGCAATGCAGGCACCCTTGCACAATGGTGAAGGGTGCCTGCATCGATGCATGGCTGCCAATTGTGAGCCTGTGCAGGGTGAAGCACAGAGTTCCATCATATCGTTGTAGATATGACGCAACCCTATGCTTTCAAAGTGACTCAGGGGCATATTAACAAGGCCCGGCGATAAATATCGCAAAGCGCGCTTAGCGCTTGCATATTTATCGCCGGCTATCACTGTAATTTATCGCCCGGTTAGCGCGTTATCAACAACGCGCATCGCCGAGGTGATAAAATTCCAGAGATAGCGTGGATATCGCTGTTTTCCATGGTGGAAAACGGCGATATCCTAGATGATAGGGCCTGTGGTCTTAGCCACAGAATCCACCCCCCATGTTAAGTATGCCTTAGTCAGGAATTTAACAGATGTTAAATTCCTGCATTAAGGCATACTTAACGCGATTTAAAAGATCGCTAACCCTCCTTGATAATATCGCGAAGCTGCCTTCGCGATATTATCCCTGTTTGGTTTCACAGCCACGCCTACTTTGCATCTCATTAGCGATGCAAAGTTAGGCGTGCTGGGAACGGGCGCTAAGTCAGCAAAACACGCGATAGCGTGTCTTTGCTGATAAGGCGATGAAATTATCGCCGCTTTTCGCCCGAAAACGGACGCAAAAGCGGCGATAATTTCATATCGCCCCCTTGTTAATATGCCCCTCAGTGTGGCACAGCTAAATCGCTTGCGGCACTGCACTGAGTCACTTTCTCGTACATAAGGCCCATGGTATGTATGGAATGGAGTGAAATGAGTACTGCAATAATCCAAACGATTTCTACCTATATGTTGCAAAAGTGTCCTTTGTATTACAGAGAGAGAAAAAAGTACACATGAATAATCTAGTTATTGCAGCTTACTGCATTAAGGTTTCTTTATCAGAACTATTTTCGGTGTAATACTGACGTCAATTAGATCGGTTGTATACCATAGGCTCAGCTAGTACAACAAGAATTTAAACTGACATAAACCGGAAAACTCTGAAGTGCAATTACTATCAATTGTCACTAGATGGCAGCCGAATACAAATAATCAAATTAGTTGTTACACATAACTCCACAAAATCCTACTCTAGCTACCTCAGACCATATTCTGTCGGATATGTAAATTATGATTCAGTGATACTTCTGTTGCGCAAAATTGGTAAAGCATATCATGCCTTACTGCTTATTCTTCTCGTCTCGCGAGCTTTGCCGTCATGAAACGTTCATCTATTCAGCCTTCAAATCATTTGTGACATGGTGTAACTTTAGACTCTTTAGGTAATACCTTTATTGGAGCGAATTATGGTGGATGGCCTCGAGGACAAATTATAAATACGAATGTCATTTCTCTGAAAATTATTCTCATAAATATGAGCCTACACTGTAAGAGCCCGGAACATCATTCTGAAAGCAACACAAATCAATGACAGAAAAATAATTCATCTGTACCCACCCACCGTCTAGTGGCATTTCTTCTTAAAACATACAGGCTCTTTGAAAACCAGGAGCCGATCAGAGATCTGCTGTAGTGCATCTGGGTGGCCTGGTGCTGTGATGCCAAGCAGTGCCCTCCCCCCAGGGCCGGATTGGGAACCCAAAGCAGCTCTGGCAAATGTTATCAGTCCAGCACCCGTAGGTTGTGCAGCGAATGAGCGCAGGAATTACAAGGAGGGTTTTGGGGGGTTCTCCCCCCAAGAAAGTTTGGGAAAAATGGCAAAAATCAAATGGTGCATTCTACAACGTATTTTTCGTCATATATTGAATTATATTAGCTTTTAAAGCATAGTAAATGATAGGCTTATAGTGCACCAGGATACGACAATGTTTATTGGGGCCCTTCAATGGTTTCCAAACTATCACCCTAAAACAGTGCCTCTCATCTGTCCATAGCCCCTCTCCAGTGTATTTCATTTGTTTTATAGCGCTTCTCATACCACATTATGGTGGCGGAGCACTTTACATTAAACACACATAGAGACAATGAATAATAAATGTGTAAGTCAGCGTATAGCAAATGTTACATAAGACCAAGGGCACTTTTTTAAGAGTGCTTGGGCTGGAGATGCACAAACTCAGGATTCAAAATGTAACACAGTGGTTAGGGTTACATTTACTAATAAGAATGTATTTCCACCCAATCAAACCCTTTTTAGCCACATTAGGATAACGAAAGACTTGAAAAACATAACTTTCTAACCTGTTCAATGCAGTTTGTGTGCAGCTCTTTGATGGCAGTTCATAGCTCACTGTGCTAGATTTCTATTGTAACTCATGAACTGCACAGTAACAAAAGGATCTCTGTGACAAAAGCAGTAACCCAGAAGAGCTATGCACACAAAATATATTTATGTGATCTGTGTAGTGCACATTCTTTGCCGCAGGCATATTAACCCTCTGGGCTACCTTAGATGAGTTAAAACTTCCACTAGACAAAACTTCAGCTCACTCCAGCAGGAAGATTAATCACCAGAGATATCTTTACACTTTTATTGTCCCTTGATGTTCAAAGAACTCTGCAGCCAGTGCTTTTAAAACTATACCATATTTCAAAACACAGGGAGGCTGGAAATGAAAGTGAGTGTTGTGTGGATTATGCTGGTCTGCTGATTTTGTTACTGGGGGCCGACAGTGCAGCACTGCAAAACCGGCCCGCAGTAACAAAACCAGCCTCCCACCATTCCAGCCTCCTGGGGAAATGCCCGATGCCCGGTATGGACAGTCCAGCCTTGCCACCCCCTCCCCCCCTTTACCCACCTTGACTGTGAGCTCCTCCTTGGAGTTTTAGGCTAACGACCCTGTGTGGATGTATATGCAATCTAAAGTGATATGCAAGGTTAGAGACAACAAACAGTCTTTCAAGCAGCCCCAAATCATCCTACTACTCTCTTCTGATGATGTAGAAACCTCCAGAAATACATGTATCCAGAGATGCAAGCACTGGCTGTGTCAACACACACTAATGAAGCACTGACTTGCCAGCAAACGCCACGCTGCAAAGTTGACCTGCTCCATCTTTGCACTGTTCTGTGTAGAACTTCACAACCTTGTGAAGTTATGGCAAAATGCTTGAAGATCATGACTTTTGCACCAATTTCTACCACAATAGGTAAAGTGGCAGAACAGAATTCGGTAAGGATTTTTTGTTTTTCACGGGGAAAAACTCTTACAAAGTGAATTTGCATAGAATAAAAGTCCTCTGGACTTTTACATTTTGGCTAGCTTCATCTACAGTGAAAATTAGCTTGTTGGATTCAATCGGAGTGAAAATTACCTCAATGTGCAGAAGAAATATTGAGCAAAGGTGAAGGCAAACCTAAACTGTACAACTTCACAAACATTGGAAACGGCAAAAATAATGTACTTTGCTGGCAAAAAGAATTTGCACACCCATAATCTGTACTTGGGTCTTTCTTCTTGGAACAACTCAAATAGATTAAAATTAGTGCAAGATCACGCTGCTGACAATACATATTTGGCCTATGAAGAACGCTGTTAGTGATTTATACAACCCTCTTCTTCCAGCGTCATTTATGACCCAATGACACTCCCTCAAATCCATGTTTTTCCCACTTCTCCTTTCTGGTATGCATTTTAGATCCCTTTTTAAACCTTGCTACAGTTTTCTCTAGCTGTTTGCCATAGCTCATGTCATCAACAGCAAAACTGTAGACAGACAGGGACTTTGCCCTCCCCCCCTTCAGCTTTTTGTTTGTATGCATCAACCCCCTTTAGTTATTGCTTGAAGAAAGTATCATTCACAATTTGTATCCGGTAGGAGTATTTCAACCTCACCAGTAGTTAATTACTATCAAGAGTGTTAGTCCCTCTGGGGGGCGTGGCGAACCGCCAAGCATGGCGGACGTGTATTGAGGAAGCTCCGGAACCCGGCTGCAATTATCCTGCACCATTGCTTTCAACTGTGTTCTGCGGAGTCTGTTGCAACGGGAATACAGGGTGGAACAACTATACCGTCCCCAGGTGCCATCCAAGGTGCCCAGTAGCGATGGGGTGGACGATCTCTGGAACACTGCAACCGTGGGCCGGACGCCGATGCCTGCTAGATTAGTGACGACGCCACTACGCTACGAGAGGCGGACCACGGCGAGATCGCTGTAGCCGTGTGGGTTGCTCCCCGCAGAACTGTTCTCCTCCGGCGGCCTGTTTTTCCTGCAGACGGAGGGGCAGAATATCGGGCACTGATGAGGAAGTAAGCAGACCCCTCCCCTGACACTGGGAGTCATGTCGGCCCGGATCCGAAGAGACTTGGAAGGTGGGCCTACAATAGTGCCGTCGCCATCGGGAGTGCAGTGTCCTGCCCTCTCCGCCTCCCCCTGTTTCCCTCCCCCATGCTGCATGGGAACTCAAACTTTACCTGCTCCGCTGCGATCCGCTGCGTGAGCGCGGCCCCGCCCGACTGTGCCCTTATTTGTTCTCTTTGTTCCGCTGATGAGCACCGTCCTCCCTGACACGCTACACGCTGCATTGCCTCTTCAGGCGGCCGCCTCCCTCTCCGTGCTATCTGTGAGCATCGGACACTCCCTCCCCTGAAATAAGCACTACGTGATGTCTGTGGAAGTCTGGGCGGAATGAGCAGGGGCCGCGGCAGGCGGCGTGAAACGAAGGCATCAGATGGGACGGCCATGAGGGTCAAATGTATACACCTACAGAGCCATCAACACGCTATTTGACAATACTGGCAACTTTGTGACTCATGTCAGTGCAGATTATTAAGGCCCTTGAGGTGTGTGAACCCTGTTCTTCTGCAGTGCGACACTGTCCCACCGGGGCCTAAATCTTCATCTGGAGGTCCTGATTTCCACAGTGTGGATCCTTGTGTGGCTGCTTCCTTGTAGTGCTTTACAGTGGAGCACTATTTCAATCGGACTGTGCACTGTCACGTAAGTTACATACGCTCCTCTTGTAAGTTTCACTGTCTGATACCACGATAAATGTGTATGGCATTGCTGTAACGGCCCACCAGAGGATATATGCCATACTAGAGGCTGTAGGGATTGTTGGTCTCCGACCGCCTCTGTGCACGAACCCCTGTAAGAGACTCTGTCCTGTACTGTGGAAAGCGTGCCTCTGATCCACACGTCAGATCCACTTACCAGCACAGTGTGTGGCAAATCTAATACAGCTCAGGTCGGTCCCCCCCCCACCCCCCAGCGATAATATCAACTCTGTGGTGTCTGTGCGGCGGGTGTGGCTGAAGCATAGTGCGCAATGGGACATCAAAGAGGGAAAATGCAGGACCCCCCTGTTCCTAACTTGCAATCCGCTGAAGAACCGGAACAATCTACTTGCCCCCCCACTCTCCTGTGTGCCGCCTACTATGGAAACGTCGGCCCCGGATAAACTTGATTTAATTTTACTGGAGGTCAGGGAGTCCAGAAGAGTGATTGAGCAACAAATTGGCTCGCTCACTGCGGGTTTCGCACTGCTCAAGGCGGACCATTCAAAGCTAGCCTCTAAGGTGCAAACCAACAGTGAAACTCTGGCAGAACTTGTACCACAGCACAAAGAACAGGCATCATAAATATTGTCATTACAACGTCAAGTCACGGGCCTTCTGGACAGGGTGGAGGACGCCGAAGGAAGAGCAAGGCCGAATAACATACGCGTCATAGGCCTCCCCGAACGTTCAGAGGGACCCGATGCAACCTCGTTCATGGAAAAATGGTTCCGAGAATACGTCGCTCCTGAAGGGCTATCGAACTTCTTTTGTGTAGAACGTGCCCACAGAATACCCACTGGAAGACCAAGGCTGGTGCTCCTCCGAGGCCGTTAATAGTCAAAATCCTGAACTTCAGAGACCGAGATGCACTGCTCCAGCGAGCAAGAGAGCGACCCCAAATCCGAAATGAGAACTGTCAGGTGTCCCTTTACCCAGACTATACCCTACTGGTCCAACAAAGACGATCTTCATTTCAGCCTGTCAAAAAGAAATTGCGGGACATGAACCTCAAGTATGCATTATTATTCCCGTCCAGGTTAGAAATCATATATGACCAGAAAACCTACTTCTTTGATAGTCCTGAGGATGTAGAGGAGTGGATAGAAGTGACAGATCCAGCTTCTATATCCGAAACAACCCACCAACCACACTCTGGTGACTCTATGTGAAGGCAGAGATGACGCACGCGTCGCACTGGCAAGGGCCTCCACTCCAAGGTAACCCACATCCCCACCAATGAGCAGGTACAAAAGAGCAGTAACGAGGCCTTGGACACTGCGACCACTTTCAGGAACTCTACCTTGCATGTGGACTCTGACTCCACGGAGGGAAGTGTTGAACATTCTGACTCGGAGGGCAGCGTCGCCTTGTTCCCCACAGTAACACCACAAACTGCTGATGATCTCCTGGGTTGTTGAGCGCGGTGCCGCAGCCTCGTCTGTACAGTAGTCTATGGACCACAGAGCTATTGTCACATGTTCCCAAGGACATACATATCCTTTTTTTTCAGTAATTAATATGGCATTGTAATGTTTCTATGATTTAATCCGGGCTCTCTCGAGCTATTATGTGTAGGCACAGAGTCGTGCTTGGTGCAAGCAACGTACCCCCAATTGCGTATGCACTAGTTCAATGCAGCACAATGTTAGTTGTTGTATTTCTGGTTTGGTCCAGCATAGTTTGCCGGCTGGGCCCTGTATTAGTAGTTTGCTGGGGATTAATGTGTACTAAAATAACTTTGTTGTCACGCCCTAATTCTTGGTTTCCTGCCCTGTCCGCGGGTCCTCCCGCCATGCATGTCATGTCATGCATAAGCTAAACACTTACACATTAATAACATGGAATGTTCGGGGTCTGGGCTCTGTGCATAAACGGCACAGGGTGCACGCGCAATTGCTTAGGCGCAAAGCGCAAATTGTATTTTTGCAGGAGACCCACCTTACATTATCAGAGGCGGCAAAAATGCGCAAGAAATGGAAAGGGCAATTATACTCCACTGATTACTCCGCCTTTGCCAGAGGTGTTACAATTTGGATCAGATACGGGGTCCCATTTGTGGAACTGGAAAGACGGTGTGATGCGCAGGGCAGATATCTTTTTCTTCACGGGACACTTGATGGTAAGCATGTTGTATTGGGGAACATATATGCCCCTAATGTTGACCAAAATAAATACTTCATGGGTCGAAATGCTATTTTAGCGGGATGGGAAGCATTTCCATGGGTCATAGGTGGGGACTGCAATGCAGTCATGAATATTGAACTGGATCATTAACACCCCCCCCCCATAGTGCGGGGGTTGTCAAACAAGCGGAGGCTCTACGTAATTAGGTGCTCGGCTGGGATTTATGTGACGTCTGGCGCCTGCAAAATAAAATACATAAAGAGTACTCCTTCTACTCCCCAGTACATGATTTACATACAAGGATTGACAGGTTCCTCTGCTCTCTCTCCATAGCCGCACAAATACCTCATGCTACCTATTTGGCGAAAACCTTCTCTGATCACAACCCACTAGAACTCCGTATTGAATGGGGTACGGTCCCCGCCCCAGTCCCTACCTGGAGACTATGGCCCCAATTATTGGAGGACGGAGTGTTTCGTTCTACACTATCCACTGCGGTGGTGAATTATTTTGCTGAAAATGGTAATACTGCATCCTCTATTTTAGTGGAGTGGGATGCGCTAAAGGCAGTAATTAGGGGTGCCGCAATTAGCACTACTACTACTGTGGGAGCCAGGCAGGAGGTACATACAAATTTGAAATCTGCTGAGGAGGATATGGGCAGGTTGGAGCAGGAAGCGGTGAGAGATACTAACAAACATAGTGCACTGCAAGAGGCGCGCATAAGACATGCTGAACTTCTGGAAACTCTCAGAGTCATAGATTATAGAGCATACACACAATTACAGCACACAGATGCTGACAAAGCAGGGACGCTCTTGGCAAAGATATTGAAAGCGGATCCTCCGCCTACTGTGATAAGTCAAATATCCTTACCTGGGGGAAATATGGTTTATACTCAACAAGAGATAAATGACTCCTTCCTTGCGTACTACACTGCCCTGTACAGAAGACCGGCCCCATTGAATGTTGCCATAATAGATACATTCCTGGTGGACCTGCCATATCCCCAGATCCCTGAAGGATGCAGAGATGGCTTGGAAGGCCCAATCACGAGCATGGAAATAAAAGCCGCTATAAATGGATTACCGCGCAATAAGACACCGGGACTAGATGGTTTACCAGTAGAATTTTACAATACTTACTCAGAAATTTTGGTCCCACAGCTAGAAATCCTATACAAAACCTCACTAGATTTGGGCAGACTCCCTGACTCCACTAAACAGGCGCTTGTAGTCACACTTCCCAAACCAGGGAGAGACACCTCGGACATCACAGGGTATCATCCGCTCTCATTATTAGTGACTGAATATAAAATATTAAGTAAAATATTAGCTAACAGGCTCCTTCCCCATTTACACAAATTAATACACACAGACCAATGCGGATTCTTACCTGCACACAATATGTCCCTAAACATACGGAGGCTCCACCACATGATGTCAACTAATCCGGATCAGTTGATTAACGCAGGCTGTATAGCACTCGACCTCCGACAGGCATTTGATACTTTATCGTGGGAATGTATGTTTCGGGCTATTGAGAGATTTGGGCTCCCCCCAGGGTACCTTCGTTGGATACGCCTATTATACGACGCCCCCACTGCTAGAGTGAGGACAGGTGGACACATATCGAAAGAATATCCCATATACAAAGGCACACGTCAGGGATGTCCCCTCTCCCCACTATTGTTTGTACTAGCCTTAGAACCGCTGGCACTCAGATTACGACATGAGGTGCTACATGTAGGGATACCATCCGCCAATACCACACTTTTAATATCTACATACGCAGATGACATAATAATTTATGCGAGGGATCTCCTGGGCACCTTGGATCCGATACCTGGAATATTTGCCTCATTTGCAAATATATCTGGACTTGCCATAAACGAGTCGAAATCCAATGCCTTTTTCTTTCAACAGCGTACACACCCTGAAGGGATTGACTTTGGTCTGTACAGACTCCCGGTAGCGCACACCACCTTTAAATACTTAGGCATCCAGATTTACAGATCATCGGTGGATATGTTGGAGGGCAATCTGAATAAGGCCATACGAGGGCTGCGCTCCAGCATAGCATTCTGGACCTCGCTCCCACTCTCAACGATGGGTCGTGTAGCGGTGTTGAAGATGGTGGTCCTCCCTCCACTCCTATACTATTTCACCAACTTACCGATCATAATTCCTCCGGCCCTTTTTAACACATTAGATACTGCACTCTTGGAATTAATCTGGGGACCTGGTAGAAGGCGGATAAGCCTTAAAAAGTTACAACTGGGAACGTGTGGGGGGGGGCCTGGGAGTGCCGGACTTCCGAGCATATTACTATGCATGCCAACTGCAGTGGCTATCATACTGGACTGCAGGCTGCAACCTGCAAGAGATAGGCTACACAGCGACCCGCATCGAGCAAGGGGCACTACACACTCTACTACTACCGAAGGCTAGGATTCCATTGGACACACCACCCCTATTGCAAACGGCACTGCACTGTTGGAAGAGAACACTACAATACACGTCTACTTCCCCTCCTTATGCAGACAATATCCCACTGTTGGGCATCCCACTTCACACTGGTAGACTTATGTCACACAGGCTCCGGGCATGGTCGAATGAGGATTTGGACACAATTGGGGCATTTTTCAATGCCAGAATATTAATGGACCATGATAATTTTGTTCGGGAAAACGGGGTACCGAATCATCTATACATGCTTCATGCATCGATCTTACATTATGTGAAAAAACATTGGGCCCCTCAAAGGGAAGAGCCCCAAACACATGAACTAGTCAAAGCATTGTACTATATGGGACGAGGTAGTCACCTCATTAAATGGTTGTATGCAGGGATCCGTGCTCACGCGGCGATACCTCTGGATGCCCTGAGGGCTAAGTGGGGGGTGGATGTCGGACCTGATATAACTGACAGGGATTGGGCGACCATAATAGAATATCCTAAAAAAGTGACTAGGAATGCAAAATTTAAATTCATACAGTGTATGATACTACACAGGGCTTATCTCACACCGCACCGCTTACAGATGTATCCCCACACGCAGCAACATTGCCCTAGAGGTCAACTGGAGGAAGCAGATCTAATTCATATGCTATGGGCATGTCCACACTTGAGGGACTACTGGGCAGCGGTCCGCCAACATACACAATCAGTCACAGGTTTGGGTATTGATGATTCGGTTTTGGAATGTTTACTAGGTCTCCGTAAGCGATCGTCCTCCCACAAGGTCCAACTCCGCTTTCTTGATCTGGCAATTATATTAGCGAAAAGATCCATCACTATGAGGTGGAAATCGAAGAGGCCACCCACTATATATACATGGCACAGTGAAGTGCTACGAAGGGGAGGAGCTGAAAGTGCAGCTATCCATCGCGAAGAGGCATGCAGTCTCCGTAAAAAGCAAATATCCATGGAATGGGACATAATGTTGGAGGCACTCAAAGGTATAACTACAGACCACACATCTAGCACCAGAAGCACACAATAAACTACATTGCTGATATGGCACGCAGGGACACGTGGGGTGGTTACCCGGACGGGAGCACGATATCGTCGAGAATTATTGCACCTAAATCAGGAACACGGGGCGGTGACGCGCTTAAATTAGCCATAAACACTAGAACACTGGGGAGGAGGGAATGGGTGGGTTACAATAAGTTTGTGACGGTTTATATGTTTAGCCATGCCATGATTAATAGGACAAATTGTATTAATGTTTGTCACTTGTGTAAATGTTAAACTTTCACAGATTGTAGCATATATACGTTATAATGCAACGTAAAAACCACTCTGTATTAAGGCTGCATTAACAGTGATGCAAGAACATTAAGATGTCAATGTCCTATGAGAATGCTTATGAAAATCAATAAACTATGTTTAAAAAAAAAAGAGTGTTAGTCCCTCTGCCTCAAATCTGCTTCCCAGAGCAGTGCATTGACGATAAAGTAAACAGTGCATGTACGTCATCGAGGTGCATTTGTGCTCCGAAACTTATTTAAACACTTCTGTTAATGCTGCAAAAAGAGTATTTTTTCTCACAAATAGCATTTGTGCTCCTAAAAGTGTTTCCACTCTCCTGCAGATGCGCATGCCTGGGTTTGCATTACACTTAAAAGCCAGAGATTTTAGCTTTGCCAATGCTTGTTTCCATTCAAACTAGCAGCAGGCTCTTTCTGCACATGTACGGTTGTAATCATGTTTTCTGAGGAATCATTAATTTAAGCCTTATTATCTTCTGCCCAAAGTGTGAACAGTATCTAATGATCTCTGCAGAGGATGTTAACTGCTGTTCATTGACCGACCCTTAGCTTTAGTGCAAACCATATGTTGGGCCCCACAATAATAGAAGAGCAATTAAAAGCTGTTAATGTGTTAGTCATCAGTACAGTATACCTCAATTTTGAGTTCTAAAAATCCACAGAACATCGCTAGGCCAATTCCACCAGACCACTCACTGTTTCCAGAATAATTTTGAAAGCTTCAAAAAAATCAATGATAAAATTATCAAAAAATCAACTGTATCCATGATTGGATTTTATTCCACGGAAATGGTAATTTAAATGCCTTGTCTATGAAGGATCTGGTTGGCTGGCAAGCTCCCAGTGGTTCAAATCCCATTAGCTGGCCTTAAACTATATACATTACATTTAAACTTTATTCATAAAAATCATCAAGCAATCAAAAGACAACTCTCCAGCAGAGCCACAGAAAGAGAGTGCCGCAGGGGTCCGATTAGAGAACCACAGAGCCCTGCGGCTGCTGAGCATCTTGGACTGCCAGGGTGCACCACCATTGTCTGCAGGGAGACTTCCATATGTCCAAGAGAAAGATGCCCATTCTCCATACTCAGCAGACTGTAAACAATACACTCAGGCTGCTGAACGTTTACAGTTACTCTGCATTAAAATGTGTTCCTGCACACACCTTTCCATGGGGTCCAGACGCTCCACTGGTATTGCCCCCATAGCCTGTAGGCAACAGATCCTGTCTTTCCAACCCACTGATAGACCACGAATGAACATACAAACTGAACTACCAATTCTAGTGTATTATTTACCATTCTACAGTTCTGTGCCATTGGACCAACTCTGTGACTGAGTCATCCCAGAAGACAATTGCTTTAGGGATTGTCACGTGGAACCATGCATCACTCATTCCTCTGTCTGGTTCCCTGGTTCTACCCATGACTTCGTGGTCCTATACATTAGCCGCACACTCTATGTACACTAGATCCAACTCTAGTAGGCCCAGCTGCCTTGGTGCCTACGCTCTGCCTTTGCCCATCTGCCACTCAACATCCCGAGTGTCTCTAGAATATGCCTGGGGCTGAAATAATATGTACCATCTGCCTTCCTCACTGCGCATGAACATCCTTTCATGGCACTGAGTAACTCTGAATTTTGACACGTGTTTCATAATTCATTGTCAGCATGTCCTAATGTCCACAGAGGTATGGGTAGGAAAACGACACCACCTATTCCAGAATGTACTGATGTGTAAAACTGAAGATCACGCTATCTGCTTTACTGCTGACCGGCAGTCAACAGTGGAACCCATGCATGGCATTCACAGGGGCAATTCAGCACACATATAGGGACAAGCTATGATTTGGATTTGAATGAGAGTGTGATCACAACTGTTTCTCACTGGTCATTGTGCCAATCTAAACCCAACAAAGTTCCATCATGGATGGATGTGGCACTGCCATGACTTGTTATATGTTTTCGAAACATGTGCACATGTCTCACAGATCATGGCTCTTCTGTTGTATCCAGGTTAAAGGTGCTAATGCATTGTACGTTCTGCACCTACTTCCTACATTCTATGGATGCTATATGTTTATTGATTGGTTTGTAGATGGAAAACAAACTATACTGTTTATAACACTATAAATACCAGGTGGAGCTATTACGTGGCTCAATAGCGCAAATTTTACGGTCTTGGAATGATGAAAGCATATTTCTGCCCTATTTAAGTTTTTTCCAGCTATCGACCTGGCTGACAGTTTTATTCCTGAACAGGACAGTTACTCCATGCCATTAGGCCTTTAGAACGTTGGCAGTTTGAATGCAGTGAGTCGGTTGCTGTTGCATCAGCCTTAATTGACAATAAAAACCACACACGTTGGTTTGAATTTAATGCCACACAGTGTTTGGCCACAGCACTTGAACAACAAAAAATACAATCCTCTTCACTGAGCAGTGCTTGAGTAACAGATGCAATGTTCCTTGCTGTGTCTAATGACGTTTTCTAATTATTGCTCTAAAATTATTCCTTTTTGCACACAGTTACAGGGATCAATCCAACATAAAAAATAAATCATTTTTACGTCTTAGTTACATACAGCTTTATTGTTTCCAATATATAATGTGGTGGGCTTTACGTCAACTACTTGCTCTTAATTGGATAGCTTTGTAGTCTATCTCAGTTGCTATCTCTTCATTTATTGACATTGATGTCCTGTCCAGGGACATTTTGGTTTTACAGTGTTCTGATTGGTTGACATGCATCCTTCCTCTCTTGATGCTGCTTGCATTCAGGAAACTACTTTCTTCTTTTACTTTAAGTAATTCATGGGAGTGCATGTATTTATCCGTTCCTCTCTCCATTTTCTGCTTCCCCTTTACCATTCCCCATCTCGCTTGCTCTACATCTTGCTGCCCCTCCCCTTGGGCTCACCAATTGCTTCCTTGCTCCTCCCTATCCTGCTAATTTTTTTAATATGCCTACACCCACTCTTCTGTTGCCCCACCTCCCGTTCACACTTGGTGTCCCTCCTCTTGCACCTTTCCCACTTCATTTTTTTAAATGTATTGCTAACTTTTATTTCCACCCACTGTGTTATTGGTGGATGTTGACCTCATTTTTTTTTTTTACCCAATTCAAGATGACCACCCATGAGTGTGCATGCATACATCAGGTTACCTAGAAATGGGTTTGTATTACTTTAACAAACCCATTCAAAGATGGCTGTTGCAGAAGTGTGTGCATCCACCGGAGCCATCTTTGAGTGGGATTGTTAAAATATTCTAGATCCATTTAAGAAAAAAGGTGACTGTGAATGCGTGCTCATCCATAGCGTCCATCTTTGAATGCATGTGTAGTTGTAGTATTTTCATATCTGTTCCAGGATGGCTGTCACGCATGCATGCTCATTCAAGGCTACTATCTGTCAGTAAAAAGCACTGACAAAGACAGTAGGTTTCACTGCTGAGACTTATTTGCTTGCCATTGCTTTTTACTTTTTGCAAGCATATATTTTGTAGTAGATTACGATGTTTCTAACTGTGCAGTGCTTTTCTCATATTTTATATAATTATTGGCTCAAACTTGAATGACAGCGAGAACAGTTGACACATGATGTCACTGCAGGTTCTCTCTCCATTGGATATTTAAGGTGATGACGGGAGAGAACGCATAGCACCCAATGGCTTATAATCTATGTATAAGTGAAACATGACACCAATCGGAGAAAATTGCACCTGAAATCCCCTTTCCACTCAGCACTTGTTAGTTATTACTCAAGGTATTGAAAGAGGCACAGGCGTTGTGTTGCACAACCACAGATGCAAGATGTAGCGGTCTAGTTGCCGCTCGTTTGCCACCCTGAGACCCTTAGCCTGGAAGGGCTCGCATACATTGTATCACCCTCTGGCCAGGCGTGGCCAGAGGATATAAATAAACGGGCGGAGGTCGCTCGGGAATTCCGGCCCACACGAGTTAACCAGTTGTCTGTGTGCGTTATTTGGTGCGTCCAACTCTTACGCCTGTTGCCCCTGCCGAGCAACATTACACTGGCGACAAGGGTGGGCGTTCTGTCGTCCGTCGATGACGAACTGTACCCCGCCTGTATTGTGGTGCCAGCTCCCGGCCCGTTGGCCCGGCGGAGCGCAGAACAACATCACATCGTCGCAAGGAAAACACGTGCTGCAATCCCCGGCAGAGTGTGACCAGGCGTCGATAGGCTGCAGAAGACTGTCCCGCAGCAGAAACATTCCAGACCCCCAGTGCCGCCTGCCCGGAGCTTCCACCGCCACATCGGCACAGGTACACGTTGGCCTGCTCCCTACCTGAGCCCCGCACGATCTCCGCGTGCTCTGTTGATGCTGGTTTCCCGGTGAAGGTCCGGTCAGAGCCCGCGTCAAGCTGCGAAGTGTGCGCATGCGCAGGACGACATACAGAGCCCCACTGATGGCGCGCACGTGGCCTGAGCCACGCTGCTTTACCTGAAGCGCTCTCCTCCCCTGGATCGTGCCACGTGGTGGCAGCACCGGGTGCAGCCTGCACCCCCATAGTCTCTCCCAAAGCTCTAGTGCCATTCAAAGGGGGGAGCCCGAAGCACGGTGGAGAAGTCTGTCACACAGTGGAAAAGCTCCAGAAGCCACCTCAGTGAAGAGCACGTGGGACACAGGTTGAGACACCTTCAAGCAGCATCTTCACGCCACGCCTAAGGGGAAACACAAGCACAGCACAAGGCGCACGACGCACACGCAGAGATGACTGACCAAGAAGCTCAAGCAGCATCACAACCCCTGCCACCCGCCCAACATGCTGGGCCCCCAGCCATACAACCAGTGTCGCAACACTTGCAGATCAACGCGCTGCCCCCGTTCAGAGAGCTCATAGACCCGACCACGGCGTCTCCCAGATGGACACTCTGGATCAGAAGGCTGGACAACTACTTCACAGCGACGCGGGAAACAGACGGAGCAGTCAAAAGATCCCTACTACTGCACTTCGCGGGCGAAGAAAGTTACAAGTTGTTTGCCCACTTACCTAACACTGGGGAGCCAAACGACTACAATGCAGTGGTCAGGGCCCTGAATGCGCATTTTGACCCCCAATTAAACCCGGATTACGAGAGGTTTAAACTGCGCCAAGCACGTCAGAGGGAAGGGGAATCAATGGACGTGTTCCATGCGCTACTGCGTGAGCTGGCAAGCACATGCACGGACGACAACCAAAACAAGGAGGTGAGGGCCCAGGTGATCCAAGGTTGCCGGAACAAGAACCTCCGGACCGTCATCCTGCGCCAACCAGGCATTACCCTCGAGGACATCCTCATCATGGCCAGGTCGCACGACCTATCCGATGCCAGAGCGACAGCAATGGGCATTGCAATTACCCAACAAGCGGAAAAACCAGTCACAATCAAGACAGAAAGAGTGGACGCGATCCAATCCCAGAACAGAGGCACCCGGGGCCGGTGGCCTGGAAGAGGCGCACAAGGGTTGCGCTGTGGATACTGCGGAAAGGAAGAACACCCACAGGAAAAATGTCCGGCGCAAGGGCGAACATGCTCCAAGTGTGGCACACCCAACCACTTTGCAGTAGCGTGGAGAGGGGGCCCGCGGAGTTGAGGAGCCCGAGGACGACAGCCGCCGTCGAAGGCAGTAAATCACCTGTCGCTGGAAGAGCCCGATAACCCCAGATCAGCCTGGACGCCCACAAGACAGAGGCACTACCTCGAAGACTCATCAACTGACGAGGAGGGCGAGTGCTACCTTATTTCATCCGCGACTAAAACAGAAGAGGTGGCCACAACCCACATGCCCCATAGAAATTGCCGGATCCCAGGTCACTGCGCTGATCGACACGGGAGCATCCGTGAACGTGATGGGGTGCCAACAATACAAGCGGCTCAACCCACGACCCGTATTGTCCCCGTCACACATCAGGATCCTCACGTATGGCAGCCAAACCCCTCTACCGCTCAAAGGGAAGATGACCGTCCAAGTCAAGGCAGAAGGGCACGAAATCACAACCACCTTCCACGTGGTCGACAGAGAAGCAGACATCCTGGTGGGAAGCCACACAGCCGAGGACCTTGGCCTAGTCACGTTTGCTAATGCTAACAAGACACTGCAAACCGAAGACGTCCTAAACCTATTCCCGCAACTGTTCAGAGGCCTTGGATGCATGAAGACAGCCCCGATCAAACTGCACATCGACAAGGCCGTACACCAGTGGCCCTGAGACACAGGCGAATGCCATTCCACTGAGACCACTAGTGGAGCAACAACTACAAGAATTGGAACGGCAGGGCATCATCGAGAAGGTCACCGGGCCGACGCCCTGGGTATCTCCCATGGTGATCGCGGAGAAGCCGAAGCAGCCTGGAAAAATCCGGCTATGCATCGACATGCGCCTGCCCAACCAGGCAATCAAGCACGAAAGACACCTGATGCCCAGAGTAGATGGCATCCTGGCTGACCTCAACGGATCCCGCTGGTTCTCCAAGCTTGACCTCAATGCAGGATACCACCAATTGATGCTAGTGGAGGAGAGCCGATAAATCACAACGTTTTTGACCCACATAGGCTTACACCGCTACAAGAGACTTAATTTCGGCATCTCGTCCGCAGCAGAGATCTTCCAGAACGCTGTCCGGGAGGTGCTGTCAGGACTCCACTTAGTACTCAACGTCAGCGATGACATCCTGATAAACTCCGAGACCATGGAAGAACACCATCGCCATCTCCGGGCCACACTCCAACATCTCACTGAGCATGGAGTCACCCTTCACCGAGACAAGTGTTCGTTTTTCCAGAAGTCCATTGAGTTCTTTGGATACGTGTTCAGCCAGGATGGCGTCAGAGTGGACCCAAGGAAATCACAGGCCATACAACAAGCCCCTGCACCAACAACAGCCTCAGAAGTCAGGAGTTTCCTTGGGATGGCCACCTATTGCGGGAGGTTCATACCGAACCTGGCCACGCTAACGGAACCACTGCGCGCCCTGGCGAAGAAAGATGTAACCTGGAAGTGGGACTAAGAAGAGGAAGACGCCTTCCAGAAAATTAAAGAGGCACTGCTAGGGAAAACCACCATGGCGTATTTTGACACCACACGGATGACGGAACTTCTCATGGACGCTAGCCCTGTCGGGCTAGGAGCCCTCCTGAACTAGGAGACAGAACCCAGAAAGTGGACCCCACTCGCTTTCGCGAGTAAGGCACTCACGCCAACATAGTCCCGGTACTCTCAGATGGAGAGGGAGGCATTGGCCATCAAGTGGGCCTGCAACCACTTCCACCTATATGTCAGCGGGCATCCATTTCGGGTAGTGACTGACCATCAGCCACTAATCCCGCTGTTCAGAGGCACAGCACCACATTCTCCACCAAGAATCGAACACTGGGCCATACAGCTGCAGCATTACCAAATGGAGTCGGTGTACCGACCCGGGGCGAAAAATCCGGCAGACTTCCTGTCACGACACCCGCCAGAGACAGCTGGGGACGGCGGCGACCAGGAATTGAGGATGGAAGAAAACGTGGACATGGTGTCTCAATGGGCCTGCCCGCGAGCCATCACCCTAGACGAGATCAAGGCTAAAACAGGAACAGACGCTGTACTAATGAGGGTGCTGCATTCACTCCGAAGGGGATCCTGTGAAAATGTTCTACATGGAGCAAACGGATGGAACGAGTCCGAAAAAGACAGGCTGAGCAAGCTCTGGAAAGTGCGAGATGAACTGAGCGCCGCAGCAGATGGGGTAGTACTAAGAGGCTCTCGAATAGTCATCCCTGCAAGTCTACAAGAGCGGGCCACCGCCCTAGCCCACGAGGGACACCAAGGGACAATGCAGATGAAATCTCGCATGAGAGAAAAAGTGTGGTTCCCTGGACTCGAAGCTGTGGTGGACACTCTTGTGAGAAACTGCAGACGGTGCCAGCTCACGAGTAGCCAAGAACACCCCGCCCCATTGATAACTGAAGACCCAGCGACAGCCCCGTGGGCGAGAATAAGCATAGACTTCGGGAGCTTCCCAGACGGCCGAGTAACTGCAGTAATAATCGACAGCTATACAAAATACCCCATAGTCGAAGTCATTGCATCCACATCATTTGCTCACTTTCAACCTGTATTGGAAAGGACATTCTCACTGTTCGGACTCCCACAAGAGATTAAGTCCGACAACGGACAGAGTTCAAAAACATGTTGGCATTACTGGGGATCCACCACCACCAGCTCACCCCACAATGGCCACAAGCCAACGGAGAAGCAGAACGCTTCATGAGGACCCTCAACGAGATCCTGCAGATCACTGTCTCCGAACTGACCCCGAAGTGGCGATGCACAGATTCCTACGGGAATATCGCAGCACTCCGCACTGCACCACCCATAGGTCACCCTGGTCACTGATGCTGGCAGGGCCCCGGCGAGACACCATCCCCGCCGCCGACGGTTGGGCCCCAGAACTATTTGAACCCACCAGTACCCAGACACGGAGGACAGCGACCAACGAGCGGGCCAGCAAGAGGAGAATGGCAAAAACGAGGAATATCATGCCAGGGTGCACCGTCCTAGTGAGGAATCACCGCAGCCGAGGAAAATTCCATACTGCTTACGAGCCTGGGGTGTGGACCGTGCTGAAAACCAATGGGACCACCCTCACAGCTCAGAAGGGAGACGAGGTTATCACCCGGAACATATCCTGGTTCAAGCAAATCCACGAAATCAACACCGACTGGATGCCTCCTGGCCACGCAGAAGGTGGAAAAACCGCTGCCGGGAGACGATCAACAGGCCCGAGGAAGATCACGCTGCGGTGAACCCGCCTTCACCCAGGGCCGCCGAGGCCGGAACCACTGCGTACGACACAACCACCAGGTCACCTGACAATCCTCAGACGAGTCCCGGAGGCCGCCACCAGCGGTACGAACTGAGACCCAATCTGAGGCAGAGTCAAAGACTCACAGACTTTATGTGTTAACTCTTTGTTGTTTAATTTGAACACTGACTTGGGATGGGTTGTAGCGGTCTAGTTGCCGCTCGTTTGCCACCCTGAGGCCCTTAGCCCGGAAGGGCTCGCATACATTGTATCACCCTCTGGCCAGGCGTGGCCAGAAGATATAAATAAACGGGTGGAGGTCGCTCGGGACTTCCGCCCACACGAGTTAACCAGTTGTCTGTGTGCGTTATTTAGTGCGGCCAACTCTAGGGCCTGTTGCCCCTGCCAGGCAACATTACACAAAACAAGTTATATTTGTGCTTTTTACTTTATAAAGTATAAAGGAAAAAAAATAATTGACAACTTTGTTACCACACCAGTGTACGGCTTTGTTAATGTAATGATATAATGTCACAGACAACAGCAGCTTCGTATGTATGTTTTGGTGAAGGGACTTCTAATCCACAACCCTAGTCATGGAGAAACAGAGCGCTGAAGAGTGCCACAGGTAATTGATGCTTTTTTCAAACTCACTATCAATTAGCCCCATGAATATACCCTATACATACCAACACCCTTAACACAACTGTTTACATTCAACACAAAGGTCGCCACACGTCTTTATAGCATGGCAAATCCGGTACACACTGAGGAGAATGTGTGTTGTAGGTGGCTTCGGAGGCACAGCTCATAACTGGATCTCGTTCTTTCTTACAAATCAGATGCATAAAGTAATGCTTGGCATCTCCTCCTTATAACTGGCGATCTCTTGTTGCTCAGTGCCACGGGAATTGCCTCATCACTATGCCTTGCCAGGACGGCTCCTCTGGCTCTCAGGGTCCCGACCTACTCATGATCAGATGATAGATTCCATTCTCCAGATGCATCATTTTGGTCACTAAGTACCAGGGACCTCAGCTCGGAGTTTCCCCTTGACAACCCTATGCATTTTGGCAGGTAGTCCTGATTTTTTAAATTGTTTTCCTTAAGTTGATGTAATTGAACAATCAGGCCTGAATCCAATGATTTGCTATTTAAACCTCCAATGCTGGAGCATTGCACCCTTGGTGTTTTTTGGCACACACACTCTGAAGGATGAAAGCTGCTCCTCTTTCTTTTTCTATGTCCTGGCAGTCAGTTGTACTTGCACTTACTGATAGTTGCGGGATACCCACAGCTTTCTCAATGTGCGCTGCCAAGATGAATGACAAGGCAACTTAGCAGAATGAGCGCTACACAAAATGCCCTGATGAAATGTAAACAAATGAGCTCTCCTCTGAGAGCCTGATTACAAGGATGGAAGAGAGGTATCCCCATGGACTATATCGCTCCACCAAGTGGTCTGGGTTTTCTAGATCTGAAGTTACCGGGTCTAAAAACTCTGGGCCTGGTTTTATTAAGTACCTATACACATATGATAAAAACACAGGTGAAAACAAGCAAGGACGGCAGAGCGGCCTGGGCACTGCCAGCCCCCTCTAGCACGGCCGGGGGAGCAGGCAATGATCTCCCAGCTAGGCCTCGGCCTCCCCATGCCTAAGTCTCCCTCCCCACCTCCACCCAAAAAAAACCACACACACACACTCACTCACACACACACACACACACTCACCCACACACACCACACACACACATACACTAACACACACACACACACACATATACACGCACTCACACACACATTGGTATTACTTCCTGCTCGGAGGAATTAATAACGAAACAGTCCCTGGAACCTGGGTAAACATATGCAGTTTTTCATCTGGTATTTCTGGTCTAGTTATTTCTGTGTAACCTTCATGTACGTATACAGGAATATGCACTGTTATTAACCTGAGGGTTCCTTTGAAAGAATCACAAATGGAATTAATGAATATGAAGAATGGAATAGATTGTTTTGTGTTTCACTAAATGAGTAATTACAAGTTATCTCCATGCACATATAATGCAACACAAGTAAAATGGCAACTATACCGTAACCTTGATGCAAGCATCCCATAATATGCACTGTGATTCATGTGAGCACTGCTGCGAAAAATGAGGTTTATGTTCACTTTTTCACTCAGGATTTGTATTGGCTGATAACGCATTATGCAAACAGCCTGCTTCATCACCCGTTCTTCACTAATGAATAGGTCTTTTTCTCTTCTTTACTCCATAATTTTATCTGACTTTTAATTCAGATTAGATGAGGTTATTAATATCAAACAGACCGCTGACAATCTTTCAGCATGGTCCGTACAGTCTCTATGCCCCGCCCAGCTCCCCTGAGCACGGATACTGCAGGCCGTGCGCACGCGAGCGAGCCTGCTAGAGCGGGAATGTGCATGCGCGTGCGCAGGGCATCTGAATGGACGAGTGATTCTTCTGAGCGAGGTTAGGGTTATACAAGTGCCCTTGAGGGCATGTCTTGCCCAGTTTTTGGTATTTTGCCTCTTTGGTCAATTGACATCCAATCCACAGATGCATACAGTGGTGATTGGACTTTCTTTGTTTTAGTAAATTGGTGAGTCATTTACCAGGTTGTTGCCTTGAGATGAAGGTAAGCCCCTGTCTCCATCTGCACTTAGTTCTCCTGGCATTCTTCATTAATGTCACATACATAATCTTATGTTATTGACAACAAATGTTCCCTTCATTTAGCATTATATTGAAGTGTTTTTAAATGGACATCGTCATCAGGATAAGTGGAAATACATTGATGTACACTTGTGACCTTTACAAATGAAAGGCCGCCCTTCAAGAGAGAGATTTGTTTTCTCTCTGTTTGCCTTTCTTGCAGAATTGAATTGTTTTCGACCTTGTTTAAATCTGCAAGCTTTAGTCCATGGCCTTTTCTTTTTGTAATTCCCAGGCCTTTTTAAAAAACAGACTGGCTGTTATTGTTATTTTCTTTTGCTATATTCCCAATTGGATAGAGGGTGTGTTAGACCTGTCATCTTTTGGCGTGTTTCCCCCATCTTATTGCTCTCTGACTTCCTGGCTTTGACTCTTTTTTTGCTGGTTTAGTGTCTCTGCGCACTTTCTCACTGCTGTTTAGTGTTAAAGTGCAAGTGCACCTACTGTACACTGGATTATGGATTGGTGTTTCCTTGACTGGCATATTTGATTTACTGGTAAGTCCCTAGTAAAGTGCACTGAGAGTGCCAGGGCCAGGAAATCAAATGCTGCTAGTGGGCCTGCAGCACTGATTGTGCCAACCACACAAGCAGCCTTTCAAAGGGTTCTCAGACCTGCCACTGCAGTGTTTGCATGCAGTTTTTACTGCCATGTCAACTTGGCAAGTGCACACACTGAGTCAGGGCTGGACTGAATAGACCTGGGCCGCATTTAGAGTAGTGGGAGGAGATTTCCATGCACCTGAATGGGCCTGGTCTGCCTTGGACAATGCTGTCTCCACCTCCTGCCGGGAAGCTGGGCTAGAGAGGACCAAACTGGTTTCTACTGAGCACAGACGCTCTCTGCCCAAGAGAACAAGGAGAAACTGAGTTTAAATATTGGGGCCCAGACCCCAGAACTTTAGAACTCGCCTGCATCAAGGAACCTGCCAAGAAGAAGAGCTGGAAGAACTGCCAGGAGGGGTACTGCCCTGTTGTGAACGGATGAAAGACCAATCCAAGTAGTTTCTTAAGTAGATTTATTCCAAGTATGGTGTTATGTAGATCTTGCCATCAGTACATGTATATTATTGCTTTTGTTCTGATGCCCCTGTGTTGCATGTAATTATCATTTTGTCATCTTTTGCATGCACCATTTGTATTGTGATTCTTTTGGATGTGATTCTCATTTGTATAATGAAAGGGAGATGTGTTATACCTGCTGCTCAGCCAGTGTGACTGTGGAGTGGAATGTTGGATGAGTGAGGATGTCAGTTGGTGTATGGGCTGAGCAGCAGGAAGGCTGCTCCTGGTGGGGTTCTCTACATAACATCATACCTGGAATAAATCTACTTAAGAAACTATTTGGAATGGTCTTCCTTCTGTTCACAACATGCCCCTTTGCTGTGTTGTTGCTTTGCTGGGTTGGCCTGCAGTTGCTGCTTCTGCCTTGGGCAGTGAAAGGACTTGACTGAACTTTCTTCACTTGTTGCTGACTATCTCCAAGGGCTTGAATTAGAGATTGACTCCTGTTCACAAAGTCTCAGAGACAGCAAAGACTTCACTTACCCCTGGGTACCTCCTCTGGAACCATGGGTTTCAGTTGCCACAGAGGGGGAAAGCAGCCAACACCATCACCAACACTGCTGCAGGCTTCTTGTCCTGAAGGCACCGCCGCACTCCGAACTGCAACCCTGGTCTCACCGATGACAACCACCACCGCCGCCACTGAGCCGCTGCTTGCACCGTGACCTGTGGGCACCGCACTCTGCCTCGCTTCACTCCGCCGCCCTGGTCTCACCGACGATGTCACTGCCTGCTGACTTTGACACTCGTGACCGCACCGTGGTTTGGGGGCACCGCTCGTAAGTCACACGAGGCACCGCCCCGTCCCATACTGCAGTCTGGGCCAACCGACGCAAGCTCCCATCAACCAGCACTGTCGCTTGCACCGTGAACCACACACTGCGATCAGCCGCAACATAAGGTACTGATTACGAGTCTGCTGACACTAACGCCAGTCCGCACCGATGCGGTCGGCTGAAACTGTTAGATTCTGTTGTTTTCAGCACTGCGGTAGCCCTGGACGGAGCTACCGACTTCATGGAACTGCATTTTAAAGTAATTTTTTGCAAAGTGAATATTTTGAATTAATGTATTTTGCCTTTTTAGCCTTTTGGTCTTGTTTGTACGGATAAATATGTTATTTTTCTAAAACTGGTGTGGTGTCCTTTTGTAGTGTTTTCATTGTATTACTGTCTGTTATATGCAAATGCTTCACACACTGCCTCTCAGATAAGTCTGACTGCTCGTGCCAAGCTACCAAGGGGTGAGCAGAAGTTAATTCAGCAGTGTATCCCCCTTATCCTGACTAGAAAGAAGGGTCCCTATTTGGACAAAGGTGCCAACCATTGCCAACTAAAGACCCCCATTTCCAACAGGGTGCATCTGAATTACTGTCCGGAAGAAGACCCCACTGAATGAATTATGTATGGGTCAAAACATTGATGAATTAGAACTTTTGGACAGCCTTCATAAGGATTTGACGTCCAAATACATGAAAAATTAACTATAGAATCCCCCAATAATGTGTATTAGTCACTTTGCAGCCATTGGTCTGTTATTCTTAGCTGAGTTGTCTGATTCACCTTCTTAAGTTTGTTCATAACTCATGTGCACTGCTTTGTCAAACTTCACGTTTATTATTTGAAACACCTCCCACATTGCTGTATGTATTTGTAAACAAACAATATTTAGGGGCATGTGATAAAGTCTGCTATTGCATCACACTTTGGACTCTGTTTAACTTTCCACAGGAATTAACACTGGGAAAGGATGTACCTAGACTCTTCTAAAGTTTATATATTACATACTCTAATTAGTGTCTTAGAACCTTAGAATTTTTTTCTAAGCTGATTGTTATACCCAGGTTCTAGGGAACACAGGGCCGCCCCATAGTCTTTAACTGTAATCATGTTGATGACTTAAAGGATCAAGAGAAAAAGCAAGTACGTCTTCTGCTGCCCCCAATTGAAAAAAGATCATTATTTAAATGTGAAACTTCTGCCATCAGACTGATGTTTTGGTTTACCATTCAACTAAAAATATAATATTTGTACTGTGAAATAGCTTTAATTACTTTTGCAATTGAATTTTTTTTCACAATATGATAACAACTGAACTCAATGTAGCTGCAGATCGTCATTTCCAAGTGCTGTAAAAAACAGCTGTTACTGTTACCCAGTTTAATGGTACTCAGTTCAGTTCATAAACTTTTTTCGGCTGAAGAAAGATCCAACCATAAAAGTGCATAAATAAAACACATACACATACATACATACAGTCAGTAAAAAAAGCCCAGCCACATCATCCAATATCCATATTGTTTATTGCATAAAACACAGCCCCTATCTTATTGCAATGGTATAGCATGTAAAAAGTACAATCAAGAATCTCCTAAAATTCCTATATACATTTCATTTGTAGTGTTCTATGCAACAATCATTAATTTGGGTAAATCTAAAAAGTCAGATAGATCTGAAAAACAATAAAATACCTAATACTCAATTCCTTAGCAGTTGCAATATGTTTTCCTTATTTTAATGTGAGAAAGCAAAAGACACACAGATGATGGACGGAATGCAGAGCAAATCAAACGTTCACCCCCAGTCAATAGATCTGGGTTAAATCCATCGTTCTTTTGCTCACCATGCCACCCCAGTTTGGACCCAGCATTCCGTCGATCATCTGTGTGTCTTTTGCTTTCTGGCCCTAAGTGCGCCGGGTATGCCCAGACGTGGGTCCCGGGCTCACTCTGCCACTGGATTCAAGCTAGCCTGGCTGATGAGGGGTGATGCCCCTAAACCGGTCCCAGGATGCTTGTTTCCGGTCCAGAGAAGACCTGGCTTGGGAGTTCAGTCTGGACTGTTCCCATGAGGCACAGGGTCAAGACTGATTTGCATATGACTGGGTCTAAACTGGGGTGGCATGGTGAGCAAAAGAACGATGGATTTAACCCAGTATATTGACTGGGGGTGAATGTTTGATTTGCTTTGCATTCCATCCATCATCTGTGTGTCTTTTGCTTCCTTATTTTAATGGTATTCAATATACTCAATAATATAATTAATTTACCAACCCCAGAAGAATGGAAGGCTGAGTTGACCTTGCTGTGATTCGGCCACATAACCTGCAGATCACTAGATGTTTCAGGGGTGAGCGTCTAACCTACCGGTTCTCAAATCAATTATTGTTTCAAAAAATGTTTTCTCTTGGCGCACAATAAGACAATCTTTCCAACAAGCAAGAATCTAAAGAAATGCTGCAAAATAGTCGTATTAAGGAACTACTGGGGAGTTCAATGAAGCAGCCACTGTCTATTGCTATTTCGTTTGGAGAAAAAAACATATTTTTTGATTTATGAGTAACATTGTAAATGATTGGTAGGCAAAATAAACCTCAATGAGGTTTAAACTAAAGGTAACGAGGAATTAAGATTAATAAATTCTGGCATTATTATTGCATTTTCATCTGCACTTTTGCCTAAGGACATTTTAATGACAATTGCTATTAAAATGTTCAAGTAAAGCAAAGTACATAAACTATTTTTAATTAGATTGATTAATTAAAAGAACTGATTGTTTGCCTATGGCACAAATTAATGCCATAAACGCTTCACTGCTGCTTTATAAGCTAATTATTTTGCAAGGACAGTTGTACAATGAAAACATTATCGCAGGGAAAATGACCAATGGCAAACAGAGAGGGAGTTGGCAAAGTAAACATGCTCCCAGAATGCTTTTTCCTTAATGTTGAATGTTAACGTGTTGGTTACAATTTGTGAGGACCCCTCCCAGTCCATTATGTTGCATTATACTGTTATTGCACTAATATAGAGCTAACTACCACTGACGAGGTGCCAAAGTAACAGACTATAATTGTCTGGAAAAAGTTAACTTTTATCTCTTCATCTTGTCTACTATACTTGCCAAAGTATACGTATGGAATATTCAAGAGGTCGCAAATTACCACATTTGATGTTCCTTTTGTCCTCCCGATGTTCACTTGAATCTCCGAATCAAATTGCTGTGAAAGGTGTGTCATTTTCCTTCTCCAGATCTAAACAAATTTACACGATCAGACAAGAAATACACTTCGATTGATTTAACAACATCTCAAGAAGAAACCCAGAGAAAAACTCCAATTTTAAGGCAGAAGGTCATTTTACTGTAGTTAGAAGAGATACAGAAAGCGGTGTACTCAAAAACAACAGAAGCAACCAGCGGTTGTCAGTCTGCAAGACACAAAAATGCTGCTATCCATTCGAATGAGCAGAAGAACATGAATTCCGTCACTGATAGCAAACAGCACAGCTGAAGAAAGCCAGAACCAGCCCACACCTTTTAGGTTTAAATTTGTTTTTAATTGGAACCAAGTGTCAACCCACACTTTTTAGAAGATAACACACCAAAAAATAAGTTAAGGATTTATTAAGACTGATGTGCTTTAATTTAAGTTCCAATTAAGATGGCACTCAGTGGACACACAGAACCAACATCAAAGTAGCTCCTTAGTAGCAATGATGACCCTGAGAGAGTAGACAGTAGAATTGCCCAAATTGGTAAGCTCCTGGGTGTAAAAGGAAAATTCGAAACAAGCCTTGACACATTACAAACATCGCAAACACAACAAGATGATGGACGGAATGTTGACATTTTTCAACCACTCACCCCCAGTCAAGAGATCTGGGTAGAATCCCTCGTTCTTTTGCTCACTAAGCCACCCTAGTTTGGACCTAGCCATATGCAAATCAGTCTTGACCCTGCTCCCCATGGGAACAGTCCAGCCCAAACTGCATGGCCATGTCCTCCGTGGACCAAAAACAAGCATCCTGAGACCGGTTTCAGGGTATCACCCCTCCTCACCTAGGCTAGCTTGAATCCAGTGGCACAGCAAGCAAGGGTCCCACGGCGATACAATGGTAGGCAATTGAGTAAAGGGGGAGAACAACATGTACAACAAGTAAGGTGCAAAAACAGGACCATGACACGGCCAGTAATCTTAAAGGTACCAGTATAACAAAAGTAGTAGTGCCGACGTAGAGGTATAGGGAGGTAAAACACTAGAAATAATAAGGGTGGAGGTGAGGAAGAGAAGGCTGGTGGTAGAGAAAGAAAGAGAAGATGGGAGAGAGGGAGATAATGTGTTGCAGACAGAGTGCAATGAGGTGAAGCCAATGTTGCAGCCAAGTCCAGGTTTACAATACAGGCTCATGTAGAGCCTGGAGAGTGATCTGCAGCTCTTCAGGGGCTATGGCCGCATCTCCAACCCTATTTTGAGATCCCTACATGCCTATCAAGGATCTATACATTCTTTATTGCAACCACTGGTGAGGCCGCTGTAATAAAGGTTGTGAACTTTGCTGAGTAGACATCATCATTTTTGCATCCACTTAGCAAAGTTTCTTGTTTTCCACAAACAAACCTCCCTTCCTTAAATGAGATGGAGCGAACATTATTATTACCCGGAAGTTTGGTGGTGGAGGGGCTGCCAGGTCAAGAGTTTCCAATGGCAGAACTAACTGAGGCCTTATCCTGGCTGGTGTGGGACATCTTCTGTGCCTCTTCTGGTTCTGAGCAGATCAGCAGCACCAGCTCAGCCAAATAATGGACATGCCGAAGGTAGGCCCAAGGCAGTCCAACTGAGCATACCATGGCCATCTGGCATGAGGTGTTTTCATTGCTGTGAGTGTCAAGCCTGATTGACTCTCGCAATATCAAGGAGAAAAATCTGCTAACATATGATGCCCTAAATATTGACTACCATAATATTGTGAATTCAAGTATTTATAGGTAAGTATAGGTATACTATTTTTAATTCCACAGCTATATACCTTGAATAAATATACAATGCCAATGTACATATGGGTGGAGTTAAGAACAGTAAATCTATACTTACCTGAACATAGGTACTTTAGTGATTTGAGGTGGTTGATAGTTTGCCCACGATGTTTTGGCAGGACAATATTAAAATCTTGATATTTTGGTAAAATATTCCAGGCAGTACTCTTCACGTGATTAGAATTTATCCCTGTTTTATCGGATGGATGAAATCAGAGTAAGAGTATTGAAAAATGAAAATTTGTATAATCCAATTGCCTTGTGGTGGGTTGCGTCTAGCTTTAAAAATAAACATACCAAATGTTCCAACCAAGAGAACTGCTTGCCTGCCAAGCTGCTTAATGCTCGTTCAGCAGTAAGCAACATATGTCAAATAAAAGGTTTGTGTTTAAAACTCAATTTTAAATATTTTTTTTACAGAGCTGTGACTTTCTGAATATAGCACCACCATTATTGAAGATCCTTCCCAGGGGAATTAAGTATTCTTTAATATGATCATCAATGGAAAAAAGTAGGTGTTGCTATGATTCATAAGAATGAGCTGCACCTTGATGTTTATCCTTGTGAGCATTTTCATGGAGCTGATGTTTTATGGACCTGCTTAAAATTAGATAACTCAGTAGGATCCTACTCTATGACCCAACTTCTCTTTCAAATTGTTCATGCCTGATCTTAAAGAAGAAAGCATTCTACACTAAAAATCTGGATGAACTGGATAGAGAACTATGAGCAAGATGAATAATTTATTCAAGGAAACACAGAAAAAATAAAATGTTTTTTTACGAAGGAAAATTGAAGTATTTTTCGTTGCTCCCTGTAAATGCTGAAAGCTTTCTTTGGGAGGTATTTAAAACAGTTGATGATTTCCTTAACCCTTTACCACAAAAATGAGATCATCCCTTTATCAGAATCAGAATTAGCTGAAACTTTTGTGGACTTTTTTCTTAAACGTCCATAATGTCAGGGCTAATATTCTGCAGGACAACACCAGTCAATCTTCTAATTTACCAGAAAACATTTCAGAAGAGCAATGGTAATCTTTTGCCTTTGTGAATTTAAATGTACTTAATCTCAACACCATGACAAACGTCCTTTTACCAGTTAACAAACAGGCTTTCCTCTTGATCCATGTCCCCATGAGAAACCTACTAACAACCAAGGAAGGAATTGGCTAACCACTTTTTAAATTTATCAACAACTTGTTAAGGTCAGATTAAGTGCCCAGATATTAAAAACAGTAATTGTCCATGCTCTATTTAAAAAACCCAGTTATAATGCATCAGATCAGACCAATTTTCGGCCTGGCTTCCTTTTGCCCTATCTAGCCAGGCTGCTCGAAAGTGTAAGCACCCAGTAAATCCAAACATTGCGGAACTGCAGCTGCTGTTGGTGCCCAACATTTAGATGACTCCTCGTCCTTTTTTGCTGCTGAGAGTCTGATTTTCCTTCTTCATGTATGCAGATGTCAGTCTGATATAGTTGGATATTGAGGTGGCTGGATCAGCTGGAAATGGGCATCCTTATTCCATGGAATGTGTACATTGGTGGATGAATTACAGCTGCCTGATGCTGAATCTATCCAAAGTGGCTGAGCTTGATAGGATCATGTCCAGCTCCTGCCAAGGCTGATAGAAACATATGTTTTGATCAATGCCATCCTTTCTTTGCATAATCTAATCAAAGCATCCATCTCAAAACATGTCATTATTTTCTATATGTTCATTACATAAGATTCTTTGATTTCTTAGTTTTCCGACAGACTTGTTATCCATTTATCCATGACTGTTTGGATTTTTATATTTTGTAATTCTATGTATGTAGGTTAATAGACAAAGTAATTTCTTTGACTGCGTCACATCAAAAAGCTGCCGTGAAGTCTCTATTGGGTGCCATTCCATCTTCTGCAGTTGAACCTCTAGAAAAATAACATCCTCTGCTCTCCCCCACCACACAGCACCACTTCAATGCAATCTAGGCTTGATGTGTCAAACATGCTTGACCTCAGCCCTTTCCATTGTAGAAAGCACTACATCCTTGTAATTTACTTTTGACAAAAACTTACCCTCCATGTCCACATTAATGCAGTGGTGAAAGGAGCTTAATAAGCAGGTGCATCGGCTCCTAGCACCCCCAGGACTTACCTATTCCTTGTCCTCCGACTAGCTAGGGGGGGGCGGTGGGGGCGGTCCGCCCCAGGCGGCACTATTTTGGGGGCGGCGGCCGCACAGCACTGGTGGCCCGTGGCGGCGGCCTTTATAATTTATTTGGGGAGACTCACTGACACTACTGTCAGTCATTACGGTAGTGTCAGTGTCCCCGAATAAATTATAACAGCCACCACAACGGGCCGCCAGTGCCGCGCGGCCCCCGTGTGAAGTGCAAGCGCACCTACTTGTAAATGCTTACTGCAGTGCACGCACCACCACCTAGCGTAGTGGTGGTTGTGCGGTGCGTTTGTGGTTGTGGGTCCCGTCCCAGGGCCGTCAATCTTGTAGCGCGCGAAAGCGCTACCAATGACGTCCCTGGGAATGTTTGGCCAGCCCTCGCGCTGAAATTGCAGTGCCAAGGGCAACGCTGTAGTCCCGGTAGGGTACTGCGTCTTCTTGCAAATTAATGGGATAAGTGGCACGCCTTGTGCTGACTGCAGCGTTAGCAGGCTCCTGCAGCCCGCGCGTAGTAAATCTGCAAACAAAAAGCTGCCCGGGAACAGATGCAGGCACGCGGGGCACGGAGGCACAGGTGCTGCGCCATGCTGCCCTCACCTGCCCGCGGTGCGTGTGTCACTAGCGGTAATTGTACGACGGAGGTGAGAGCTGAAGAGGGAACAACGAGAAAGAAGCCTAGGCAGCAGCAACCCGCCCACAGCTCCCACGAACCGCCATCTCCCCAGCCCACCGGGCCGCGACGCCTCCTACATCAAGTACCAAGTAAGTGAGCTGCGGTAATTTTTACTAAAGCACTTCTGGCATGATGGTAAACCATATTTTGATTGCTTGGAGAGCCATGCACACTCAGCCTTGTTAATAGCGGGCGGCATCGCATGCTGGACGACACCGGGGTCGGTGTGCTCAGCTAATCGTTTTTAATTATAATACTGCTCAGTACTGTCACGTAAGTGACAGGCCTGAGTGAGCGGCGGTATTTGTCCTAAAGCAGTGCACTTGTGTCATGCTAACTTTAACCGTAATTGCTTAGAGAGCTAGCCCGTGCAACATGAAGTATGAACACTTCCACTATTATTAACGAGGGTGAGTGAAAGTGCATGCCGGACGGACCCCGGGGCCGGTGTGCTCACTGCTAATTGATTTTAATTATTTATATTACTGCTCAGTACTGTGTCTTCACTTTTGAAGTAATACAGCCTCCGGCCTATCTGCTGCGCAGTAAAGGCTGACTGGCAGCTGTGAGTTCCGTGTTGGGGCCTCTCACATCCTGTTTGACTCTTCGGCCCCGGGTGTCCCATGTGGGATAGAGCAGCCTCAGCGATGTTCCTTTGCATGATTACCAAGGAGGAGCCCGGGGCTCAGCAGTCGGTGTTACTCACCTGGTTAAACAGTACAATCAGGTGACAAGGGCACTAGGTTAGTGAATTGTCCTTCCGTCTCTGGTGCTTTGTAGCGTTTAAAGATCTTCTTAGAGTTTCTCATTGCTCAAATGGGTGTAATTTCTGATATTTATGTTTCACTCGTCTTCATTGCTTGATTTTGTTTGCAAGGAAGTGTCACTCATAGTTGTTCAAATGTCACTCATAATTACACTGAAATTATGAAAATGTCACACATTGCAATCTGAAACCTTGGCAGCTATGAGAGTACTGTTAATCGGTATTCACGGAGCGCGGTGCGTCTACTCGGGGTTTGACAGGTAGGTGTAACATTCTGCGTGAAACGAGCCCTTAGCCTGACAAACTTCGCCACCACAGAGCGGCCCCCTCAACCCTGATTGCGGGTGTTCGACCTAGAAAAATCATGTATACCAAGGCCTATTCTAAAGTCCCACCAGGCCCGTCTGTGCGTAGATTTTTTTATCTGAATGCACGGATTTAATCCCGTAGGTTCAGTTTTTAAAAATATTTATGGGGGGAGGGGGCTTGTAGCTTTGCTGTTTGTTGCCTCAAAGTAGAATGTTTTTTTTCTGTGTTAGGCATATTAGGTGTGTATACGTGAATGTGATATACGCACTTATCATTACCCGAAGCCACAGCCTCCCACATCCCCCTGTCAGTCAGCACGTTATGTATAGGGGTATAGTTGCCAAATGAAGTGGCTGCTAGGGAGGTTGGTGTCCTCAATCAACAGGACCACTCATATTCCAAATCTAGCACTCCTCAGACTCCAGAATTGTGACCCTTCTGTTGCTCTGTAGTCTGTGCATGGCATTTCTCCATAACCCTGTTGCTGAAAGTTGCTGGCTTGTGGCAGTGGTTATGGGCATACAGCATGTCTGTACCCAGGAGTGAGGTCCCCAGACTCCCCTGTGTAGAAGTCCAGCTATCCTTGCAATGGGCCCGTTCTTGCATCTTCTTCCCAAGTGCACAAGGATCCTGACTGTGAGTTTGAATGTTCCTTGTAAAACAGAAATGCGTGTGTAGTCGGGTATTCAGTCCACCCTGCATTGCTGTTTAAAGCCTGCAGCACAGCAAGTGTCGAAAGACCCCTAAATCTAACACCCACCTTCAGATCCAGATACACGCAGGTAAGTGCAAAAGTAGTCTGTCTCGAGTGACAGTCACGACGCACGCTGATGAGAGTACGTGTCTGTGAACATGTGGCATTGCGGCTGTTTGGAGAGAGCTCAAATAATAAACCAGGAGAGAAGAATTGCTAAACTCCATGCTGCTCTCTCTGTCCCACATGGGACCTGGGCCCAGACCATAACAGGGTGTGAGAGGCCCTAACACAAATCTCAATTGCCTCAGGCCTATACCATAAATTCATTAGAGTCAGCTGACTCACGGACTCTGGCCGCCGCAGTGAGCATGTGCGTGATAGCATGATTGCTGGGCAAGCCTCGGTAGAGCCTGTGAGACACACATAGCGGTCACAGTCAGGCAGGCTTACAAATATGTTTAAAAGTATTTTTAAAAAATCACACCAGTATAATTAAGCGAGTGGCCCCTGGGTGCTGTGCGCAGCCCTCTACAACTGCGAGTTTAGATAGTTAACACTTACTTGCATTAGTTAATAGACCAATGTAAAACTAGCATTCCAATGATACATGTGAGAAATATTTGTGCCCGAAATTTGACAGTGAGGTGAGATTCAAAATTCGAGTCGAGACTTAACCTCACACAATCACAGGACTGCTGATGCCATGGGCGGCAATCTGAGGTATAGCCCCGGGCGCCACAAGCTCTAGCTATGCCACTGGGCTACTCCCTTTCACACCCTGCTCCAGTGCTTTGGAAGATCCTATATCACTCCTTCTGCATCTCCTCTGTCTTTTTCTCTTGCTCTCTCTGTTGCTCTTTCAGGGTGGTTTTTGCCTTGACCACTGTTTTACTACTGCTTGTCTTGTTTATTGTCACTGCTTTCCATTCATCTGCCCGCACTCTCTCTTAATCACTTTCACTAATTTCTGCCCGTGTTATCTCCTTCTGCCGCATTCACTAATTTTAGCTTTTTTTCTGTACCACTGTTGCTCATTTCTGCTTAGATTTTTGGACACTTTTTGATCCTTTTCTCACTCTTTCTTTGCTCTCCACCTTCTTTGGGCCTTCTTCCACTCTTTTCTGCTCCTGCCTCCTCGCATACTCCTCACCTGTTTTCCCACCTCCTTCACCCTCCTCCACTCTCCTGCTTCCCTGCTTCCTGCACCCCCTCCTGTTCCACCCACTGCCCATTGCTCTCCTCTTCCCTCTCAGGACCTACGTAATGGTGGCCACAGCATGGATGCGCTGCTAGCGTGCCAATGCCTTCTTCTACCCTCACCCAGCACCAGGAACCCTGGTTCTCCCCTCGCCCAGAGCTACCCTGCCACAACCCTCTACCATCTCAGCCCGACTACTGCTCACCTCACTGCTGCTGCGCCCCACCACACAACACCAAAGGGACGTTCTCCTGCCCTCCACTGGAAGCTCTAAGACATTCTTCCACACCCACCACTCAGACTCCCGCACCAACCAAACCCAACACCTGAATCTCTCACACCCACTTTCAACAGCCACAGGTTTCAGGTCACTGCACACTCTCATGTATGCTCTATAATATCCGCTCTCTCACCAAACATATATCAGAAGTTTGGGACCTGGTGCATGACCACATCACCAGACCTGCTGTCCCCAATGGAGAGGTGGCTGGACCCCGTATCAGCCACCAACATCTCACAGTCATCTACCCTGGTTATAAGACTGCCAGGCAGGACAGACAACACATGTCTGGCGGCGGAGTCACCATTATCTTCAAGGACACCATCAGCTGCATCATCTCCTCGGACACAAACCCTAGCGTTATGGAATCCTGTCTTTGAAACTCCACATCATAGTCAATGTCACTTTGAGTACCACCCTCATCTACTAACCACCAGCTTTGCTGACACCATTGCAGACTTTGTCCCACCGCCCATCCTCGATTCAAGCGCCTTCATCCTCCTCAGAGACCTGAACCTCCACCTGGAAGACAATGCCTATCCAAACATGTGCACTCTACTCAATAACTTAGACAATCTCGGCTTCACCAAACATATGGCAGGACCATAAAGGATGAGAGGCAACACAAAAAACGTAAAGTCGAGTCCAAAGTTCTTTCTGAAGTATGTGACAAGTCTGTTTGTGCTTGTATGTTCTTTTATTTCTTTTCTTTCAGCTTAAGGACAGAAAAAACACACGCAGCCAACGCGTTTGCCCAAACATGAGCTTCTTCAGGGCAAAATTATTCTTATAGCAGAAATAATGCAGTTGGTAAGTGACAATGTACTACCGGAGTCCTACGTTGTTCGTTCAACACTAGTTAGATACAAGTAGATTTTCAAAACATCTGCAAAGCTCGGTGATCCTGTCAGTCATTGTTCACACAAAGAAGTTTTTAGTTCATGAAAGGTAATTCTTGAATGGCTTCCAGGAAGGAGCATGGTTTGATACACATGGACACGGATGAGGCGGGCCGAACACTGCATTTTACACGTTGGAATTACCTTTCCTGAACTAAAAACGACTTTGTGTGACATTGGCACTTACCAACTGCATTATTGCCGCCATAAGAATAATTTTACCTTGGAAACACGCCACAGTACTCCTCCTGTTCAAGAAATCTTCTGCAAACCTAACAACACTAGCTAGCTACAGACCCATCTCCCTGCTTCTGTACCTGACCAAAATCCTGGAACAACTTATCAACACATGCCTCACCCACCAACTCGATGACCATCAATTCCTCTACATCACTCAATCAAGCTTTAAACCCAGCCACAGCACGGAGACAGCCCTCATCGTCACTACAGATATGCCTCTCTGAGGCATTCGATACTCTATCTCAGCAACTACTGCATGAGCTTGGAGCTCTCAACTGGTTACACTCCTTCCTGACTGGAAGGACATAGTTAGCTTGGCCCCTACCCTTCGGATGTCCGCAACCTCATTTGCAAAGTACCACAAGGGTCCTCTCGGAGCCCGACCCGCTTCAACGCATGCATGATCCCAATAACAGGCATCATCTGGACATGCAACATCAACATCTTATCTTACGCAACAACGCTCAGCTTATATTCTCACGCCCTGAAGGCACAGATTCTAAATTACATTTGGTGTCTAGAAATGAACTATAAGAAGGGGACCTCGAGGCCATAAAAATTGTCAACTGACAAGCAGTCAGTTGGGCTGTGCAAGGATGAGAAGCTCTGCCAGACTTCTGCTCGAGACCAGGACAACGGGCCAAGGCCTGCCAGTCTCCGAGCTAGCTGAGGGTGCATCACCCAGGGACTCCAAGACCATCTGCCCCAGGAGCAATAGTGTGTCCTGTGAAAAAGAGGAGAATGTTTAAGGGAGAGAGGTCAAGTGGGGGATCCTGGTGATTGGATCCCTGTAATGAGGTGTGAGGGGATGGCTGCTGCACTGATCAGATCAGTGCCTGTGTGCCGGGAGAAGTCAGTGACCCCTGTATGCCAGAGGTGGGCCATCGTGAAATTAGCTGTGACTGTTGCTTCACTGATTGGGTCATTGCCTTTGTGCAGGTTGTAAGTCACCAACTCCCAATGAAAGGTAGGACTGCCATGAAGAGTGCTGCTGTGCCGATCGGGCATTAGCGCGTGTGCGGTACTAAGTTGGCTACCCTGTATGCCAGAAGGCAGAAGGGGCCAACGGGACAAAGCAAGATGCATGGTCTGGTCGAGATGGTCATTGTGAGGAGGGGGCTGCCATTGTAAGGACCAGCACTAGGTGCGTCTCAACCCTCCCAACCTGTGGGGAGCATCCGAAGAGATTTACAAAGCATCGATGACCCCCCAGCCGCTGCCTCTGTAGGACTGTGTGTGAGGAACTCGAGGACACCTGACAACTGTCTCTCCTGGGCCATGTATGAGGAACTTACTGGAGACAGCTGTTGTAGCTTCCAGGCCTGAGAAGGGGGTGTGCTCGCAGACTTTGGTCACTCCATTCCTGCTGATGCTGGTAAGACTGATAAATGGGTCAGACAGCCCCTGGGGAACTTTCCTGTCACGTAGCACTTCGATGCTAGAACACTTTTGACTTTATTAACAGAGAGGAAAAAGCCCTACTTTTCTAGAAGCATCTCCCATTGTACGTGGAGCAATTCGCTCTCAAAATGGCTCCTCATGGGCATGAAGAAATGTTTACTTTCGTAAAAGCTGCTCTTTAGGTTGCAAACACTATGAATGTGACTTTATCTCAACCTATCTTCCTGTACTGCATAATTCATTACTCTACTCCAATGACTGTTGTTTCCCAGTATATCTATTCCGATAACCTGTTTATTTTATTGCTGTGGTTGCTGTTTTATTGTGGCTTTATTATCCCTGATTTCATATGTAAGTGCACTGCTGCCTATGGGGGTTCAGATTTGCGCTATATAAAACTGTACATATAAAATAAAAAATATTCAACTTAAACTTAATTCAGTCTCTAATCTTTTTAACCAGATACACCAGCTGCCCCCTATCAGGAAAATGATCATGTTTAAATCTGTATTTATTTTGCACCCGATTCATCACTCTTCGGGCCTCATTTTCCTTTATTCGAAATGCACTATCCATCTCCCATCATGTACTTTGAGTTCCTCTGCAAAACATATTTTTAAGATCCCATAATTAAGACTATACTTATGAGGAGAAGGAGAAGGAGCTTTAGGATACATGGAAATAACTATGGAATCCAGATCTGTTATAGCTAAAGGCTGAACCTACAGTTTAGAAAAAAAAATAAACTAAAGATTTTAGATAAAGAGCCCTAAAGCTCACAGCTGTTTTTAGGTCGAGTATTCGAGACCTCTTTTATATACTTTAGTATATACTTATTATATACTTATACGTGTATGTACTTTGTGGGCTCTGGAGATCAGCCCTAGGACTTGTCTGCTTCCGCTTAGGGACTATCTTTTCTGTTCAACTGCCTCTATTTAACTGTCTTGATAGAAAACGACCAGCAGAGGTCAGTAAAATACCAGAATTGCTTTCTGCTGAGGGACTTTCTTTTTTAATTTTTCTGGCAACTGCCTCTATTTAACTTTCTTGATAGAAAACGACCAGCAGAGGTCAGTAGAATACCAAAATCACTTTAGCATTCTCTAGATTCCAGTCCATAGAAATTGTCTTCCACGAGCACCCGTAGACAATAATATTTTTCTCAAATCTTGTATTTTCAGTGATATGACCACCAAAGGCCCTGATTTTATATTAAAAACTGAGCTTTGGACTATACCATTTCCCGCTGAAAGGCAATATTTCTCTCCATGTGTTCCCATACCTGGTGTGTCACGCATCTTGGTGTTACTTTCCCTACAAGAACAATAGATGTTACAGTACCCAGGCTAATGTGCTGCATAGCTAAATACATATAAGGTCCCAAAGGCGAGACCGATTGCATTGCAAAAGCTTGTTATTTAATTGTTTCTTCAATGGCCCTACTGCTTCTTCCATGGCACCAAGAGCCCCTCTGTGTGGGTGTTGCACTTATTAGTTATCCTAAACACATAGATAATCTACATTAGGCAGAAATAAGTGGAACTCTTTATAAATAAATGTAAAATAGTGTGCACTTTTTTTTGCAAAATGTTGCAGAATCTACACAAATTAATGCATTTACAGTATTGTTTATACACTCCAGGTTATGGAAATTTAGGAAAAATGAAATACATTACTATTTTGCTCAAATAAGTTGTGACGTAATTTTACATGTTTATAACACATGGGAGCCTTATCCAGAAACTCTGGCTTTGGCCTCGTTCCTCTATATGGTCCTCACTGACTTGCAATATCCTTATAATTTACAGTAGAGGGCACTTTATCCCATATATAATTCGTCTAAGTAGTACAGATTGTTAACCAATGGGTGTAACATTTGATTTTAAATACAGCTGATGCTCAAACACCACTGTTTTTCAAAGGATAACATCTGATTCTACATTCTAGAAAACACATCCAGAAACAGTGAGCATTCTAAAATTGACCAACTCGGTGGGAGCAACACTAAGAGCCACCTTGAAGAAGATGTTCCATAAGTTAGGACAACGGTAGCCTGAGATTGTCATCTCTAGCTCTATTTCTGTCTCCTTTTACCTCCTCTCCAAAACCTCTCGATTGCGGGGTTCCTCATGGCTCTGCTCAGAGCCCAACTCCCTTCAGTATTTACTTAGAGCCTCTAGCGAGCCTAGTTGCATCATGGGGCTTACAGCTGATTTGTTATGCCTATGATAATCAGATTCTTCTGTCATTTCTAGATAATGATGTGGAAGCTCTTAACTAATTTAAGCTATGTTTGAAATTTGTCTGCGAGTCGATGAACAGTAACAACCTCAGCCTTAACTCAAAAGAAACTGAGATTCTTTTTGTTGGCACTAGATGTTGCATGGACTCTTGGAACTGGTGGCCTTCTGGGCTGGGGTCCCCTCCTATTCCCTCCTCCACTGTAAGGAACCTTGGTATCAAATTCATATTCAATCTTTCTTTTGAACCTCAAGTCAAAGCATTGTCTGATAGTTGTTTTTCAACACTTAAATCTTTAAGGAGGATGTTGCATTTGGCGGAAGCGTGGATGATGGCGTGGTGAACCAGCCGCATCGTGTAAAATGCAGCTCCATTCAGAGTGACTGCCACATTGTTATTTGCACTCAAGGGAACCTATATCCAGAGAGCCTAGTGATCTGAACCAGACACGTTGTAGAACAACAATAAATTGTAGCACTTGGTGCACCTTTTTGTTAGTCGCTCTTCCACTGCCTATCAAAATTGGAGGCCGTTTCTGGTGATCTGTGATCCATAAATGGGAGCCAGATCCACATCCAGTGGTCATTAATGCCATCTGACTACCATTTTGAATGAGAAGTTATTTACATCTCCTCATCCAGGCAAGCGATGATCGGCATTCTAGAAGAGAATTACTGACTTCTATGAATCCCCACCACTCACCTTTAAAGAGTCTAGAAAGGGTGGTCCTGATGAAGGTGGACACAATTTGCAATTTCCACTGAAACGTGCGTTGACCTGGTTGCAGTGAAATCCCAGCTAGCAACACAATCAAGGATATTTATGAAGGGTTCTCTCCGTGACTTCAACAGTGCATGCAGATGTAGGCTGGGAAGTGTATATATGCGATGTATGTGTGTGTTAGTGTGGTGCTGTGTGATAGGTCAGGATGAGAGTCTGGTTAAATCATGGGGATACACTATATGTTTCAATGTGCATTAAAAAAAATGATTTTTTTTTTTTACTTAGGTGACGCACTTAAATAAATGTGCTATGTAAGTTGTAATTGTATAATTATGAATTTGTACTTTGAAAATGTTTTGTGGTCTCGTTAACATGTTTTTAACTTTTGTACAATTAGAGTAAAAACAAAAAGATTTTTCTCTTCATAGATAAAAGTAAGAATGAACTGAACAATATAATAAAATGAACAAAATACATACAAATAGATGCTTGATTTGTCTGTATAGCAGTGGGTAGCCCAACAGAGCTGTTACTAGACTATAGTGAAAGAATAGAGGCCGGGTGGGAGCTTTTCTCACTATAGTTTGATGTTGCATTTGGTGTCAGAGGACACTCATTGTGCATTGTGTTGTGACTTCCAAATTGGACTACGTAAACAGCTTGAATTTGGACTTGCGGTAATACCGGATTCTATTCCTTCAGATTATACAAAATGCAGCTGTGTGTCTAATTTTGAAGATTCCTGCATGTCTATCAGTGTCAGCTTATGTCAACTTCACTGGTTGCCTTAAACAAACATATTCAATTTAAGGCTCTAACCTTTGCCGATAGAGCATTTGAGCATAAGGGCCAGTTGTATCCAAGAAAAATACTCAGAGCCTACTACCAGACTGGCTCCTTGAGATCCAATATTTAAAGCTCTTTCAAACTCTTTGGATTCATAAGCCTAGAAGAGGAGGGAGATACTTTGTGTACCTTACTGCTAGGCTTTGGAACTCTCTACCACTTGATTTATGTTTAGCCCCCTCTGAAGCTACTTTTAGGAAAAACCTAAAGACGTTTCTTTTTAATTTCAGGTGATTTCTGGTGTTTGAGGACTGGTTTCAGTCGAATTAGCCCGATTATTGATCATATGTTGGGAGCGTCGGGATGCTTCTTCAGAAGCAGCTGTGCGCTTTTTAAACTCGTTGTATTGTATTTTATTGTATTTATTGAAATAAACCACATTCCAAGAGAGCCACAAAATCAGTCAGATTATGTTTCTTTTAAGAAACCTAGTGCAGACTCAGAAGATGTAAACAAATCCCACTCAATCAATGACCTCCTATTCCTATGAAAAACTATTGATTTTTGGATTCTCACATAGCTCTAAAACATGACTGAAATTTTCTTGTTAGGGGAACACCAGTCAGATTTATACCCAGAAGGGCCAACCACTGTCACTCTGTATAACGGGATGAGGCACTTATTAGTTATCCTAAACATATAGATATCTACATTAGGCACAACTAAGTGGAACTCTTTATAAATAAATATAAAATATTGTGAACTTTTGTCCCATAAGGTTACAGAAAGAATGGAAAAGCCAACTCACTTATCATTCTTGACATTTTTTGTGGCATTTGTGGCATCTGAGACAGTGAATAAAGCTATACTCTCGAGATGGGGCTGTCCTCAAGTAGATCAGCCCCCTCCTGTAAAACTGCTCATCAGAGAAACGAGTACCACAGCACTCCCTACAAAAATCAACATGAAGTGCTTCCACTTTTCTTAGTAATTTATAGAGCCAACAGTTCAACGACAAGAGACAAATATTTTTTCTCATTGAAGCTAGTATTTTCAGTCAGGAAAAACAGCCGACACGTTTTTCGTCACACAGGTGACTTTTTCAAGGCTAAAAGCGGCGGTTCAGTATAGCTGGTCCTGTATGAAAGGCCATGATGTATCATAGGATAAAGTTGTATATTCCAATAAGACCCCTGCTGTGCGGATAGTAGTCCAGCTGTTCCGAATTAATGTCCTGAGTATGGGGAGCAACTTCAAAATAGTGTTGTATACACCTACGCGGGTAGTCCTTTTTAAGGGAGTTAAAAAGACGCTTTTTTAACTCATAGCAGAGACGGCACAGGTGGACACATGGGGCTTATCATGGCTCTTTTCTTCTCCCCCCGTATATGATAAGATTAACAATAGTGGGGCATATTTGGATCCCCTTAAAAAAGGACTACCTGCGTAGTTGTATACAACACTATTTTGAAGTTGCTCCCCCATACTCAGGACATTTATTCAGAACAGCTGGACTACTATCCGCACAGCAGGGGTCTTATTGGAATATACGACTTTACCCTATGATACATCATGGCCTTTCATTGGCCGTCGTACAGGACCAGCTATACTGAACTGCCGCTTTTAGCCTTGAAAAAGTCACCTGTGTGACGAAACACGTGTCGGCTGTTTTTCCTGACTGAAAATACAAGTTTCAATGAGAAAAAATACTTGGCTCTTGTCGTTGAACTGTTGGATCTATAAATTACTAAGAAAAGTGGAAGCACTTCATGTTGATTGGTGTAGGGAGTGCTGTGGTACTCGTTTCTCATAGTAACACGGAGGTATTTGGCTGAAGTGTATTATGCATTCAGGGTAATATGATGCATTCGTACCATATAGCACCACATTGAAAAGTTTTCTCTGTATAGTTCCGATTACTAACACAGTGGCACATGACAAGAAAAGTGCTATCAAAGTACCATCACTACCCATTCTAATTGTTTGTAAAAAACTGCACATAACCTGTAAAACTCAAGGGCCCATACTCCAGAATCTCGCTAAATCCCTGTTACTTAAAATGCACCCACAATATTCTGGTGTTACTTGGAACCTATGGATGACCTAATCACAGACATAGACCTGTGTACACACTAGTCTCAGGAAGAAAGAGAAGGTCTAGGTTGTTGGATGATTTGGGTCTGCAAACTCAACACTATGCGCCCGATTACGATGTCGGGCAGACCACCACCGACAGGCCGTTGGTGGCGGTCCGCCTGACATCTAGAGCAACTGTCTGACCACCAGATTATGATACCGGCGGTCAGAGCGCAGAAGGCAAGGTGAAAGACCGCTGCCTCCGACCCCGAACATCCATGCACCATGTGCCAGACACCACATGGTGCCTGGCACACGGTGCATATATGTTTAAAAATATCCCCTATTCTATTGTGGCTTGTGCTGTGGCCCTTTTCTGGGCTACAGCACTAGCCACAATAGAAATCTGGATGTTTTCGACCGCCTACACAGCGGTCACATCCTAATCTGGCAGGTGGGGCCTCTGACTACTTTTCGGGCGGTCCCACTCCCCCTGCGATGGCAGATAGACGCTCATCCGACCGCCATCGCAATAAGGCCCTATGAATCACTGCTGATCTCCAGTTTTGGAGAAGGCAGTTGATGGTGATGTGATTGATGTGGCTGGATCGAAATGATAGTGTCTTTTATTCTATAAGATTGTTTGAGTTGATCTCTTTTTCCTTAAGTGATATTACTCATCTAGTAATTTTGATTAATGGGATATTGTGGACTTCTTGGGAGACGTCCAAAGATAAGCGGAATCATACTATTCAAGTGCATCTTTCATGTCCTCAGACAAAGGTTTCCTGGTACTCTTAAGTCTTTGTTCTCTGTTCTTGCATGGTTTGATTTCCAATGTGATTTTTAGTGGGATGTGAATGTGAAAGAGGAAAGACAGTTCTGTAAGGAATTTTAGCTTGGTATTTCCAATATGTATTTATACGAGTTAGATAGTGTTGTTGCCTTCCGACTTTCTTGAGCAATGACTCAATTTTTGCATATAGGGTTTTGATAATAGTGTGATGGACATTAGTGTGGAATGATTGGCATTTCAGCTCAGGAAGTGTAGGATCTTTCACTTAGTTTAGACTTCCCTGCCTCAGTTGAGGTTGAATCATGTGGGTTCTATAACGAAAGTGTTTGAAGTTTTTTGCAGCATGTTTTCAGGGGCCAAGTGGATATACAATCTTAAAGGAGCTGAATCCAGCTCTAAGTAGTAGTACTGAAACGAGGGGAGAGCTCAGCTAAAAGCAATGTGGGGCCTCAGGATCTCAATTTCACTGAAGGCAAAACTACTCAAAAGAAACTGTAGCCACAAGAAAGGGCTTCTTGGCACTCCATCAAGAACTGAGGGAGTGCAATATCCCTTTCTCCATCGTTAGTCCAGTGAGGTTTCGCATTATATTTAAGGGCAAAGAAATAATCTTCTGCACCCCTACCGACCTTCAAGTCTTTATGGACACGGCTACTCGAACAGAAATTTCCACAGATCTCAGGTTTTTACAGGCATTCATTTTCAGGCATTTTTGGGATTTTCACCAAACTGGTAACCCTCTGCCAGAGGAGCTAAGAGAGGGGTTTTGTTGGTCCTTTTATATCAACCGATTCATGCGATAGATGTTGTAAGGTAGATACACAAGTGACAGAGGGTGATGAAGCCCTCTACACAGGGGCGGCTCCTCCATTAGGGCGAAGGAGCATCGCCCCACTGCTTTCTCGCAGTGCGAGAGGCAGAAACATAAAATGGTATTTTAAATACCATTTTATGTTTCTGCTTCTCGCGCTGCGAGAAAGCAGAAGGGTATGCCTGGTTGGGGGCGGGCAGTTGGGCGGGTCGGGGAGGAGTGGCTTGCCCAATGCTGTGGGCCCTGACTGTTTGGTCGGCCCTCTGGGACCGACCAAATCAGTGATGCGCACTCACCAATCACAATGCTGCCATTGCAGTGTTGTGATTGGCTTAGGGGAGGGGAGGGAGGCTGCCTTCTTCCTGTTCCTGCTGAGCAGGAAAGCAGCAGGAAAACGCGGGACCCGGCCAGGAGCGGAGGCGCCGCGGGACCCGATAAGGTACGTTTAAAAAAAATATTTATATCTCCCCCGCGCAAACCCCCCGGCCGCAAGTCATGCCAGCAGCGACTGCCTCTATAGAGAATTCAATTAAGGGGGAGTCCCTAAAAGGGGCTGAATATCTTTATTTAATATCCTAGGCTGCGAGTATCTTTCTCAGATTGTGTCTCATTTAAATTTGTAAATAAGACTGGGTTGAAGAAGTTAGAATAGGATTGAATTAGAATAACCTAAAGAAAAATAAATTACTGAGGCATTATGAGCACAATATATAGCATTGTTAGAACTGGGGGTCTCTAGTTGGCAGAGGTAGGTACCTTTGTCCAAATAGGGACCCTTGCTTCTAGTCAGGGTAAGGGGGATACACACTTTAGATAACCCCTGCTCACCCCCTTGGTAGCTTGGCACGAGCAGACAGGCTTATCCCAAAGGCAATGTGTAAAGTATTTGTACCAACACTCACAGTAACATAGTGAAAACACCACAAATGGACTCCACACCAGTTTAGAAAAATAATATATCTTTACTAAACTTAGACAAGACCAAAACGACAAAAATCCAACATACAAAACTCAGTAGAATGTCTTTAAAAAGGGTTGTTGCAAAAATAAACTTGTAGATCTCAAATGCGACACTTTCAGTCTCAAAGTACCTGGGATGCGTAACGCAAAACAAGCAAAAGGGGCGCAGTGAAGGCGATGCGTCGGTTCTTCCTGCGCTCTGATTCCGGTGCGACAAAATGGCGCCTTGATGCGTTGCGCTGATCCGGTGCGATGCGATGAAATGGCGTCTTTGTTGCGATGCGACACTGTAGATGCGATGCGTGCACGCCCAACGGCCGTGCGGCGAACTCGGTGATCCTTGGAGCCGCGACAGGCCCTACGACACGCTTCTCCGGTGATGCGACGACACCCTCGGTGACGGCGACATGCTTCTCCGGTGTTGCGGCGGCGAACAGCGGCAGCGGCAACACGCTTCTCGATGATGCGACAGCGGCGCTGCGGCGGCGTCACGCCTCTCTCGTTGCGTCGCACTTCCAGCTCCCAACAGCAAGAGAGGCCTCACACACAGTTACAGGCCCTCCAGGCAGACTGGAACTCCCAGCAAGGAAGTTCAGGGAGGCTGGGGGTGAAGTCCTTTTGTGCCTGGGACTTCAGAAACAGGAGGCCAGCTCTTCTCAGGCCCTTGGAGACTCTTCTTCAGATGGACACAGCACTCAGCAAAGTCCTTTTTCAAGCAGGGGGACACAGCACACAGCAAAGTCCCTTTAGATCTCTCCTCAGTGGAAACAGCAAACTGCAGTCCAACCCCAGATACACAGCAAGGGCAGTACTTCTCCTCAGTCTCTTCAGCTGATCTTCTTTGGCAGGGATTCTTCTTGATTCCAAAAGTAGTCTAAAATTCAGGGGTTTCAGCTCTAGTATTTATACCCCAAACGTCTTTGTTCTCCATGTGTGAGGGGTCCTGGACCCAGTCCAAACCAGTTCAGGGTGCATTCTGCCAGGGCACCTCTCCTTCCTTTGTGAGTGTGGGCCAGGGTCATCAGACACACCGCAGGAGGTGGAGCCAGCATTGTGGAAGGCAGGCACAGCCCTATTCAGACCCAGGTGCCACTCCTCCCACCACTCTACATGTAGATAGGTCTATTCAGCCTAGTGCTATCTCACCCAGCCTCCTGCAGCCACCCCCAGCCCCTGTCACTCACAAACCAGACAGTCAATTCACAAACAGGCAGAGGCACACAGAAAGGTTGAACAAGAAAATAGCCACTTTCTAAAAGTGCTATTTCCAAACTTAGAATTTAAAACCATCTTCACTAAAAGATGTGTAATTAAATTCTGAGTTCAGGGGTACCAGATTCCAACTTTCTATCTTGCTGCTATGGGAAAATATGCAGGTAACCATGTTACACAGCATTCCCCATGTTATCCTATGGGCAAGATAGCCTTTCGATAGTGAAAAACGAAATTGGCAGTATTTCACTATCAGGACACACTAGTACATGTCCTACCTTTCACATACACTGCACCATGCCCAGGGGGGGTACCTTGGGCCTACCATAGTGGTGTCCAATATGTAAGAAAAGGGAAGGGTTAGGCCTGGCAAGTGTGTACACTGGCCAGGACAACATGGCAGTTCAAAAACTGCGCACAGGCACTGCAGTGGCAGGCCTGAGACACCATCTTAGGGCTACTCCTGTGGGTGGCACAATCAGTGCTTCAGGCCCACTAGTAGCATTTGAATCACCAGCCCTGGCACACTTAGTGCACTTTACTAGGGACTTATTGGTAAAGCAAATATACCAATCATGGATAGCCAATCACAATAACAATTTAACCAGGGAGCACTTGCACTTTGGCACTGATCAGCAGTGGCAAAGAGCCCAAAGCATCTAAACCAGCAAAAACGAATTCCAGCACAGTGTCAAAAATACAGGAGGTAGAGGCAAAAAGTCTGGGGAAACCACGCCAAGGATGCCAGGTCTAACACGCATCAACTTACATACATTTGGCATTCAGAAAAAATGTTCACGGTTGAAATAAAAGCCCTTTTTGAACATTAATTCAGGTACAGAGAAAGATTGCACGAGATTCTGGCAGGAGTTGAACTGAGAAATCCTTGCACCAGGCATTTTCCTATGTGAGAGACTTCGGGTGAAAGAGAATGGCGGTGTTTCTGAGGCGAAGTATTCTTTACTGCTAGTAAGGGATATAACATTCCATTGTGTGCCATGGGCATACATTTAGTTAAAAAAGAATGATCTAGAGGATAAAAGACAGAGATGGAGAGAGACAGATTGAGAGAGGGAAACAAACCTTATTTGTTTTCGCTTTAAAGGACATTTCACCAAATGACAGCGTTAAACTAATACGGAATTCTGAAGGACAGTCTGTGATGCAGTCCATTGACTCCTGATTTCATTTAAACTGCAATTCATTATTTTCTTCCTGTGCTCGTTCAGGAATCCATTGTTCATTACTCTTTTATCACTGTATGATTGGAACAATTTGTATCTGTCGCTTATACATTGGCCAGATAATGAAATAATCATTTGTGCATCTATGCAACATTTTACATTAATTTTTCACATTGTAATTCACTTGAGAGGGTCATTTTATCATTCAGGAGTAACATGCGATCTTGTAAAAGCATTTAATTGATGGTAATGAGTTGCAACTTTCAGTGTTAAACAACACAGCTTGCAATATTTAGAAAAAAGCACGATTATATTAAGTGCATCTAGTGAATAAAGGAAATAGATAGATTGACCGATAGATAGACATGCACATTAAATAAACAAACCGGCAAATGACATCAGATAGCTATATATAATGTTAGATAGAGACGTAGATAGATGCAATTTAGAGGTATGTTTAAAGTCTTTTATCTTTCAAAAGCACGATCAATATCCACCAGAACAGCGCAGCTCTCTACATGGACGATAGATAGATAGATAGATAGATAGATAGATAGATGGATAGATAGATAGATAGATAGATAGATAGATAGATAGATAGATAGATAGATAGATAGATAGATAACAGCAACAACAATCCTTGTCAGGGTGAACCACAAACATCGCTAAATTAACCTGTGCTTAACCTTCTGGTGCTTGGCACAAAAGCAGTCAGGCTTAACTAAGAGGCACTGTGTTAAGTATTTATGCAGCATACAAAACAATAATAAAGTGAAACCACAACACTTGAAAAATGCCACACCAATTTAGAAAAAAGAAATAAATGCTAATACATAAAATGACACCATTACAAATGAAATTCAATCAGTAGAACCAGAGTTATGAACTTTTAAAGAATTTTTGGGAAAACTTCGGCTTAAAATATCAAAGTGCCAACTGCAGAAATCTGGTTGCGCATGACCTGGACAAAGTCAAAAGTTACAGCCAACTGCGATGGAGCACAGTTTGGATACACGAAGTGGATTGGGCCCAGCTTTCCTTCAGACTTTAGAGAAATTTTGAAGAAAAGACCATGAGAAGGTAGAATTCAGCGAGACAAGGCAGCAGGCTGTGTCCGAGGAGAAGTAGTTGTCATCACCAGGGTACTCTGGACAAGTTCTTTGTGAAGCAGTCGACTATGATGGAAAAAAGGTTTGAGCAGGAGAACCCCGATTTCCAGGCCAAGGAGGTTGTTGTTAATTGGGAGCCATTTGCCATCGATCCCAGTGAAGATTTTTACCTTCGGACTTTAGATACCCTTTTGGAAGTTGAAAATCTCCAGCATGAAAAAGCCGCATGACTAGTCTAAGAGGACTCCATGAGGCCGGATACCATCGCTCGAAGGTCACGATGAACAGGATTTGCTGATGTGTAAAAAATGTATCGGGAGCTACCACAAAATCAGGCCAATCGGCGATGCACCTGGGGCAGATCAGTTGGCAGGTAGGTCCTGATCTTTGGCGATTCTTCTGGCACTTTTTGGTGAAAACTTTCCTAAGTCCCAACGTTTAAGGTTAGGCAGGAGCAGCACTTCTAATACCCCATCCAAGGGTCTAGCACCTGGGGAGGCACCACTTGGAGAGTTAGGACTCACTCCAGCAGAGGCTAGATGCAGTGTTCAAGGTCTCTGAAGCTTGGTATGTCCCTGTAGCTCACATAGAAGGCCAGCCAAACAGCCATTGGAGTCACTCTGGTAGTCTTGGGTTCAAGGAGATGGTCATCTCTCCTTCAAGTAGCAAGGTAGGCCTCAAGCAGTAGGCAGTTTTTTGAAAGACAGTCCATCCGAATTGGCAGTTTTAAAACTGCACTGCAGGTTGTAATGGCAGGCCTGAGACATGTTTTATGTGCTATGTACGTGGGTGGCACAATGAGTGCTGCAGGCCCACTGGTAGCATTTAATTTACAGACTGTGGATATATGTAATACCACATGGTAGGGACTTATATGTAAATGAAATAAGACAGTCAGGTGTAAGCTAGTTGTATCAATGATTAAGGAGAGAGCACAATCACTTTAGCACTGGTTAGCAGTAATAAAGTGCAGAGAGTCCAAATGCCAACAAAAATGAAATTCTGAGAGAAAAGGAGGGATGAAGGCAAAATGTTTGAGGAAACCACCATATCAAGGATGACATGTCTAACAGATAGATAGATAGATAGATAGATAGATAGATGATATACTGTAGATAGACAGTGGATGGAAGATGGTTAGATAGATAGATAGATAGATAGATAGATAGATAGATTTCTTTACCACAAATTTTATTGATTTTTAAAAGACATAATACTTGAATATATCGGCATAACGGTATTCATTTTGGAGAAAAACATAGACATTGCAGTTTGTCTCTTGTCCATACAGATGCATATGATAATTGTTAGAGCAGAACCTCTATGATACAGGAATGAGACAATGCGACAAATCTATAACTTTCAAAAGCATGTGGCATTAACTAATAGTCAAAGACAACAGTCCCCCACCCGTAACTTGATATTTATCCATGTATACATGCCTTCTTGCACCTCATTAGGTAGCAAGTAGGTCAGTAAGCAGATATACCATGCTGATCAGCAATTTGCAGGAACAGTCCAGGTCAATATGGCTGTAGAATCGGACAGAATGCTCATTCACTATTGGGAAATGGGCGGTCATTTCAGCCCACCAGGGGTTGATAATGGGCCACAGCTGAAGAGTATCAGGGGTATTGCATCAGTCCTCCCGTTGGCCAGTATCAGTATTTAGTTATTTGTCAACTCTAGTGCTTTAAAGGATTCCAACAGTGCAGCCCACTCCATCGCTATTGTTGCTTCTGCAATCCACTATATTCCTCCCATCCAAGTTGGTCCTACCAGTCACCTCCCCCAGGGCACTGCCAATTTGTGCCAAGTATGAGGATACTGCAGGGCAAGCCCACAGCATATGCACAGATCAGCATCCTGTTCAGGGCATCTGGGACATGTTGATCAAAAATTGGGGAATATGGCATGAACTCTATGTGGTGTAAAGTACGTGCAATGCAAAATGGAGAAAAGAATCAATTTGAATCTGGAATTATGGGAAATTTTGTTGGGAAATTCAAGGAGGAAGGTCCATTCCTTATCCAGGAGTTCTTGGCCCATGTCCGCCTCCCAACTAGTTTCCAGAGGGATCAGGGAGTTTAAGAGATGCGCTCAGAGTCCCCGGTATAGCCATCGTATAGATGACTGCCATGGCCCGTAATGTGTAGTGAATGTATGAATTCATGTGTTTGTGATTCTACCCTATCCGGGCCCCAGTGCTCTCTGACATATTGTATGATACTCGCATGTGTGCGAAACAAAGAGTCTGGTAGTCCCTGTGCATTGGTAAAGTCTGCGTGGCTCAATAGTGCCCCATCTCCAAATAGTGCCCCGACTGTTATTACTCCTCCCTGTTCCAATACGTGCAGCTGGTTTTGCATTACAGTGACAGCACGTGTGTGAAGGCCCAGCAATGGTATATTAGGGGCATAGGAGGTAGCCGGGGCAGTGTATCACATGGCTTTTTCCAGTATGTAAGAGTAATTTGCAGCAGTAACTGCACCTCGGGAGGAGGTACGTGAACCAAGGCAGAGAAATTTGTGTAGTTTACCCTGTGTTACCATGCGCTGTGTCTAATCGATCTCCTGAAGGTTGCATCCAGCTAGCCAATAAGAGAGCCATTGCAGTTGCCCCACTAGGTAATAAGATTTAAAGTCTGGTGCTCCCATCCCCCCATCTGTCCAGCAGCAGCTGCAGCATAGCAAGACTGATTCGCCTTCTGCCATTACCCCATACCGGACGCGCTTGAGGCCACTCAGGAGATTGTATTCACTACTGTTAGCCTGCCATTTCAGCTCTAGGAGCACCTGGTAAAGGGCTCCTTAATTGAATTGAATTGAATTATACTGATTGCTACTAACGCTAGAAGACTATGCGCCGCTTTTAACTTTTAAAAATCACGCACACGGACACTGTATATACAATTGTTAGTCTGTTATCGCAGCTCAAGGAGCGCCTGGTAAAGGGCTCCTTAATTGAATTGAATTGTATTGAATGTGACTAATGCTGGAAGCTAATGTGCCTTTTTAAACTTTTTTTAAAAAATCACGCACACGATAGAGCACTTCACATTCTACCTGTGCACGCTGCTCTTTTGCTCTCTGTTGGGTGCCTCCCTGTTCCATCGCGGAGTGTTCCGTTTGCTTGGAGGGAGCGGACACCTACCGGAAGTAACTTAGAGTCCACTTCCGGCGGACACCTGATTGGGGAGGTTAGCAGTTCAGCTGCCTCCATAAAAACTGATGCAGGGCACGACGCGCAGCGGACACGCCGCTGGCGCGCCTAAGGTGCGCCTATGGCAAGCCCGTCTGCGCCCGTCCATGCCTGGATGTCGCCAGGAGCCAGAACCCCTGCCGGTTCGCCCTCAGATCGGGCAAATAAGACCAACACCCCTCACATATACTCTAGCCAAGAATTAGTAAGAATTAGAGATAAGTATCTCTCTCGTACTTCTGCTAACAGAGCCTGCACTCCACCAATAATTTCAGAAGGACCTTTCTCATGTAGGACCTGCAGATTTCAGAGTGCAGCGCCCACATGGCTCCTAACCAATACAACCACTACAACCTCGCTCGACAGGGAAATTAGGTCACCCCATGGCACTAGCATACAGACAAAACCTCCGCAACTCACTTTCCCAAATAACAGAGGCTGGAATTGCTTTCTGGCCAATGTCAGATCTCTACCCAAGCATGCAACAAACATTTGGGACTTGCTATCCTCCACTCTCCCTCATATCGGGTTTCTGACTGAAACCTGGACCAAGCCTTGCTCCAACCCTGATATTGCTGTCGCGCTTCCTGAAGGTTACCATATTCAAAAACTGGATAGACCCCATAAAGTGGGAGGAGGATTAGCTATTATATACAAAGACCCTATTAAAATCTACATTATTGACCAACAATGCAGCGACACTATGGAGATTTTAGTTTTCAGAGCTGACCTACATCCTCAACTCAGTTGGAAAGGTGCTCTCGTATACCGACCCCCGGGACCACTTTCCAACTTTTCCACTCAACTAATGGAGCTAATCTCACCCCACGTTATTTCAACTAAGAATTTCCTACTACTTGGAGATTTCAATGAGCACGGTGAAAACCCTACAGACAGAGAAGCATCATCACTACTGACAGACCTATCCACGCTTGAACTAATTAAAATAAACAACGAACCCACCCACCAGACAGGACACACGCTAGATTTAATCCTAACTAACTCACCCAATATCATTTATGGAGCAACTTGCCCTCTGACATGGTCAGATCATTCTCTGATCAACTTCCAAATCAGCGGCCGAAAAGAAAACACAGCCCCCAAAATATATCCCACTAGGCAACTCAGACAATGGCATAAACTCACACCCACAAAGTTTCACGAAACCTTCACACCCCCCAGAACTCAGAATCCGACAGCACAGAGGAACGCTTATCTTCCTTCACAGCTAGTATGTTATCCACCATTGACCGCCTAGCCCCACTGAAACTGCTACCGGCTTCCACCAAGCGCCACCAGACTCCATGGTATTCTCCCAGTCTTAGAACAGAAAAAAGCCTTTGCAAAAAACTAGAACGGCTCTGGCGCCTTTACCAACAACCACAAGACAAAGAAAGATTTAAGAATGCACTAGCAATATACCACAAAAACCTGAAATCCGCTCGGAAAACACATATCGCACTTCAACTCGAAAAAGCGGAAAATTCCCCACGCATATTATTTCAAGTCCTAAAATCGTTTACCAACCCTGAGGCGTGTCACACCGAAGAAGCCCCTTCTCAAGTTTTATGTGACAGCATTGCAAACTATCTATATCAGGAAATAGAAAACATATATCAAAAGATTACATCAGCAACCTACCCCCAGTCGGGCCCTTGCACAGACCCCCCCTTGATCACATCCGATGCCTTAACCCTAGAAACCTTTCCAGCTCTCACAACTATCGAAGTGGATGCTCTACTGAGAATAGTTAAATCGGGGTCCCCACTTGACCTCATACCCGCCAAGACCTCTGCACTACTATTGATGACACTTGCTGCTCCCATCTGCTCAATCCTAAATAGATCCATGGAGGAAGGCAGCCTCCCCTTGGAGTGGAAAGCGGCTCAGATCATCCCCATTAGGAAGAACCCTAAAGCCGCCCCGGAAGATGTTTCTAATTATTGTCTCAACTCTCTGCTCCCTTTACACAGCAAACTCTTAGAGAAGCACATAAACAAGCATTTGTCTGAGTTTGTGGAATCCTCAAATCGCCTAGACCATTCACAATCTGGATTCCGACCTAAGCACAGTACTGAGTCGGCGCTGGTGGAAGTCACTGACAACATCCGAATGCTAGCGGACAGTGGTCGGGCAGTACTCCTGGTGCTGCTTGACCTATCTGCAGCATTCGATACCATCTCCCACCAGATCCTGCTCAAACATCTGAAAGACATAGGCATCCAGGGGAAGGCCTCAAAATGGCTGATCAATTTCCTAACCGATAGAACCCAAACCATCAATCTGGGCTCTTTTCGCTCTCAGACCAACAAAGACACCAAGGGGGTACCGCAGGGCTCGTGTTTAAGCCCCACATTGTTCAACATCTATGTCACCCCCTTGGCTGGCCTACTAAGGAAATTAGGTTTCATTCCAATCTCATATGCCGATGACACGCAACTTCTTCTCTCCTTCGATAAAGCTGACCCCAACATCCAATCCACCTTCTCGGAGGGTATGAAAGGCATCGCGCATTGGATGAGAGAAAACTTCCTTCAACTGAATACTGAAAAATCCGAAATTATGATGTTCGGAGAAGCAACAGTCAGATGGTCCCCTAGCTGGTGGCCTGGGCAATTAGGATCAGCCCCTCCCCCTAGACAGGTGGTGAAAAATCTAGGAGTGCGATTAGACCAGAAACTCACATTAGAGGAACACGTGAACATCACTGCCGGGACATGCTATTACACTCTCGGTCTCCTCCGAAGGGTCTTCCCTCTCCTACCACTATCCACACGTAAAACCCTTATCCAGGCTCTGATCATCAGCCGCCTGGACTACTGCAATGCCCTACTGATTTCTGCAAATGAAACCTCCTTAAGTAAACTACAAGTAGTTCAAAACACCACAGCCCGTTTGGCGACCAATGCCCCTCCCAGGACCGCATCGATTCCGTTACTTCAAAAACTACACTGGCTCCCAGTGAAAAAAAGAATCAAGTTTAAAGTTTGCTGCATGGTGTACAAATCCCTAAACAACATGGGTCCAAGTTATCTGACAGAAAAGTTGGTCAGATATATTCCGTCCAGGCCCTTGCGGTCGAGTCACCAAGGGCTCTTACACGTCCGCGCTTCAAACTAGCCCGCATGGGCAGTAAAGCCTTCTCTTGCCTTGCCCCGCGATACTGGAACCAACTCCCCATCCAGCTGCGCCAATGTACCAACTTCCTGGCCTTCAGAAAGCTGCTTAAAACTACACTGTTCTGAATCTTCTTCCTGGGTCGGTCACGAGGAGTCTCAGCGCGGAGATACCCCTACGGGGGTGATTCGGGCGCTTTACAAATCATATAAATAAAATAAAAAATAAAAATACCAGGTCTATCAGGACAGTATTTAGTAACTTAAAATAGTGAGCCAGTATCCCTACTGGTAAATTTACGAAAAAATAAAGGAGGCGTTGTAACGTCACCATTTTGGCACGTGCTTGACGGCCAGCCACTAAGAGCGGGAGCGAAGTCTAATAGGCAACCTGGGAACGAAGGGAGGTGATCGCCTTCTGGACATTCCCTTCCAATATATCATGTGTGTCTCTGTATATTTGAATCTCCAAGTATTTAATTATAGTCGGTGCCACCTGGGTCGATTTGTCACCACAGGGAAAAGTCAGATCCATGGGTGTGACTGCAAAGAGGAAAGCATAGAATTTATCAACGAATACAGCCAGCCCTGAAATTTGCTCGAAGAGTGTAAACGTCTGGACCACTGTTTGCAGGTTCTCCTTTAGGTCTTTGGGTTACAGTAGTATGTTATCTGTGTACAAGCACAATGTGTGAACTGTGGGCCCAATAGGGATTCCCTAGTCATGTGCGTTCTGTCTGAGCCGTTGAGCCAGAGGTTCCAGAGCATTCACAAACAACATTGGGGATAGCAAGAAGCCCTGTCTGGTGCCTCGAAAAATGGGATATGCGTCTAATATATGCACCCCCATTTGTGCTCTTACCGTGGTAGAGGTGTATAAGAGTTTTACCCAGCATATGAAATTGGAGGAGATGCCGAAGTGTCTGAGGGCAGCCAACATATAGTCCCAGCCCAGAGTGTCAAAGGCTTGGCGGAGATCCAGTGAGAGGCAACTTGCCCATGGAAAGTGCCCTTGGACCACGTACATGACATGGTAGAGTCTGCATATATTTATAGAGGTACTGCGGCCAGGCATGAAGCTGCATTGTTTTAATCGTAAAATTTTAGGGACTAGGTGGAGAAGCCTACAGGTTCGGACCGTGCTCAGGATTTTGTACTGGGTATTTAGTAATGATAAGGGTCTATATGATGATATGTAGGTGGGAACCCTTCCGGGCTTTAATAAAGAGGCCACCAAGGCCTGTCCTATAGTGGGGGGCAGCACTCCTCTCTCCGAAGAGGAGGTATAGAGACACTCTAGTTGTGGCATCAGGTGATTTAGAAAGGTTGTATAGAATTCCCCTGGGAGTCCGTTTGTTCCCGGGGTTTATTGTGAGGTAGTGCCTTATTGGCTTCTCGAATTTCTTTGGTAGACAGAGGAGCAGCCTGCGGGAGGGATCTGCGGCAGATTGAAGTCACTTAAAAAGGTGAGGATCGCCTGGGGGCCAGCAAGAGGGGGAGCTGTGTATAGCTCTGCATAATAATCTTGGAAGGCCTTATTAATTCCTATTTGCGTAGTGACGTGGGCCATCTGGGATGGTAGGATATCGGGGATGGGAACTGCGGAGGGTGCCTCTCTAATCATCTGGGCGAACAGAGGGCCAGATATATCAGCTTCTGCATTTGACATATGCACGTATGACTGATAATCAATAACTCACAGTCGCTCAAGGAGGTCTGCATATTCAATATACGCTGCCTGAAGCTCTGCTGCATATGTCATGTCTGCGCCCGCAGCCCGCTCTTGGCGTCCCAGCTCCACGCCCATCAGATCACAGTGCCCTGTTTGCGGGCGCCTACAGCAGAACTGATTGATGTCACCCTCAGTACCACCTTGAATGGCTTCCATACTGTCAGTGGTGAGGAGTCTGTATTAGTATTATTTGCAAAGTAGGTGTCTATAGTTTGGGCTAATGTGTCTCTAAATACCCTGTTGTCTAATAGGCAAGGGTTTAGTCTCCATTTGGAAACCGGGGTGGGTACCTGGCCCCAGGTCACCATCAGGTCTGAGGGGTTGTGGTCTGACCGGGTTTTCCCTTAATAGGTGGCATGTGTGATGTGGGTAAGGAGTGAGGTGGTGCACCGTATACTGTCCAGTTGCATGTGTAAAGCGTGCAGTGGAGAGAATAAGGAGTACTCGGGCATACCCCCGTTCCGACTGTGCCAGGCTTCTGAGACAGTCCAGGTCTGCACCCAGGTTTGAGCAACCTTAGCCTGTAGGTTTGGGCCATGCCCAATAGGGGAGGGTGTGAACGATCAAGATCAATGTTAAACACTGTGCATCGCCAAGTCAGTGAAGACCAAGGAGAAATGTGTAAGAAATGCGTCCAGTTCTGTGTTTGGAGCATATATACTCCAGAGCACCACAGGCATACCATCCAGCGTGCCCCGGAGTGAGGACCCAGCAACCTTTTGTGGACATTTGTAGCATGATGGGAGAAGAATAAAGCCCATAGGACACAATAACACATAGCCTATAGGATCCTAGTCCCCACCTCCAGTTGTGGATGTAATCACTACTATTAACATACGGATCAGTATCTGTTGTGGCAGCTTGGGCATCACCAGGGACCATCCGAGACTGGAAACACAGGGGTGGGTAGCATTGTCCCCCCCCACTTCTTTCCATTTAATTTGACCCTTCAGTAATGTACTTACACAACCCTCACCCCAGTAGGTCGTTCGTCATTTGTGGGGTAATGGAGGGAAACAGCACCATACTGTTCTCGGAGTCTGAGTGAGTCACTCTACCTGAAGAGGATCTATCTGTGGAGGGTGGGAGGTGGTCTCTGAGGGAGGTAGCCAAGATGATTGCTGCTCCAGCACCTGTATCTGTATTGGGGAAGCTGACCTGCCCTCGTGCTGGTTCGATGCGCATCACTGGCCTCCTCGGGGTCGACGTCTTATTTGAGACGGAGAGGTGTGTCGTTCATCAGGAGGGTGACCTTTGGGAAGAATCGTTCCAGTCATTTCCATACAGTCTCGGGGCAGTCAAAGAAATTACTCTTGTGGTCATGAATTATTTTGAGCCAGGCAGGGAATAGCAATAGGAGAGGCTTAGCGAACGCAACAGTTTTTTCACTGTCTGAAAGGAAGCCCTTTGACGTTGGACAGAGATTGTATAATCCAGAAACAGCAAGATTTTGGGCATTTTACTAAACAGTAGAGGTGTGTTTTTATGGGAGCTGTGGAGGAGGACATCCTGGTCCTTATAAGTGGGAATCTGGGCCACCAGTGGCCACGACGAGGCTCCAGGGGGCAGTCTCCTCGTTGGAACTCGGTGTGCCCGTTTCACAGTGAACACCTGCGAGAGGCCAGATGGTGCCACCACTTCATGCACCTATTTTTCGACATATTGAGTGGTGTTGGGGCCCTCGCTGTCCTCGGGTATACCAATGATTCGTATTTTGCTGCGGCAGGCCCGTCCTTCCATGTCCTCTTCATGTTCCTGCAAGGTGGCCACCTGCCGCTGAAGATGTGCAACTGTGGAAGTCTGCTATGCCATCCAAGGTGTGAGGTCGGCCAGGGTGACTTCGCCAGCCTTCACTCTTTCCGCTATTTTGTTTTTTTGTGGTCAGCCCTGAGCATGTTGACCTCCATAGTGAGCATTCCCAGTTGTTGCTCAATGGCTGCCCTGGATTTGCGTATTTCATTCAGAATAATGTCCAGCTTGTCTTGAGGGGGGCCCACAGTGGTGGGAGGGATACATTAATTTGTGATGCTGCAGGCGAGCTATCTGATCTGGTTGATTATTATCGAAGGAGATCACAGAAGTAAGCAGTTTTGCCCCTGGTGCGTCCCATGGCAGCAGAGCCTGTGTCTCCCAGTGGTAAGTTTTGGGTACTGTTCAGATTGAGGGAGTTTTTAAGTGATTTTTGGCCACAGTAGCGACATCCCACAAGGCAGCACTGATCAGGAGGGTGAGGGCCAAAGGATTGTGCGGTCCACAATGTCACAGGGGCGGCACAGCAGCAGGGTCCAGCTCAGTGCCCCCAGTGTGGTGGCAAAGAAGAGCGCCGGTCCTCACTGGGCCAGAGTCGGGTGCTGCGCTTGCCGGTAGTCATCTAGCGTGGCTGGGTGAATCGCCTGGGTCTAAACTTCCTCCCGAGGCCTCAGTACACCTCTGCTCTCAGTGCCAGCATAATACTGTGTCACTTGGTGTGAGAATATAAGATCCGACTCAGTGTCTTAAATAGAATGGTATGGTTTATTTTCTGACATTCATAATTAAATCAATTTCATTAACTGAAGTTCTTGTTCTCTCTCTTCTCTTTCAGGTCCCTTAGAGCTCCTGTCCACCGGCACCCTTGACAAATTAAAGAAAGCGGCAGGTAAGTTTTATTTCTATTTGCTTCGAACACCTTTTGTGAAGTTAGTATTGTGACATTTCAATTCCTTTAGACTACAAAGTGACGTTATTATGAAGATGAGAGCATTTCCAAGCCCCAATATGAGAGGAGAAACAATTTGTCTCAACCTCTTATAATCATAATAGAAAGAAAGAGACTGCTACAAATAAACTTCACAATAACCCAAAAAGAAAATGGGGATTCCTAAGACAAATAGGTTCTGGCAGCCTGAAAGTAAAGCTATTTCATGCAGTCTCACTCTTTGAGAACAGTCTTACATGCATACCCCAATAATATTTTCCTTTATCTCCCGCCCTTCCTCCATCTTAAGTGTTGCCCTCCCTTTTATCAACTTGGTCTAATAGCTGTCCACACAACTGATGTAGCCACACTCCTCCGGAAGCGTGGTGGGAAATAAGGACTTGCCGGTGTGCAGGATCTGTAGCTAATTCTTCTCCTGCCATCTCGATTCTCTCTGGTCGGTCAGGATTCATAGCGTTCTGGGGAAGTGGCAGAGGTTTCAGCATCTCTCCCTTCACAGTGTCCCAGTGAAGTGGCTGGGAACTGAAAGTCTCTCCTGCCACTGTGTCCTCCAGTTTCCGGGCACCTTCTCCTCCCTTTCCTGTTTGACCTAGTCCAAACCCACCAATCCTCTTTTTGCTACTTTTCTTTCTGCGTTTGATATTCCGCCTCCCATCTTGGTGTGATGCACAAGTCTATTGGAAGGTCCTTCGCGCCCTGTGTTGCCTAACTTCCTGTTTGGCCCTGTAACATAGAAAGGGCACAGACGGCTCCTGGGAGGTATTTTATGTCGTTTGTGAGATCAGATTAGCAACACACTGTTAGAGCCGCACCTGGTGCCCCTCAGTTCTGCAGGGTCACCACCACCCCCATCATGGTTCCATAACACTAGGGGGGATATTCCCAAGAACGTGTGCTAAACATCTCCAAAAAATGTTAACGCAACTTTACACATTGCGGCCTATTGCGGGAAAATAACCCTGTGTTAACGTGGAATTCACAACACGGCGATACCATGCGATAGTCTGCCGAAAACGCAGCCAATGTCCGCAATACAACCACCTCGACGGAGATAAAAACCAAAAAATGTGCGTTGAGCCCATTCGCGATGAGGAAAGCAGCGATAAGCAGCGCCAGGCCCGCGACACACACACGGCAGGCGGGAATAAGCACAACAAAAGCCTGAAAAAGAAAGACAAACCAGACAGAAACCAACAGAGAAGCACAAGGTAACCGGAGCCAGTACACAACCCCACAAGCCCCATTGGCAACAAAACATTGTACATGGCAGGCCATCGTGGACAAGGTGAATGCAGCCTGAGAGCGGAGGAGGACAATGGAAGAAAACCAGAACAGCTGGAATGATGCGAAACACACAAACAAGCAGAAACACGCCAACAACCACAAGGCAGCAATGCACACCGGAGGTGGGAGTCCAGCGCCACACCAGGAGCTGGATGACATGGAGGAAATGGTGTCCACCACATCAGTCTGGAGATGGTGGCAGGAGTCAGGGACCGGAAACTGCTCAAAATCAACAGACACAACAGCAACAGGGAGAGGAACGACCAGGGATTGAGGGGACGGGAGGAGATGGGCACAATGGCACACATGCACAATTAGGCACAGCACAACTGCAGACAAACCATGCCCAAGAGTAACAACACCAACCAAGAGCACAAGTCACACAACCTGGCAATATCACACCACTGAACAAGCACAGAAGTGAAAACCACACTGCCTGAAAGGGAGAAGGGTGAGCCAAATCAGAGCTGAAGGGACATCTCACACACAATGCAGCACACACACATAGGAAGCAGAGCACAGGACATAAGTGCACCCGCTTGTGGCCGGGAAATGGCCATACGCATCTGACAAAGCACGAAACAGGGGCATGATAATACACACGTGTCCAACCCTCAGCCCTGATGGGGTAGCAATGCACGTATGGCAGGGATTCAGATAGGCCGTGACACACACATTGGCCTACCAATCAAGACTCAACACAGTTGGAGACAAGTGAAAGTGCGGAAACTTTATCAACAAGTGCGTGTCAGTACGGCCAAGAGAAGTGCCATGACATGCAGAACAATGCAGCAGCATGTCTGAATGAGGAACGTTGGAAAGCGCCCATGTCCACCCCGGGGGAGTCCATCACCAACACAAGTCAGTGCCAACCCATGTTGGTTGTCCGCGCATGGATCAGGATTCCAGGCCAATGCAGCCATGTCCACTGTCGTCTTGGGACATGTGACCAGATCCTCAACATGCAACCAGGCGTCGGGACACGTGCAATGGGTCACATCCAGTTGTGGCTGCAGGTACCGTGTCACTCGTCCATGAACGCGAGTGCAGCAGCGTAGGCCAACATTTCCAATGAGAGATCGTTGTCCTCCACATCCAACATTTCGGCGACGTAATCCATCAGCTGTCCCGGACAGATGTGCTGACTCCAACCCCTGGCCCCAATGTGCACCAAAGCCCAATCGGGGAGCGGCTCAATGTGGTCACTGCACACGACGACTCATGCAATCTCCCAGGTCCAGTTGCCAGCATGCATGCCAAACATCCAGGCATGCCATAAACGGGCATCACGGTGACACTCCTGGTCATGGGCCAACAGGGGGCGCACACACACGTCAAAATCCAGGTCAGCTACCATCACGTTGGAGAGGCAGACATCCATGGTCCACTCGAATATGCACGAGCGACAATGCAACACAGGCTGCACGCAGGTGACGTTCGCAAGGCGGAAGCCCAGCCGGTAACTGATCCACAGCACTGCCAACGGCAGTGCCCCCAGTACATGCAGCAGACGTGCACGGTACAGGTCCATGTGACTGGAGATAAGCATGTGTCCGGGATGGTCTGCCATTGCGTCAGTGGCTCTGCTTGAAGCGGCACTGGCTTGCCCTGCCCCAGTCCTGTGGATGAAATGGCACAGCTCGGAGCAATGACCAGTGTCTGTGTGCAACGGCTGAAGACCTGGGGTGGGGTGGGAGTACGTGTGAAGGCCATATCACGCACGCTAACTATGACCAAGGACTCCTGCATGTGGGATGCGTACACGTTGGTCTCATGTCGGGCAGTGCGTAGTGTGGGAGTCGCAAGCAAATGCTATCATATCTGTCAGGGGGTGCTGGCCACATGCAAGTCCCAGCTCGGAGCTGCAGATGTGCTACCGCCTGATAGTTGAGACAAAGGACCTTTCATCCCTACAGTAACTTCACCATCTGCATGCATACAGGAGATGTACAGAGTCCTGTCGTGGGTGTGGTGGGATGTCTGCGACCCAGGGAATCATGGATGATATGACCAGCACGTGGCACATGAGAGGCCTCACTGTGTGTTACGTTGCCTCACAGCTGCTCCTCCCTCCCACGAGCCCCCACACTTGTGTGCGCTGCGCTGTTGTACCATGTGCACTCCTATGGCACACGATTGTAATGCCTGTCCGCGCATGTCCAGCGGCATGCCAACAACACCGTGAAGCTGGCCTTTGAGGGTGTGTGGCCACGTGAGTGTAGGCCAATGGTCCGGACAGGGTGGACACAGGTGTACAGTCCATGGCTGGCTGTGATCGCGCTGCGATAGAGGCTAGGCAACTGACTTATGCATTCGCAGGACTGATACACATAACACTTGGCATGCATGTGCCAAGACCCCGAGCTGTCTTGCGCTCCTACATTTCCCCGTACGTGCGTGCCTGCCCTCCTGGTGCATGCAACATTGCAACATCGACTACTGTGGACCTGGTGGCGACAATACCCCAACACAGAGACACACTTACCGCACTTCCTGCTCAAGGCCAGACCGGAGCCACGTCCTGATCCCCCTGCCGAATCAGCACACCCCTGCGCTGACCTGACGTATGCCGGACCAGCACATGCCACATGTGCATGCAGGGGGGGGCGGGCGAAGCTACATGTCCAAGGTCTCAGCCACTGCTGAGGTGACATGCTACCGTCCACTGAAGACAGCACACTGTGATGTTGCAGGGCTCGGGCACATCATGCTGACATAATGACCACACGGACACACTTGCTTAGATGGTGGGAATGGCTATGTGCACGTGCACCCGGTCACTTTTATTAGCAGGCTCACATGTCGAGTGACACCTGTGTTGGATGCGTGTGGGGTGTGTGCACACCAGCCGTCATGGAGTGCCTGGTGCAGTCAAAAAACGACAACAGTGTACATCGTTAAGGACACACCCATTCAACCATAAAGGCCCCATTACTTGTGCTGCACAGAGTTAGTGGCCCCGGATGCACAGCGTCCTGCACGGGCCTACCGCCACGGGCCGCTGACTTGCGGTGAACTGGGGCAGGGTCACGAGAGCAGAGCAGGTTTCCGTAGATGACAAAGGGGGTTGTCGCGGAGTGTCTCGGTGGACAGTGGAAGGTGTACCCCCAGGGCATGATGCAGAGGGCAGAACCACGCTGAAACAGTCACTATGGTGGAGGTGAATGGAACAGACACATGTCTGACACCAAGTCCGGTCCAGCCAGAGGATGATGCGGACAACCCCCAGGCCATGGACTCAGATGCCACCAAAGTCCAACCAGAAAGTGCCCATGAGTCATTGCGCACAGTTAGTGGCACCAGTGCTGATAGGGGATGCCACCTGCGATGAGGCGGGTCCAATGGTGTGGACTCCTCCACATCTTACCCAAGACACAGTTCCACATGTGTGAACTACTCGACCGCAGTGTAGGCCGGAGGCAGCGGTCAACAGGGGCCTGCTCTCATCCGGACTGAGCCGCATCTTCCTCTTACTCCTCTCCGTGCGTTCACTTGTATGGACTCTGCCATTCATGAATCACGACTAAGTGCTGGATGTGGGACCTACTGGAGCGCAATGTAGGCCTGAGCCAGTAGCCTGCAGGGGCCATCATCCACGTGTCGCCGGCTTGCGTTGAACAGTTAGTGGCACCACGTGTCGCCGGCTTGCATTGAACAGGGTTAGTGGCACCACGTGTCGCCGGCTTGCGTTGAACAGGGTTAGTGGCACCACGTGTCGCAGGCCTGCGATGCAGAACTATGCTTCACTGATCGAAGGGATTTCAGCCATGTGGCCGCTGCCACGGACTTGGGGTCACTGCCATTCAAGACTCAGGACACAGTTCCATATGTGGGACCTACTGGAGCACAGTGTACGCCTGAGCCCTCATCCACATGTCGCCGGCTTGCGTTGAACAGGGTTAGTGGCACCATGTGGGACCTACTGGGCCGAAGAGGACGCCAGTGGAGTATGTCAATGAGAAAGGAGTAATGTGGGCCAGCGTCGTGGGGGCCAGCGATGGTCTGCGGAGGCTGCAGAGGTCGCAGGACTGGGGCTTGGAGCTAGCACCGGCATGTGGTGGGCCCTCTTTAACACACGCCGGTGTAGGCAGGTGAGCGGAGCCACGTTGGTGCGTTGGGGCAGGCATGACGGGTCTGGGGACCAGCGGCCCGGGGTGCAGCAGGCGCACAGGGATGCAGGCCCCGCCGCGCTCGGCACCAGACTCGTGGCGGGCTGAGAGGCGCCGCCCTGCCAGACGCGTTGTCCATTCCGAATGAGAACCATGCCCAGTGCGACGGGCTTTTTGTTCACACCCCTACGCAGGCCTGGCGTACGCAGGTCCAACCCACTCCGCCCGCGCATGCAGGGGGGGGACGTAACGTGCGACATTTTCGCGTTCTGCCCCACAGCCTGTGGGGACATGGTAGCGTCCACTGGCCACTACACTCCATGCACCAGCAGTTAATCTCCACATGGCCATTTCCGTGGTTTGCACACTGTGGTCTGTCTGGCACCTCCACGCCACACCTGGCATTGGGTAGGTTCACATTCCTTAGTCACTTGCCGCTCTCGCACATGCCTGCTCCATGCCTCTCCTCACATCCTGCTATTGTGTGTCTGTGGTGCCATGCCGTGGCTGGGTTGTGGGCATGGCAAGGCCAAGTTCCCAATGGAGTTGTGTTGTCGTGTCTGGTCGGTTGGCATGTTGTGTGGCATGTTGAATGTAGTTGTGCTGCGTGCCCATTGCCAGTGTCGTGAGTTGCATGACTGTGGGCTGGAGGTGTGTGGTGTGTTTATTTTGGACTTACCAACGAGCACTGCATTTCCATGGGTGCCATCCTGGGAGCACTGGGTGATGATGGACTGTCGGGAGATGTGAGAATCATGCACTCTGCCTGGGGAGTTGGCCACGACATTGTTGATGAGTCCCGGGCGGTCCACTATTGCCTGCACATTAATAGGATGCGTGTGCTTTCTGTTGTGGTAGTTGTGAGCAGTGTCAGCAGGGGGCACGAGGGGTACATGTGTGCAGTTGATTGGCCCCGACACGTGAGGGAATCCAGCTATGGCGTAGGGGCCTTGCTTGGTCTCCAGCTGCTCCTGCGCAGTGTGGGTGAAGTGGAGGTGCTGGGGTACCAGGCTGATGATGGCATCCAGGACAGGTGTGATGACCTTGGATGGGGCTGGCTGTGTGACTCCTCCGACTCTGGCAGTTGTGGGTTGGATGGTACCAGAGGCCGACATGTGCAGCGCAGCAGGCAGCTTTGTCTGCGGAGGGATGTTGGTTGTCCGCTGGGTTGGTACCGTCAGCAGGTGGGGGATGTGGGTCAGGATGCGGGGGATGGTTGTCCTTTTGGGCCTGTAGTGGGCAATGTCCTCCTCTGGCGTTGGGTCTGGGCGGCAGGTGCATTTCAGGTGGGTCCGCTGTCTTTGTGTACGCTGCCTCTGTGGTGTTCCCGGGGGGCGGGACGGGTCCTGGGGGTGGTGGCGGGCCTGGGGTGGGTGGCGGTGGGTGTTGTGGCCCTCATGGGTCTCGGAGCTGCATGATCATTGTCTACATGGCATCCATGGGTCTTCAGATGTGGCTCTTGGCTGGGCTCCCTTTCATGCTGCAGGTAGTCGTCCTGCTTAACACCAGCAAAAGGCAGGTGTTAAATACCTGCTGCTACCGCGGCTTATCGCGTGGTTTTGGCTCGCATCGCAGATCTGGAAGTTTGTTGTGAAAGTGGTGTTGTGGTTTTTTCGTGTGTTTTTGCACGGGAACGCCTACTCTGCATCTCATTAGGGTTAGTTGGTGGTGTCCACCGTGGGGGTAAATTTTGGGGCAGTTATCGCAGGAATACTGGCGATGTCTGCAGTTTGCACCCGCTTGTGAATGGGGTGTTGAATCTATCTCCACTTTTGATGCGTTAAGGTGGGGATAACTCGGAGATAAGTCCTTGTGAATATGCCCCTAGGACTCCTCCTCCCCTCTGCAACTCCCAGGGTCATATCCTGCGGGCGTCCGTCTCCCACGGTGGTTCGGAGTGCATCCAGGTCACTGCAGGGTCAGGATCTCCAGTCACAGGGCCGCTACCACCGTTGGTCGCACTTCAGGGAGTCAGTTCTGACCGAGCATGGCCGAGGCAGATGCCAACAGCCTTCACCTGGCATCAGGCCCAGGCAGCTAGTATCCCTCACCGTGTTGTCCAGCACCACAGGCAACCCTCCGCAGAGTTGGTCCCACTACGCGGCAGCCCGTATTGTGGCCACAGGGGTACGACGCAGTCCCACTGTCAAGGTCACTGGGCACAACTGCTAATTTTCTGCTTCTTCGCATCAGTAGGTAAGTGCACACAATTTCATGTGCAAGTGGCGCCCTGGTATTGGCAGTATTTTAAGATTCCCAGGTCCTCCGACTCTGGCAGTTGTGGGTTGGATGGTACCAGAGGCTGACATGTGCAGCGCAACAGGCAGCTTTGTCTGCGGAGGGATGTTGGTTGTCCGCTGGGTTGGTACCGTCAGCAGGTGGGGGATGTGGGTCAGGATGCGGGGGATGGTTGTCCTTTTGGGCCTGTAGTGGGCAATGTCCTCCTCTGGCGTTGGGTCTGGGCGGCAGGTGCGTTTCAGGTGGGTCCGCTGTCTTTGTGTACGCTGCCTCTGTGGTGTTCCCGGGGGGCGGGACGGGTCCTGGGGGTGGTGGCGGGCCTGGGGTGGGTGGCGGTGGGTGTTGTTGCCCTCATGGGTCTCGGAGCTGCATGATCATTGTCTCCATGGCATCCATGGGTCTTCAGATGTGGCTCTTGGCTGGGCTCCCTTTCATGCTGCAGGTAGTCGTCCTGCTTAACACCAGCAAAAGGCAGGTGTTAAATACCTGCTGCTACCGCGGCTTATCGCGTGGTTTTGGCTCGCATCGCAGATCTGGAAGTTCGTTGTGAAAGTGGTGTTGTGGTTTTTTAGTGTGTTTTTGCATGGGAACGCCTACTCTGCATCTCATTAGGGTTAGTTGGTGGTGTCCACCGTGGGGGTAAATTTTGTGGCAGTTATCGCGGGAATACTGGCGATGTCTGCAGTTTGCACCCGCTTGTGAATGGGGTGTTGAATCTATCTCCACTTTTGATGCGTTAAGGTGGGGATAACTCGGAGATAAGTCCTTGTGAATATGCCCCTAGGACTACTCCTCACCTCTGCAACTCCCAGGGTCATATCCTGCGGGAGTCCGTCTCCCACGGTGGTTCGGAGTGCATCCAGCTCACTGCAGTGTCAGGATCTCCAGTCACAGGGCCGCTACCACCGTTGGTCGCACTTCAGGGAGTCAGTTATGACCGAGCATGGCCGAGGCAGATGCCAACAGCCTTCCCCTAGCATCAGGCCCAGGCAGCTAGTATCCCTCACCGTGTTGTCCAGCACCACAGGCAACCCTCCGCAGAGTTGGTCCCACTACGCGGCAGCCCGTATTGTGGCCACAGGGGTACGACGCAGTCCCACTGTCAAGGTCACTGGGCACAACTGCTAATTTTCTGCTTCTTCGCATCAGTAGGTAAGTGCACACAATTTCATGTGCAAGTGGCGCCCTGGTATTGGCAGTATTTTAAGATTCCCAGGTCCGGGCCCGGGAGTTCCTTGTCCAAGCGACCACTATCTTTGGCGGTTAGCCATGCCCCATAGATAGATAGATAGATAGTATTGTATTGTATTGCATTTATATAGCGATACTACCCCTGGTGAGGCGCCGAAACATTTTTTTCGGTGAGTAGCACGCTACTCCGGAACCTATAAAGGATTAGTGTTGAATTAGTATAGTGAAATATGAAAGTAATTTGAGTGGTGGATAGGTTAATCAGTTATTTGGATTCAGAAGGATAGCGGAGGGATAGAAGAGGGAAAAAGGTTTGCATTTATATAGCGCTTGTTAACCCTGACGGGGTGTTGAAGTGCTTTTTTCAGCAAGTAGCACGCTACTCCTGAACCCATAAAGGATTAGTGGTGAATTAGTATAGTGAAATATGAAAGTAGGAAGGGGTGGGAGCACACTGCTGACATCCCAGCACAGTTCACCCCTTAGCATTCTGGTAAATGCAGTTTGTAGTGCATGCTTACTTGGTATTTTGCTGGAGTGTTCCACCAAAGTTGGTGCAGATTAGTGCTGTCATCTCTAGACACGTGTTTCTGGATTTTATCCGTCATCAGTAGAGATCAAAAACGATTTTCTTCTGGGGATGCTGAGCAGGCTGCCACAATTTTTACAGGTCTCAGTACCTCTCACAGGAGCACAGGTGCATCTCCACTAGCTCGTCAGCTCAATGGCTCAAGGGAGCCTTTTTAAACAGGAAGGGGTGGGAGCACACTGCTGACCTCCCACCACAGTTCGCCCCTTAGCATTATGGTAAATGCAGTTTGTAGTGCATGCTTACTTGGTATTTTGCTGGAGTGTTCCACCAAAGCTGGTGCAGATTAGTGCTGTCATCTCTAGACACATGTGTTTCTGGATTTTATCCGTCATCAGTAGAGATCAAAAACGATTTTCTTCTGGAGTTGCTGAGCAGGCTGCCACAATTCTTACAGGTCTCAGTACCTCTCACAGGCGCACAGGTGCATCTCCACTAGCTCGTCAGCTCCATGGCTCAAGGGAGCCTTTTTAAACAGGAAGGGGTGGGAGCACACTGCTGACCTCCCAGCACAGTTCGCCCCTTAGCATTCTGGTAAATGCAGTTTGTAGTGCATGCTTACTTGGTATTTTGCTGGAGTGTTCCACCAAAGTTGGTGCAGATTAGTGCTGTCATCTCTAGACACATGTGTTTCTGGATTTTATCCGTCATCAGTAGAGATCAAAAACGATTTTCTTCTGGGGTTGCTGAGCAGGCTGCCACAATTCTTACAGGTCTCAGTACCTCTCACAGGCGCACAGGTGCATCTCCACTAGCTCGTCAGCTCAATGGCTCAAGGGAGCCTTTTTAGGTCTCGGCCTGCACCAGCGCTTGCGCTGGTCTGGCCGAGAGTTTTAGTAAGCGGGTTTTGGAAGTGCAAACACTGGCTTTCGGCTGGCGACCAGCTTGAGTTCACGATGCGTGCACGCGCACCTGCCATCTGGGTTTCCTATCTCTTCCTCATTTCCTCGTCATGGCTCATTAACTCTCTGGACTCTGATGTTTCAATCGCAGCAGCAGCTCACATTACCAACTGAGGGCCCTGGACTACAGTCACATGAAAAACAACAGCGATTAGCATTGAAATGCAAGTTTTTTTTTGTCTAGTTAGAAATATTGCTTCGGTGGGTTGATTTCACCTTATATCGCTATTTGTTTTATATTGGGAGTCACAGCCTAATTACCAGTATCTTTGTCTCTCACTGTTTTTTTAATTTATATTTATTTGCGCAAAGCACAAAGCTATATTTAAGGTTACTTTTTCCGCGTCACTTCACTCTATTTAAATTCCACACCCCCCACTCTTATTGTCTCTCTCCTTCTCTCTCTCTCCCCTCTCTAATTCTCTCTCTACTTAATTAACTCTCCCTCTCTATCTTTTTAGCCTTTCATTCTCTCTCACCCCTTTATCTGTTTCTCTTTCAAACTCCTTCATTCACTCTCTCTCCCCTTCTTTCTCTCTCTCTATCCCGCTCCACTCTTTATTCTATGTACACCCTTTCTCTCTCTTTCTCTCTCACCACCCTCTCTAATTGGGCATTATATCTTCACTCTATCTCTCACTCGGCAACACCACAGCATCACTCAGCGCAACCACAGCATCAATTAGAGCCAGCACAGCATCAATCAGAGCCAGCACAGCATCACTCAGCACCAACACAACATCTCTCAACGCCATCACAGCATCACTCAATGCCATCACAGCATCACTCAGTGCAACCACAGCATCACTCAGTGCAACAACAGCATCACTCAGTGCAACCACAGCATCACTAAGCGCAACCACAGCATTACTCAGCACAACCACAGCATCACTTAGCGCCACAACAGCATCACTCAGCGCCACCACAACATCACTCCGCACCACCACAGCATCACTCAGCACCACCATAGCTTTACTCAGCGACACCACATCATCACTCAGGGCCAACACTGCATCACTCAGCACCACCACAGGATGACTCAGCACCACCACAGGATGACTCAGCACAACCACAGGATGACTCAGCACCACCACAGCATCGCTCAGCACCACCACAGCAACGCTCAGCACCACCACAGCAACGCTCAGCACCACCACAGCAACGCTCAGCACCACCACAGCATTGCTCAGCGCCACCACAGCATCGCTCAGCACCACCAGAGCATCGCTCAGCACCGCCACTGCATCGCTCAGCACCGCCACAGTATCGCTCACCACCACCACAGCATCACTCAGGGCCACCACAGCATCACTCAGCGCCGCCACAACATCACTCAGCGCCACCACAGCATCACTCAGCGCCGCCACAGCATCACTCAGCGCAAAGACAATATCACTCAGCACCAGCACAGCATCACTCAGCGCCAAGATGATATCACTCAGCACCACCACAGCATCACTCAGCACCACAGCAGTATCACTCAGCAACACCTGAGTATCATTCAGCATCACCTCAGCATCGTCTCCGCAACAGTCACCACCACCACCACTACCACCTCAGCATCACTCAGCACCACCTCAGCCTGCTCTCGGAATCTGGCATCTGTTGATTCTCCCCTAGCGTCTGGCCGCTGCTAGTGTTATAATACAGGTACTAGTTCCCAACCTTCACCCTCCGATTGTTTATGCCCCCTCAAAAAAAAAGCTTTAACAAACAACCATTGCAATAGGCAGAAACAAGTTGCCAGCATTGCAAGAACAAAAGAAAACTGAGGACATTTTTTATTGTAAATACTTTTTTAATATGGTCGTTCAGTTTTACATAATGCCTTCTTGGTCATATATAAAGTAACAAAAATGCTTCGGACACTTTTTTATTATAACTTTTCAGCATGCCGCACAGCAGCCACACTTCTCTACAGCAGAGCTTGAAGACATTGGCAAAGTCAATAGCTCTGGCTAAACACTTATAAGGCCCCAAAGGCGAGACCTATTGGCTATGCCAATGCTTGTTAAACAGGAAGGGGTGGGAGCACACTGCTGACCTCCCAGCACAGTTCGCCCCTTAGCATTCTGGTAAATGCAGTTTGTAGTGCATACTTACTTGGTATTTTGCTGGCGTGTTCCACCAAAGTTGGTGCAGATTAGTGCTGTCATCTCTAGACACATGTGTTTCTGGATTTTATCCGTCATCAGTAGAGATCAAAAACGATTTTCTTCTGGGGTTGCTGAGCAGGCTGCCACAATTCTTACAGGTCTCAGTACCTCTCACAGGCGCACAGGTGCATCTCCCCTAGCTCGTCAGCTCAATGGCTCAAGAGAGCCTTTTTAAACAGGAAGGGGTGGGAGCACACTACTGACCTCCCAGCCCAGTTCGCCCCTTAGCATTCTGGTAAATGCAGTTTGTAGTGCATGCTTACTTGGTATTTTGCTGGAGTGTTCCACCAAAGTTGGTGCAGATTAGTGCTGTCATCTCTAGACACATGTGTTTCTAGATTTTATCCGTCATCAGTAGAGATCAAAAACGATTTTCTTGTGGGGTTGCTGAGCAGGCTGCCACAATTCTTACAGGTCTCAGTACCTCTCACAGGCACACAGGTGCATCTCCACTATCTCGTCAGCTCAATGGCTCAAGGGAGCCTTTTTAAACAAGAAGGGGTGGGAGAACACTGCTGACCTCCCAGCACAGTTCACCCCTTAGCATTCTGGTAAATGCAGTTTGTGGTGCATGCTTACTTGGTATTTTACTGGAGTGTTCCACCAAAGTTTGTGCAGATTAGTGCTGTCATCTCTAGACACATGTGTTTCTGGATTTTATCAGTCATCAGTAGAGATCAAAAACGACTTTCATCTGGGGTTGCTGAGCAGGCTGCCACAATTCTTACAGGTCTCAGTACCTCTCACAGGCGCACAGGTGCATCTCCACTAGCTCGTCAGCTCAATGGCTCAAGGGAGACTTTTTAAACAGGAAGGGGTGGGAGCACACTGCTGACCTCCCAGCACAGTTCGCCCCTTAGCATTCTGGTAAATGCAGTTTGTAGTGCATGCTTACTTGGTATTTTGCTGGAGTGTTCCACCAAAGTTGGTGCAGATTAGTGCATCTCTAGACACATGTGTTTCTGGATTTTATCCGTCATCAGTAGAGATCAAAAACGATTTTCTTCTGGGGTTGCTGAGCAGGCTGCCACAATTCTTACAGGTCTCAGTACCTCTCACAGGCGCAGAGGTGCATCTCCACTAGCTCGTCAGCTCAATGGCTCAAGGGAGCCTTTTGAGAAGGAAGGGATGGGAGCACACTGCTGACCTCCCAGCACAGTTCGCCCCTTAGCATTCTGGTAAATGCAGTTTGTAGTGCATGCTTACTTGGTATTTTGCTGGAGTGTTCCACCAAAGTTGGTGCAGATTAGTGCTGTCATCTCTAGACACATGTGTTTCTGGATTTTATCCGTCATCAGTAGAGATCAAAAATGATTTTCTTCTGGGGTTGCTGAGCAGGCTGCCACAACTCTTACAGGTCTCAGTAGCTCTCACAGGCGCACAGGTGCATCTCCACTAGCTCGTCAGCTCAATGGCTCAAGGGAGACTTTTTAAACAGGAAGGGGTGGGAGCACACTGCTGACCTCCCAGCACAGTTCGCCCCTTAGCATTCTGGTAAATGCAGTTTGTAGTGCATGCTTACTTGGTATTTTGCTGGAGTGTTCCACCAAAGTTGGTGCAGATTAGTGCTGTCATCTCTAGACACATGTGTTTCTGGATTTTATCCGTCATCAGTAGAGATCAAAAACGATTTTCATCTGGGGTTGCTGAGCAGGCTGCCACAATTCTTACAGGTCTCAGCACCTCTCACAGGCGCACAGGTGCATCTCCACTAGCTCGTCAGCTCAATGGCTCAAGGGAGCCTTTTTAAACAGGAAGGGGTGGGAGCACACTGCTGACCTCTCAGCACAGTTCGCCCCTTAGCATTCTGGTAAATGCAGTTTGTAGTGCATGCTTACTTGGTATTTTGCTGGAGTGTTCCACCAAAGTTGGTGCAGATTAGTGATGTCATCTCTAGACACATGTGTTTCTGGATTTTATCTGTCATCAGTAGAGATCAAGAACGATTTCCTTCTGGGGTTGCTAAGCAGGCTCCCACAATTCTTACATGTCTCAGTACCTCTCACAGGCGCACAGGTGCATCTCCACTAGCTCGTCAGCTCAATGGCTCAAGGGAGCCTTTTTAAACAGGAAGGGGTGGGAGCACACTGCTGACCTCCCAGCACAGTTCGCCCCTTAGCATTCTGGTAAATGCAGTTTGTAGTGCATGCTTACTTGGTATTTTGCTGGAGTGTTCCACCAAAGTTGGTGCAGATTAGTGCTGTCATCTCTAGACACATGTGTTTCTGGATTTTATCCGTCATCAGTAGAGATCAAAAATGATTTTCTTCTGGGGTTGCTGAGCAGGCTGCCACAACTCTTACAGGTCTCAGTAGCTCTCACAGGCGCACAGGTGCATCTCCACTAGCTCGTCAGCTCAATGGCTCAAGGGAGACTTTTTAAACAGGAAGGGGTGGGAGCACACTGCTGACCTCCCAGCACAGTTCGCCCTTAGCATTCTGGTAAATGCAGTTTGTAGTGCATGCTTACTTGGTATTTTGCTGGAGTGTTCCACCAAAGTTGGTGCAGATTAGTGCATCTCTAGACACATGTGTTTCTGGATTTTATCCGTCATCAGTAGAGATCAAAAACGATTTTCTTCTGGGGTTGCTGAGCAGGCTGCCACAAGTCTTACAGGTCTCAGTACCTCTCACAGGCGCAGAGGTGCATCTCCACTAGCTCGTCAGTTCAATGGCTCAAGGGAGCCTTTTTGAGAAGGAAGGGATGGGAGCACACTGCTGACCTCCCAGCACAGTTCGCCCTTTAGCATTCTGGTAAATGCAGTTTGTAGTGCATGCTTACTTGGTATTTTGCTGGAGTGTTCCACCAAAGTTGGTGCAGATGAGTGCTGTCATCTCTAGACACATGTGTTTCTGGATTTTATCCGTCATCAGTAGAGATCAAAAATGATTTTCTTCTGGGGTTGCTGAGCAGGCTGCCACAACTCTTACAGGTCTCAGTAGCTCTCACAGGCGCACAGGTGCATTTCCACTAGCTCGTCAGCTCAATGGCTCAAGGGAGACTTTTTAAACAGGAAGGGGTGGGAGCACACTGCTGACCTCCCAGCACAGTTCGCCCCTTAGCATTCTGGTAAATGCAGTTTGTAGTGCATGCTTACTTGGTATTTTGCTGGAGTGTTCCACCAAAGTTGGTGCAGATTAGTGCTGTCATCTCTAGACACATGTGTTTCTGGATTTTATCAGTCATCAGTAGAGATCAAAAACGATTTTCTTCTGGGGTTGCTGAGCAGGCTGCCACAATTCTTACAGGTCTCAGTACCGCTCACAGGCGCACAGGTGCATCTCCACTAGATCGTCAGCTCAATGGCTCAAAGGAGCCTTTTTAAACAGGAAGGGGTGGGAGCACACTGCTGACCTCCCAGCACAGTTCGCCCCTTAGCATTCTGGTAAATGCAGTTTGTAGTGCATGCTTACTTGGTATTTTGCTGGAGTGTTCCACCAAAGTTGGTGCAGATTAGTGCTGTCATCTCTAGACACATGTGTTTCTGGATTTTATCCGTCATCAGTAGAGATCAAAAATGATTTTCTTCTGGGGTTGCTGAGCAGGCTGCCACAACTCTTACAGGTCTCAGTAGCTCTCACAGGCGCACAGGTGCATCTCCACTAGCTCGTCAGCTCAATGGCTCAAGGGAGCCTTTTTAAACAGGAAGAGGTGGGAGCACACTGCTGACCTCCCAGCACAGTTCGCCCCTTAGCATTCTGGTAAATGCAGTTTGTAGTGCATGCTTACTTGATATTTTGCTGGAGTGTTCCACCAAAGTTGGTGCAGATTAGTGCTGTCATCTCTAGACACATGTGTTTCTGGATTTTATCCGTCATCAGTAGAGATCAAGAACGATTTCCTTCTGGGGTTGCTAAGCAGGCTGCCACAATTCTTACAGGTCTCAGTACCTCTCACAGGCGCACAGGTGCATCTCCACTAGCTCGTCAGCTCAATGGCTCAAGGGAGCCTTTTGAAACAGGAAGGGGTGGGAGCACACTGCTGACCTCCCAGCACAGTTCGCCCCTTAGCATTCTGGTAAATGCAGTTTGTAGTGCATGCTTACTTGGTATTTTGCTGGAGTGTTCCACCAAAGTTGGTGCAGATTAGTGCATCTCTAGACACATGTGTTTCTGGATTTTATCCGTCATCAGTAGAGATCAAAAACGATTTTCTTCTGGGGTTGCTGAGCAGGCTGCCACAATTCTTACAGGTCTCAGTACCTCTCACAGGCGCAGAGGTGCATCTCCACTAGCTCGTCAGCTCAATGGCTCAAGGGAGCCTTTTTGAGAAGGAAGGGATGGGAGCACACTGCTGACCTCCCAGCACAGTTCGCCCCTTAGCATTCTGGTAAATGCAGTTTGTAGTGCATGCTTACTTGGTATTTTGCTGGAGTGTTCCACCAAAGTTGGTGCAGATTAGTGCTGTCATCTCTAGACACATGTGTTTCTGGATTTTATCCGTCATCAGTAGAGATCAAAAACGATTTTCTTCTGGGGTTGCTGAGCAGGCTGCCACAACTCTTACAGGTCTCAGTAGCTCTCACAGGCGCACAGGTGCATTTCCACTAGCTCGTCAGCTCAATGGCTCAAGGGAGACTTTTTAAACAGGAAGGGGTGGGAGCACACTGCTGACCTCCCAGCAGAGTTCGCCCCTTAGCATTCTGGTAAATGCAGTTTGTAGTGCATGCTTACTTGGTATTTTGCTGGAGTGTTCCACCAAAGTTGGTGCAGATTAGTGCTGTCATCTCTAGACACATGTGTTTCTGGATTTTATCCGTCATCAGTAGAGATCAAAAACGATTTTCATCTGGGGTTGCTGAGCAGGCTGCCACAATTCTTACAGGTCTCAGTACCGCTCACAGGCGCACAGGTGCATCTCCACTAGATCGTCAGCTCAATGGCTCAAAGGAGCCTTTTTAAACAGGAAGGGGTGGGAGCACACTGCTGACCTCCCAGCACAGTTCGCCCCTTAGCATTCTGGTAAATGCAGTTTGTAGTGCATGCTTACTTGGTATTTTGCTGGAGTGTTCCACCAAAGTTGGTGCAGATTAGTGCTGTAATCTCTAGACACATGTGTTTCTGGATTTTATCCGTCATCAGTAGAGATCAAAAACGATTTTCTTCTGGGGTTGCTGAGCAGGCTGCCACAATTCTTACAGGTCTCAGTACCTCTCACAGGCGCACAGGTGCATCTCCACTATCTCGTCAGCTCAATGGCTCAAGGGAGCCTTTTTAAACAGGAAGGGGTGGGAGCACACTGCTGACCTCCCAGCACAGTTCGCCCCTTAGCATTCTGGTAAATGCAGTTTGTAGTGCATGCTTACTTGGTATTTTGCTGGAGTGTTCCACCAAAGTTTGTGCAGATTAGTGCTGTCATCTCCAGACACATGTGTTTCTGGATTTTATCCGTCATCAGTAGAGATCAAAAACGATTTTCATCTGGGGTTGCTGAGCAGGCTGCCACAATTCTTACAGGTCTCAGTACCTCTCACAGGCGCACAGGTGCATCTCCACTAGCTCGTCAGCTCAATGGGTCAAGGGAGCCTTTTTAAACAGGAAGGGGTGGGAGCACACTGCTGACCTCCCAGCACAGTTCACCCCATCGCATTCTGGTAAATGCAGTTTGTAGTGCATGCTTACTTGGTATTTTGCTGGAGTGTTCCACCAAAGTTGGTGCAGATTAGTGCTGTCATCTCTAGACACATGTGTTTCTGGATTTTATCCGTCATCAGTAGAGATCAAAAACGATGTTCTTCTGGGGTTGCTGAGCAGGCTGCCACAATTCTTACAGGTCTCAGTACCTCTCACAGGCGCACAGGTGCATCTCCACTATCTCGTCAGCTCAATGGCTCAAGGGAGCCTTTTTAAACAGGAAGGGGTGGGAGCACACTGCTGACCTCCCAGCACAGTTCGCCCCTTAGCATTCTGGTGAATGCAGTTTGTAGTGCATGCTTACTTGGTATTTTGCTGGAGTGTTCCACCAAAGTTTGTGCAGATTAGTGCTGTCATCTCCAGACACATGTGTTTCTGGATTTTATCCGTCATCAGTAGAGATCAAAAACGATTTTCATCTGGGGTTGCTGAGCAGGCTGCCACAATTCTTACCGGTCTCCGTACCTCTCACAGGCGCACAGGTGCATCTCCACTATCTCGTCAGCTCAATGGCTCAAGGGAGCCTTTTTAAACAGGAAGGGGTGGGAGCACACTGCTGACCTCCCAGCACAGTTCGCCCCTTAGCATTCTGGTAAATGCAGTTTGTAGTGCATGCTTACTTGGTATTTTGCTGGAGTGTTCCACCAAAGTTGGTGCAGATTAGTGCTGTCATCTCTAGACACATGTGTTTCTGGATTTTATCCGTCATCAGTAGAGATCAAAAACGATTTTCTTCTGGGGTTGCTGAGCAGGCTGCCACAATTCTTACAGGTCTCAGTACCTCTCACAGGCGCACAGGTGCATCTCCACTATCTCGTCAGCTCAATGGCTCAAGGGAGCCTTTTTAAACAGGAAGGGGTGGCAGCACACTGCTGACCTCCCTGCACAGTTCTCCCCTTAGCATTCTGGTAAATGCAGTTTGTAGTGCATGCTTACTTGGTATTTTGCTGGAGTGTTCCACCAAAGTTTGTGCAGATTAGTGCTGTCATCTCCAGACACATGTGTTTCTGGATTTTATCCGTCATCAGTAGAGATCAAAAACGATTTTCATCTGGGGTTGCTGAGCAGGCTGCCACAATTCTTACAGGTCTCAGTACCTCTCACAGGCGCACAGGTGCATCTCCACTAGCTCGTCAGCTCAATGGGTCAAGGGAGCCTTTTTAAACAGGAAGGGGTGGGAGCACACTGCTGACCTCCCAGCACAGTTCGTCCCATCGCATTCTGGTAAATGCAGTTTGTAGTGCATGCTTACTTGGTATTTTGCTGGAGTGTTCCACCAAAGTTGGTGCAGATTAGTGCTGTCATCTCTAGACACATGTGTTTCTGGATTTTATCCGTCATCAGTAGAGATCAAAAACGATTTTCTTCTGGGGTTCCTGAGCAGGCTGCCACAATTCTTACAGGTCTCAGTACCTCTCACAGGCGCAGAGGTGCATCTCCACTAGCTCGTCAGCTCCATTGCTCAAGGGAGCCTTTTTAAACAGGAAGGGGTGGGAGCACACTGCTGACCTCCCAGCACAGTTCGCCCCTTAGCATTCTGGTAAATGCAGTTTGTAGTGCATGCTTACTTGGTATTTTGCTGGAGTGTTCCACCAAAGTTGGTGCAGATTAGTGCTGTCATCTCTAGACACATGTGTTTCTGGATTTTATCCGTCATCAGTAGAGATCAAAAACGATTTTCTTCTGGGGTTGCTGAGCAGGCTGCCACAATTCTTACAGTTCTCAGTACCTCTCACAGGCGCACAGGTGCATCTCCACTAGCTCGTCAGCTCAATGGCTCAAGGGAGCCTTTTTAAACAGGAAGGGGTGGGAACACACTGTTGACCTCCCAGCACAGTTCGCCCCTTAGCATCCTGGTAAATGCAGTTTGTAGTGCATGCTTACTTGGTATTTTGCTGGAGTGTTCCACCAAAGTTGGTGCAGATTAGTGCTGTCATCTCTAGACACATGTGTTTCTGGATTTTATCCGTCATCAGTAGAGATCAAAAACGATTTTCTTCTGGGGTTGCTGAGCAGGCTGCCACAATTCTTACAGGTCTCAGTACCGCTCACAGGCGCACAGGTGCATCTCCACTAGCTCGTCAGCTCAATGGCTCAAGGGAGCCTTTGTAAACAGGAAGGGGTGGGAGCACACTGCTGACCTCCCAGCACAGTTCGCCCCTTAGCATTCTGTTAAATGCAGTTTGTTGTGCATGCTTACTTGGTATTTTGCTGGAGTGTTCCACCAAAGTTGGTGCAGATTAGTGCTGTCATCTCTAGACACATATGGTTCTGGATTTTATCCGTCATCAGTAGAGATCAAAAACGATTTTCTTCTGGGGTTGCTGAGCAGGCTGCCACAATTCTTACAGGTCTTAGTACCTCTCACAGGCGCACAGGTGCATCGCCACTAGCTCGTCAGCTCAATGGCTCAAGGGAGCCTTTTTAAACAGGAAGGGGTAGGAGCACACTGCTGACCTCCCAGCACAGTTCGCCTCTTAGCATTCTGGTAAATGCAGTTTGTAGTGCATGCTTACTTGGTATTTTGCTGGAGTGTTCTACCAAAGTTGATGCAGATTAGTGCTGTCATCTCTAGACACATGTGTTTCTGGATTTTATCCGTCATCAGTAGAGATCAAAAACGATTTTCTTCTGGGGCTGCTGAGCAGGCTGCCACAATTCTTACAGGTCTCAGTACCTCTCACAGGTGCACAGGTGCATCTCCACTAGCTCGTCAGCTCAATGGCTCAAGGGAGCCTTTTTAAACAGGAAGGGGTGGGAGCACACTGCTGACCTCCCAGCACAGTTCGCCCCTTAGCATTCTGGTAAATGCAGTTTGTAGTGCATGCTTACTTGGTATTTTGCTGGAGTGTTCCACCAAAGTTGGTGCAGATTAGTGCTGTCATCTCTAGACACATGTGTTTCTGGATTTTATCCGTCATCAGTAGAGATCAAAAACGATTTTCATCTGGGGTTGCTGAGCAGGCTGCCACAATTCTTACAGGTCTCAGTACCTCTCATAAGGCGCACAGGTGCATCTCCACTAGCTCGTCAGCTCAATGGCTCAAGGGAGCCTTTTTAAACAGGAAGGGGTGGGAGCACACTGCTGATCTCCCAGCACAGTTCGCCCATTAGCATTATGGTAAATGCAGTTTGTAGTGCATGCTTACTTGGTATTTTGCTGGAGTGTTCCACCAAAGTTGGTGCAGATTAGTGCTGTAATCTCTAGACACATGTGTTTCTGGATTTTATCCGTCATCAGTAGAGATCAAAAACGATTTTCTTCTGGGGTTGCTGAGCAGGCTGCCACAATTCTTACAAGTCTCAGTACCTCTCACAGGCGCACAGGTGCATCTCCACTATCTCGTCAGCTCAATGGCTCAAGGGAGCCTTTTTAAACAGGAAGGGGTGGGAGCACACTGCTGACCTCCCAGCACAGTTCGCCCCTTAGCATTCTGGTAAATGCAGTTTGTAGTGCATGCTTACTTGGTATTTTGCTGGAGTGTTCCACCAAAGTTTGTGCAGATTAGTGCTGTCATCTCCAGACACATGTGTTTCTGGATTTAATCCGTCATCAGTAGAGATCAAAAACGATTTTCATCTGGGGTTGCTGAGCAGGCTGCCACAATTCTTACCGGTCTCCGTACCTCTCACAGGCGCACAGGTGCATCTCCACTATCTCGTCAGCTCAATGGCTCAAGGGAGCCTTTTTAAACAGGAAGGGGTGGGAGCACACTGCTGACCTCCCAGCACAGTTCGCCCCTTAGCATTCTGGTAAATGCAGTTTGAATCGCATGCTTACTTGGTATTTTGCTGGAGTGTTCCACCAAAGTTTGTGCAGATTAGTGCTGTCATCTCCAGACACATGTGTTTCTGGATTTTATCCGTCATCAGTAGAGATCAAAAACGATTTTCTTCTGGGGTTCCTGAGCAGGCTGCCACAATTCTTACAGGTCTCAGTACCTCTCACAGGCGTAGAGGTGCATCTCCACTAGCTCGTCAGCTCAATTGCTCAAGGGAGCCTTTTTAAACAGGAAGGGGTTGGAGCACACTGCTGACCTCCCAGCACAGTTCGCCCCTTAGCATGCTGGTAAATGCAGTTTGTAGTGCATGCTTACTTGGTATTTTGCTGGAGTGTTCCACCAAAGTTGGTGCAGATTAGTGCTGTCATCTCCAGACACATGTGTTTCTGGATTTTATCCGTCATCAGTAGAGATCAAAAACGATTTTCATCTGGGGTTGCTGAGCAGGCTGCCACAATTCTTACAGGTCTCAGTACCTCTCACAGGCGCACAGGTGCATCTCCACTATCTCGTCAGCTCAATGGCTCAAGGGAGCCTTTTTAAACAGGAAGGGGTGGGAGCACACTGCTGACCTCCCAGCACAGTTCGCCCCTTAGCATTCTGGTAAATGCAGTTTGTAGTGCATGCTTACTTGGTATTTTGCTGGAGTGTTCCACCAAAGTTTGTGCAGATTAGTGCTGTCATCTCCAGACACATGTGTTTCTGGATTTTATCCGTCATCAGTAGAGATCAAAAACGATTTTCATCTGGGGTTGCTGAGCAGGCTGCCACAATTCTTACCGGTCTCCGTACCTCTCACAGGCGCACAGGTGCATCTCCACTATCTCGTCAGCTCAATGGCTCAAGGGAGCCTTTTTAAACAGGAAGGGGTGGGAGCACACTGCTGACCTCCCAGCACAGTTCGCCCCTTAGCATTCTGGTAAATGCAGTTTGTAGTGCATGCTTACTTGGTATTTTGCTGGAGTGTTCCACCAAGGTGGTGCAGATTAGTGCTGTCATCTCTAGACACATGTGTTTCTGGATTTTATCCGTCATCAGTAGAGATCAAAAACGATTTTCTTCTGGGGTTGCTGAGCAGGCTGCCACAATTCTTACAGGTCTCAGTACCTCTCACAGGCGCACAGGTGCATCTCCACTATCTCGTCAGCTCAATGGCTCAAGGGAGCCTTTTTAAACAGGAAGGGGTGGGAGCACACTCCTGACCTCCCAGCACAGTTCGCCCCTTAGCATTCTGGTAAATGCAGTTTGAATCGCATGCTTACTTGGTATTTTGCTGGAGTGTTCCACCAAAGTTTGTGCAGATTAGTGCTGTCATCTCCAGACACATGTGTTTCTGGATTTTATCCGTCATCAGTAGAGATCAAAAACGATTTTCATCTGGGGTTGCTGAGCAGGCTGCCACAATTCTTACAGGTCTCAGTACCTCTCACAGGCGCACAGGTGCATCTCCACTAGCTCGTCAGCTCAATGGGTCAAGGGAGCCTTTTAAACAGGAAGGGTGGGAGCACACTGCTGACCTCCCAGCACAGTTCGTCCCATCGCATTCTGGTAAATGCAGTTTGTAGTGCATGCTTACTTGGTATTTTGCTGGAGTGTTCTACCAAAGTTGATGCAGATTAGTGCTGTCATCTCTAGACACATGTGTTTCTGGATTTTATCCGTCATCAGTAGAGATCAAAAACGATTTTCTTCTGGGGCTGCTGAGCAGGCTGCCACAATTCTTACAGGTCTCAGTACCTCTCACAGGTGCACAGGTGCATCTCCACTAGCTCGTCAGCTCAATGGCTCAAGGGAGCCTTTTTAAACAGGAAGGGGTGGGAGCACACTGCTGACCTCCCAGCACAGTTCGCCCCTTAGCATTCTGGTAAATGCAGTTTGTAGTGCATGCTTACTTGGTATTTTGCTGGAGTGTTCCACCAAAGTTGGTGCAGATTAGTGCTGTCATCTCTAGACACATGTGTTTCTGGATTTTATCCGTCATCAGTAGAGATCAAAAACGATTTTCATCTGGGGTTGCTGAGCAGGCTGCCACAATTCTTACAGGTCTCAGTACCTCTCATAAGGCGCACAGGTGCATCTCCACTAGCTCGTCAGCTCAATGGCTCAAGGGAGCCTTTTTAAACAGGAAGGGGTGGGAGCACACTGCTGATCTCCCAGCACAGTTCGCCCATTAGCATTATGGTAAATGCAGTTTGTAGTGCATGCTTACTTGGTATTTTGCTGGAGTGTTCCACCAAAGTTGGTGCAGATTAGTGCTGTAATCTCTAGACACATGTGTTTCTGGATTTTATCCGTCATCAGTAGAGATCAAAAACGATTTTCTTCTGGGGTTGCTGAGCAGGCTGCCACAATTCTTACAAGTCTCAGTACCTCTCACAGGCGCACAGGTGCATCTCCACTATCTCGTCAGCTCAATGGCTCAAGGGAGCCTTTTTAAACAGGAAGGGGTGGGAGCACACTGCTGACCTCCCAGCACAGTTCGGCCCCTTAGCATTCTGGTAAATGCAGTTTGTAGTGCATGCTTACTTGGTATTTGGCTGGAGTGTTCCACCAAAGTTGGTGCAGATTAGTGCTGTCATCTCTAGACACATGTGTTTCTGGATTTTATCCGTCATCAGTAGAGATCAAAAACGATTTTCTTCTGGGGTTGCTGAGCAGGCTGCCACAATTCTTACAGGTCTCAGTACCTCTCACAGGCGCACAGGTGCATCTCCACTATCTCGTCAGCTCAATGGCTCAAGGGAGCCTTTTTAAACAGGAAGGGGTGGGAGCACACTGCTGACCTCCCAGCACAGTTCGCCCCTTAGCATTCTGGTAAATGCAGTTTGAATCGCATGCTTACTTGGTATTTTGCTGGAGTGTTCCACCAAAGTTTGTGCAGATTAGTGCTGTCATCTCCAGACACATGTGTTTCTGGATTTTATCCGTCATCAGTAGAGATCAAAAACGATTTTCTTCTGGGGTTCCTGAGCAGGCTGCCACAATTCTTACAGGTCTCAGTACCTCTCACAGGCGCAGAGGTGCATCTCCACTAGCTCGTCAGCTCAATTGCTCAAGGGAGCCTTTTTAAACAGGAAGGGGTGGGAGCACACTGCTGACCTCCCAGCACAGTTCGCCCCTTAGCATGCTGGTAAATGCAGTTTGTAGTGCATGCTTACTTGGTATTTTGCTGGAGTGTACCACTAAAGTTGGTGCAGATTAGTGCTGTCATCTCTAGACACATGTGTTTCTGGATTTTATCCGTCATCAGTAGAGATCAAAACGATTTTCATCTGGGGTTGCTGAGCAGGCTGCCACAATTCTTACAGGTCTCAGTACCTCTCACAGGCGCACAGGTGCATCTCCACTATCTCGTCAGCTCAATGGCTCAAGGGAGCCTTTTTAAACAGGAAGGGGTGGGAGCACACTGCTGACCTCCCAGCACAGTTCGCCCCTTAGCATTCTGGTAAATGCAGTTTGTAGTGCATGCTTACTTGGTATTTTGCTGGAGTGTTCCACCAAAGTTTGTGCAGATTAGTGCTGTCATCTCCAGACATATGTGTTTCTGGATTTTATCCGTCATCAGTAGAGATCAAAAACGATTTTCATCTGGGGTTGCTGAGCAGGCTGCCACAATTCTTACCGGTCTCCGTACCTCTCACAGGCGCACAGGTGCATCTCCACTATCTCGTCAGCTCAATGGCTCAAGGGAGCCTTTTTAAACAGGACGGGGTGGGAGCACACTGCTGACCTCCCAGCACAGTTCGCCCCTTAGCATTCTGGTAAATGCAGTTTGTAGTGCATGCTTACTTGGTATTTTGCTGGAGTGTTCCACCAAAGTTGGTGCAGATTAGTGCTGTCATCTCTAGACACATGTGTTTCTGGATTTTATCCGTCATCAGTAGAGATCAAAACGATTTTCTTCTGGGGTTGCTGAGCAGGCTGCCACAATTCTTACAGGTCTCAGTACCTCTCACAGGCGCACAGGTGCATCTCCACTATCTCATCAGCTCAATGGCTCAAGGGAGCCTTTTTAAACAGGAAGGGGTGGGAGCACACTGCTGACCTCCCAGCACAGTTCGCCCCTTAGCATTCTGGTAAATGCAGTTTGAATCGCATGCTTACTTGGTATTTTGCTGGAGTGTTCCACCAAAGTTTGTGCAGATTAGTGCTGTCATCTCTAGACACATGTGTTTCTGGATTTTATCCGTCATCAGTAGAGATCAAAAACGATTTTCATCTGGGGTTGCTGAGCAGGCTGCCACAATTCTTACAGGTCTCAGTACCTCTCACAGGCGCACAGGTGCATCTCCACTAGCTCGTCAGCTCAATGGGTCAAGGGAGCCTTTTAAACAGGAAGGGGTGGGAGCACACTGCTGACCTCCCAGCACAGTTCGTCCCATCGCATTCTGGTAAATGCAGTTTGTAGTGCATGCTTACTTGGTATTTTGCTGGAGTGTTCCACCAAAGTTGGTGCAGATTAGTGCTGTCATCTCTAGACACATGTGTTTCTGGATTTTATCCGTCATCAGTAGAGATCAAAAACGATTTTCTTCTGGGGTTCCTGAGCAGGCTGCCACAATTCTTACAGGTCTAAGTACCTCTCACAGGCGCAGAGGTGCATCTCCACTAGCTCGTCAGCTCAATTGCTCAAGGGAGCCTTTTTAAACAGGAAGGGGTGGGAGCACACTGCTGACCTCCCAGCACAGTTCGCCCCTTAGCATTCTGGTAAATGCAGTTTGTAGTGCATGCTTACTTGGTATTTTGCTGGAGTGTTCCACCAAAGTTGGTGCAGATTAGTGCTGTCATCTCCAGACACATGTGTTTCTGGATTTTATCCGTCATCAGTAGAGATCAAAAACGATTTTCATCTGGGGTTGCTGAGCAGGCTGCCACAATTCTTACAGGTCTCAGTACCTCTCACAGGCGCACAGGTGCATCTCCACTAGCTCGTCAGCTCAATGGGTCAAGGGAGCCTTTTTAAACAGGAAGGGGTGGGAGCACACTGCTGACCTCCCAGCACAGTTCGCCCCTTAGCATTCTGGTAAATGCAGTTTGTAGTGCATGCTTACTTGGTATTTTGCTGGAGTGTTCCACCAAAGTTTGTGCAGATTAGTGCTGTCATCTCCAGACACATGTGTTTCTGGATTTTATCCGTCATCAGTAGAGATCAAAAACGATTTTCATCTGGGGTTGCTGAGCAGGCTGCCACAATTCTTACAGGTCTCAGTACCTCTCACAGGCGCACAGGTGCATCTCCACTAGCTCGTCAGCTCAATGGGTCAAGGGAGCCTTTTTAAACAGGAAGGGGTGGGAGCACACTGCTGACCTCCCAGCACAGTTCGTCCCATCGCATTCTGGTAAATGCAGTTTGTAGTGCATGCTTACTTGGTATTTTGCTGGAGTGTTCCACCAAAGTTGGTGCAGATTAGTGCTGTCATCTCTAGACACATGTGTTTCTGGATTTTATCCGTCATCAGTAGAGATCAAAATCGATTTTCTTCTGGGGTTCCTGAGCAGGCTGCCACAATTCTTACAGGTCTCAGTACCTCTCACAGGCGCAGAGGTGCATCTCCACTAGCTCGTCAGCTCAATTGCTCAAGGGAGCCTTTTTAAACAGGAAGGGGTGGGAGCACACTGCTGACCTCCCAGCACAGTTCACCCCTTAGCATTCTGGTAAATGCAGTTTGTAGTGCATGCTTACTTGGTATTTTGCTGGAGTGTTCCACCAAAGTTGGTGCAGATTAGTGCTGTCATCTCTAGACACATGTGTTTCTGGATTTTATCCGTCATCAGTAGAGATCAAAAACGATTTTCTTCTGGGGTTGCTGAGCAGGCTGCCACAATTCTTACAGTTCTCAGTACCTCTCACAGGCGCACAGGTGCATCTCCACTAGCTCGTCAGCTCAATGGCTCAAGGGAGCCTTTTTAAACAGGAAGGGGTGGGAGCACACTGCTGACCTCCCAGCACAGTTCGCCCCTTAGCATTCTGGTAAATGCAGTTTGTAGTGCATGCTTACTTGGTATTTTGCTGGAGTGTTCCACCAAAGTTGGTGCAGATTAGTGCTGTCATCTCTAGACACATGTGTTTATGGAAAATACCAAGTAGGCATGCACTACAAACTGCATTTACCAGAATGCTAAGGGGCGAGCTGTGCTGGGACGTCAGCATGTGCTCCCACCCCTTCCTGTTTGAAATATGAAAGTAATTTGAGTGGTGGATATTAATCAGTTATTTGTATTGCGAAGGATAGGGGAGGGATAGAAGAGGGAAAAAGGTTTGCATTATATAGCACTTTTTACCCCTGATGGGGTGTTGAAGCGCTTTTTTGGCAAGTAGCACGCTATTCCGGAACCAATTAGAGGATGAGTGTTGAATTAGTATAGTGAAATATGAAAGTAATTTGAGTGGTGGATATGTTAGTCAGTTAATTGGATTGAGAAGGGTAGCAGAGGGATAGAAGAGGGAAAAAAAGGTTTGCATTTATATAGGTTTGCATTTATATAGCGCTTGTTACCCCTAATGGGGTTTTGAAGCACTTTCTTGGCGAGAAGCACGCTACTCCGGAACCCATAAGGATTAGTGGTGAATTAGTATAGTGAAATATGAAATTAATTTGAGTGGTGGATAGGTTAATCAGTTATTTGGATTCAGAAGGATAGCGGAGGGATAGAAGAGGGAAAAAGGTTTGCATTTATATAGCGCTTGTTACCTGTGATGGGGTGTTGAAGTGCTTTTTTGGCGAGTAGCATGCTACTCCGGAACCCATAAAGGATTAGTGGTGAATTAGTATAGTGAAATATAAAAGTTATTTGAGTGGTGGATATTAGTCAGTTATTTGGATTGAGAAGGATAGCGGAGGGATAGAAGAGGGAAAAAAAGGTTTGCATTTATATAGTGCTTGCCATCGCTAATGAGGTGTTGAAGCGCTTTTTTCGGCGAGTAGCATGCTACTCTGGAACCCATAAAGGATTAGTGGTGAATTAGTATAGTGAAATATGAAATTTGAGAAGTGGACATGATAGTCTGTTATTTTGATTGAAAAGGATAGTGGAGGGATAGAAGAGTGAAGGATTTAGACTTTTTTTTTTTTGGGGAGGTCATAGCAGTAGTGGGAGGCTTGGGATGAGTAAAAAGGGATGTGGAGGGGAAGAGTCAGAGGGAAGAGTTTAGAAAGGCTTGTTTTGGGGGGTCAGCATAGTAAAAGAGGTGTCAGATGGCGCAAGGAGGGGTAGAGTAGGGGAGAGTCTAGAAAGGGCTATTTTGGGGATCATAGTAGTGGTATGGGGTTTGAGATGAATGAGATAGTGGATGTAGAGGATATATTGATAGAGGTATAGGGTGAGAAATAGGGTACTGCACAAGCAAATCTCAAATTAACCTGTGCTCAGCCCCCTGGTAGTTTATCTCAGAGCAATCATACTTAACTTAGAGCCAATGTGTAAAGTATCTGTGCATCACTTCAAACAGTAATACTGTGAAAACATCACACAAAAAGATCCCACACCAGGTTAGAAAATAGAGCTTAATGTAATAAATAAAGCAAGACCAAAATGACAAAAGTCTAATCAGTAGAACCGGAGTTATGAATTTTTAAAGAATAACCTGCAATATGGCGCCTAAAAGTGTAACGTGCCAACCGCGGCTATCTGGACGTGCTGGACGACGCCAAAGTCAAAAGTTCAGGCCGACCGCAGTGGAGCGCGGGTCGGATACTTTCCCAGATTAGTCCAGCTGACGGTTTTGTGCCAAGAGTCCCATTTGCGTTGGAGAGGGCCGCAGGAAGCAAGGAGAGTATCGCTGGCTGTGGTCGGTGTGGCACGAGGATCAGGCCTGGTGTTGTTGATGGGCGGGATGGGGCCTTGCATTGGTGGTCCTCCACAGCGATCAATGCTTGCTGTGCGCAGAGATGGGCTGGCGGCTCGTGCTGATTTTTGGTGTGTGTGGTGCGGTTCCAGCGCAAACTTGCCAGTTTGTGGTCACGAAGATCTCAAAAGCTTGATTTGAGAGCCTGATGGGCCATAGCAAAGGGCAAGGACCTGAGAGGCACCACTTGAGGGTCAGGAACTCACTGAAAACGGGTCCAGGATCTCTTGGGGAGCCTTTTATGTTTCTGAGGCTCAGATCAGGGGGCCACCAGACTTGCCATTTGAGTCACTCTGGAGAGTTCTTCCTTCCCAGGCAGGAGGGCAGCAGGCCAGCACAACAGGCAGCAGCTCCTTCAGAGTGGAAGCCCAGGGCTACTTATGTGGGTGGCACAATCAGTGCACTACTAGTAGCATATAATTTACAGGTCCTGGGCACATGTAGTGCACTTTATTAGGGACCTATGATATGAGTACAGTAAATATCCCAATTGAGGATGAGCCAATATTGTTATGTTTTAAGGAGTGAGCACATGCACTTTAGCACTGCTTAGCAGTGGTAAAGTGCTCAGAGTCCCAAGGCCAGCAAAAATAGGTCCAGCAAAGAAATGGAGGAGGAGAGGCAAAAAGCTTGGGGGAAAACCACCCTAAGGCTGACAGGTCTAACACTTGTCCTCCCCAGCTGAAAGTGGGGAGAACTACCCAATCCCTTAGGAGTTCTCTTCACTAAGGTGGAAAAAGCTGGACAGACCATCAGCAATGCCGTAGTTAGTCCCTTTAAGGAAACGGAGCACCTCACAATTTGGGATTTTCACCCCTCATTTGAATTAGCCACTTGAGGGGCCTGTGGTCCGTCTGAACCCAGAAGTGAGTCCCAAACAAATATTTGTCTCAGCTTCTTAAGTGCCCAGACCACAGCAAAAGCTTCTCTCTCAATAGCACTCCACCTCTGTTCCCTGGGTAGTAGCCTCCTAGAGATGAACACTATAGGTTGATCCAGGCCCTCCTCATTTAGCTGTGATAGACTGCCCCATACCATGATCCGAGGCATCTGCTTGGACAATAAACTCCTGGCAAAAGTCAGGTGCCTTGAGCCCAGGGGCTGTGCAAATGGCCTGTTATAGGGAGTGAAAGGCTTTCCGACAGGCCTTTGTCCAGATCACCTTGCTGGGCTATTTCTTCGAGTTTGGCTCAGTCAAGGGGGCAAAAATAGTACCATATCCCTCGACAAACCTCCTGTAGTACCCAGTGAGTGTCAGGAAGGCCCTCATGTCTGTTCTGTTTGAGTTTTTGGGGCCAGGATAGTCTCTATTTTGGCCGGGAGGGGTTTTATCTTGCTGGCGCCCACCAAGTGTCCCAGGTACACCACAGACCCCTGCCCTATCTGGCACTTGCTGTCCTTCATAGTCAGGCCTGCCTGTTGCAGGACCTGAAGCCCTTCCTGTAGGTGAGATAGGTGATTATGCTAGGGACTGCTGAAGACAGCTATGTCCTCTATGTAGGCAGCATTTCAGGCCGCCATCCCAGCGAAGACATGATTCACGAGCCTCTGGAAGGTGGCAGGGGCATTCCTAAGTCCAAATGGCATCATTTTAAACTGGAAGTGGCCATCTGGGGTAGAGAAAGCTGATCTCTTTTTTAGCAATCTTCCAGTACCCTGAAGTCAAACCAAAAGTGCTCAGGAACCTGGCAGCCTCCAGCCTATCAATGAGCTCATCACCTCAGGGGATGGGGTGGGCATCAGTCTTGGTGACTGAATTGAGTCCCCTGTAGTCAACACAGAACGTGTGTTCGGAGTGGTGCCCAGTGGGGCTGTCTTTGGTACCAGCACCACTGGGCTGAACCAGGGACTACTGTAGGGCTCAAAGACCCCCAATTCCAGCATCTTGGTGACCTCTACTTTGATGCTGGCCCTCACTTTGTCAGACAGCCTGTACATTTCCTTTTTGACAGGCAGACTGTCCTCAGTATCAATATCATGAGTACACAAGTGTATAAGCCCAGGAGTGAGGGAGAATAGGGAGGCAAACTGTTCCAGTAACTGGAGACAGTCCCTCTGCTACTCTTGGGTCAGGGTAGGGAAGAGGCTGACACATTCCACTGACCCATCCTTCTCTTTGGATGACAGGGGATCAGGGAGCAGTTCAATCTCCTCCTCCTCCCAATCATCCGTCACCAGCAGCATGGCGACTTCAGACTTCTCATAGTGGGGGTTTGAGGCGGTTGAGATGGAGAACCCTTAAGGGGTTCATGGGGTTCTTAAGATCCACCAGAAAGGTGGACTTCCCCTTCCTCTTCACCACCTCATATGGTCCTGTCCAGTGATCCTGGAGAGCCTTGGGCTTCACTGGCTCCATCATCCACACCTTCTGCCCAGGTTGAAATTCCACAGGGATCACCGTCCAGTCATGTCACTGCTTCATACCCTCCTGGCTAGCCTCCAAGTTCTTAGAAGCTTTCTTCCAAGAATGTGGCCATCTGGTTCCGGAGGGCCAGCAAGTAGCTAACCACATCCTTTGGTGGTTCTTGAGAGTTTGCTCCCATCCCTCTTTAACCAGGATGAGAGGTCCCCTGACAGGGTGACCACACAGAAGTTCAAATGCCCACTCCCTTCTGTGGCACCTCTCAGTAAGCAAAGAGCAGCCTTGGTAAGAGTGTGTCCCACTTCCGCCTCATAGGCTCAGGTAGGCCTGCAATCATGCCTTTAAGGGTCTTGTTCAATGTTTCAGCAAGAGCATTTGTTTGTGGATGGTAGGGTATGAAAAAATTATTAGTAACCCTACACTCTATCCACATAACCTTCATGTACGAGGACATTAAGTTGGTGCCCCTGTCTGACACTGCTTCCTTGGGGAAACCTACTCGGTGAAAATCCCCATTAGAGCCCTAGCCACTACAGGTGCATTACCAGGCCTCAGAGGGATGGCCTCTGGGTACCTAGTGGCATGGTCCACCAAGACTAGGGCAAACCAAGGATCTCATATTATCAATTCAAACCCTCTCAAATTGTATGCCAACAACAGGCATGGGAGTCAGGGGAGCTTTTAGCTGTTTCCAGTCTTCCCAGTTGCATGGCAGGAGAGACAATTCCTGCAAAAGGCAGCAGTGTCTGTCATCATCCTGGGCCAATACAAGTGGGTGACAAGCGTTTCGAATGTCTTGTCCTGCCCCAGATGTCCTACCAGCTGTATCTCATGAGCCAGCCCAAGTAAAAAAGGGCCTGTAACATTGGGGAACTACCAAAACACAAGTTGTCCCATGCTCAGGAGCTTTAGGATCACTATACAGGAGGTCATTCTCCCAATATATGAGGTGATCTCCTTAGGTGTCACAAGCTGCTGGTTTTCGGCTTGTTGTTTCTGGCCCTCAAGGGTTGGGCACTCCTTCTGTGCCCTGCAGAACCCCTCCCTGGTGGGTCCTTCTTCCAGTTGCCATCCAGCAAGGTCAGGCAGGTAACCAAGGGAGGCAATGTCCTCCCAATAGGCTCTGGGACATCCTCCTCTTGGACCAATACACCTGTTCTGTTCTGGAGGGCATTCAGGGGCTGGCTCCCCACACCACTTGCCCTTCCCTTTTCTGGAAGCTGTCTGGACCATTCTTCCAGGCTCCAGACCTTCTTGACTCCTTTCCTGGGTAGCCATGGACCTAGTGGTCGCACAGATCCATTCAGGCAAACTTAACATTTCCAGGTGTGACCTGAGCTCCACTTCCCTCCAAACAGGGTGCTCCAAGTCATTTTCTAACAGACAGTCCACGGGCACAGCAGGGCTCACGGTAATTTTCAGTAGACCTGAGGACCCCCCCACCCCTCAAAGGGAACCAGCGCTATAAGACAGTGGCTCTCCTAGTTGTCTTCTACTACACCTGGAATGTATTGGGTGTCATCTGCTCTAAGGACACCAGATGACACCTGACAGTAGTCATACTGGCTCCTGTTTCCCTCAGAGCCTCCACCTTCTGTCCATTGATGGTGACCCACTGCCTATTCTTTGAAGTATTGAAAGGCATGTGGGCTTTGGACACCATCTCTGCATCACCCAGGAACACTAGGGTAACCTCACTGGTCTCCCGAACACTAACCGGGACCATCTACTCCACAAGCGCTACGCTGGATACCATGTGACTGCCCACCACTTGTGGGAGGTGCTCTGTTGGAGCACTTTACATCTCACTTCATATTTCCATACTCATAGCACTCGTAACACTTAGGGACAAAAGTTCCAGCTTTCTGATCTGTGAAGCCTCTCTTCTGGTGGCCAAAATGGGAGTGGGACCCTTTCCCCTGCAAACTGTTTTGGGGGCCTTGAGAGAACTCCTTGGTTTTATTTTTAACTCGCCCTCTTTCTTCTCGTGGGAACCCTGACCACCCCTTTGAGAGTTCCCCCAGACACCTTCTTAGACACTCTGTTGCTGACTCAGAGGTCTGCCTCCTCAGCAAGCTTCCTGGGATCAGGAAGCTTGCTATCCGCTAGGTGTTGGCGCAGTATTGGGAAAGAAATATTGAACATGTGCTGCCTCAGAATTAGAATGTACAAACCAGTAAAATCATCCACTTTGCTGCTCTTCAGCCAGCCATTTAGTGCCTTGCTGACATAATCTAAGACATTTACCCAGGACTGATTTGGGAGTTGGTGGCTGTCCCTAAACCTCTGACGGTACCCTGAGTGCAACTTCATAAGCAGCAAACCCCTTATTGATATCATCTCCCACTACATAGTATACACCAGCTACTGGTGTATATGGACTCTCACCTCCCCAGCAGAGACTGTTGGTATGCTGCCTCCATCACTGTTGGGTCCTATAGGTTGCCTTGCATTTAGCTCCAGCTCCCTCATGCTCCAACATTAGCTTTTTCTCAGCCAAGGGCCTCTCGGCCTTTTCCTTTGCCATGACCAGTTTCTTTTACTCCTTCTCCAGCTGTAACTTGGATAGCTCCAGCTTGAGCTTCTTTTCCTCACTCCTTTCCTCCCTCCTTTTCACCAACTCCTCTGGGGTCAGGCCCCTGGAAGGCACACTAATCCCTGCACGGGGAGGGATGTCCAAACCTGGGAGTAGGTCACCACTCTCCTCAACTTTTTGTCTCCCTACATGAGCTTCCCATGCCAGAGAATTGGGAGAGAATGTGGCCTAACGGCTAGAGCGGTCGACCATGAAGCTGGGGAACCTGGTTCGAGTCTCGGCAGGAACGCTCAACATCCTGTGATTCTGGGCAAATCACTTAATATCCCCGTGCCTAACAAAACAAGCATTTACAATGCAATAAGTCTCGCAACTGCGGATTTTGGAGCTATTGGCATTGTAAATGGCAATGCCTTTTAAAAAATTAAAAGCCATTGTTATTTACAATACCAAAAGCAACACCTGTTGGATTGCATAGCGCGTGTCCGTTACTGAACATATCTCGTAAGTAGGGATGGTGCTGTGCAGGTGAGAGCTGCAGGGTACGTAGTTTCAACGTAACAGGGTTAAATACCACCACTGGTGCGGAGTGGGGTGTAGGGTGACAACGTGCACAGAATTATGTAACTTGGTCGGGGAAGGTGGTAGCCAAGGTAACATAACATAACATAATGCAGCTCAATCTGGATATGGCCTTATGAAGAGTACAAGTACAAAACAAATAAATAGCAACAAACCCCTTTTGTTGCCTTCCCCGGCTCGGGTTCCGAATAACATTGTCTGCACCACAGACCTAGCTTTAATGACAGAGCATTGATAGTAAGTGGAACAGATGCATACAACAAGGCGCTAGCAACAAGTATGGACTTAATAAACTGGGAAAACAAACCATAATAACCATCAGTTTGTACAGACCCTTCTGTTTCCGGCTTGCATTTTGTTACCGGTGTGCAAGCGACAAAGTGTTCGTCACATCTCACGTGACATGCGCTCCTGTGAATCAAAAAAGATGTGTATATCAGAAACAACAGATAAATATCTTGTGTTTACAAAATAAATAAACTGCGCAGAGAGGGCGTCTCTCCGGTTTCAAAGCGGCCTGGACGGCCTGGTTTGTTGCTGCCCCTGCTCGCATTGTTGCAGCTTCATGGCGGAGGGCCCTTGTTGTGTTTTCGTATCGCTGACGTGACATGTTAAAAAGTCAACATTTCTTTTTTTTTAAAAACGGGAAAAGAGTGTGTTCTATAAATAGGCGGTGGGGCTCACAGGGCTTGGCACAAACAGACCCCATGAGTACGTCAGGGGCGTCCAGTCAGGCTCTTGACAGCCGAGACCTTTCACAGCGTTTCTGGGGTAGAGCACGACTCGCCATCTTGCGGCTCCTCCACGCGCATGTTCGTTGTCTATATGTAAAAGTACGAGGATGCAGAGCCGCCTACCGTTAAATGAAGTTATCCATGGAAGAAAAAAAAAATTGCTGCATGAGCCACTAATTTGAAAAGATCTATTCAAGGTCGTGCTATTAAAAAATATTAAAAGGGTTTCGTGGTAAAATATATATATATATATATATATATATATATATATATATATATATATATATATATATATATATATATACAGACTATAAGATATTTCATGAACATATCCCTTTAAGTTTTCGTTAAATGAATTACACAATATTTCAGTATATGTGTATCAAATATTATACATTAGTACAGTATTTCAATTTGCGATCAATATGGGAAATGTGACATCTACTAATGCAATCATGTCATGAACAATTAGCACTTGCACTTTATTTATTTATTTATTTAAATTTCTCTAATTGCAAAAGTTTTCAATATATTACTGACTGTATATATTGCGAAAAACCCCGAAAGACTATTTTCGGCATTTAGGTATGTTACAAACAGATTAGGCAATAACAATTACCAAATGTAGTACAAGATAGCAAGGTTTCTAAGTATGTTGTCTATTTCTATGAATCACGTGACACGGGTGCTAGCAAAAACAAATGTATAAAAACAGTTGGCGGACTGCATTTCCACATGTGAACAAGGACACTGTGTTGTCCGAAACGCGTCATAAGGCTTTGAACAATAAAGACCTAAATTGCCACAAAACTCTGGAGTCCGTGACTCTCTCTTCGCCGACGGGGAAGTGGGGAGAGTCGATTACCTGTTCGAATATATATATATAAATATATATATATCCAGGGCTTTAAGTGGGCCGGGTCTGTCCGGGTCTGAGCACTGGCAGTTATTTTCAGGGGGCCTCGAAACGGGTCTCTATCGGGCTCTATTTTCTGTGCAAAAATAAGACTACGTCGATGTTTTAAAAAAATATATATATACGTGGCAATTAGTTAGCTGGTGCGAACTCTTTTTATCATTACGGCTTTCTCCAGAATCCACAATAGGGCTGCAGCATGCACATGCGGTGCGTCTTCATTGACCCCCCCCCTGCACTTGGGAGAGCAGGGCCGGTTCTGTGATTTGCGGGGCCCTGGGACAAGAGGGAATGTGCGAGGCCCCTCTCATTTACTTAAGTGACCCCTTGCAAGGAAACCATTCAGAGACACTGCGGGAGGCCCATTGTACAGGATTTTAGCGCCCCCACAGTTTTAACTTTCAGCCCACAAGCAATTCTCACACCTTCAGCCTGATGGGTGTAAGAATTGCTTGTGGGCTGAGAGTTAACACTGTGGGGGCGCTAAAATCCTGTACAATGGGCCTCCCGCAGTGTCTCTGAATGGTCTCCTTGCAATTGGGACAAAAGGAAGTGTCTCCCTCCCTAGGCCTCCAGACACCATCCCTGAGAGGCCCAGGGAGGGGACCCCTCCCATGGACCCTAATTGCAAGGAGACAGGGAAACAACAGGGCACACAGCGCCGGCCCTGTGGGAGAGAGAAAGCAGGCAGCGAGCAGCCCACTGTGGCTCCTCCGGGTACACGTCACAGTCCTGCTTCAATTATAGTATTATGAAAAACGAATAGTGCGAGGCGAAATATATATATATATTATCAAGCTTTGTTATTTAGGTGATTATGGGGAAGAGAAACGGTGGTACGGATCACATAAGAACGCAGTATATCGGATTTTATGAAGTAAATATTGTCTAACCTGCTTATTATAATTATTATTGTTCCATTACTACTGCTATTATTAATATTATCATCATCGCGAATAATAATATTTGTTGATAAAAACAAAAATGCAATAAAAAGTTATTAATTTAAAAGAATGATAATGTAATAGTACTGATGCAAATAAATAAGCATAGTTTTTATGTTGATTCTGCATGGCGAGTAAAGTAGGGAGTGCTCTAATCCGTGTTTACAGGCCCAGCTGGGTTGTGGTAGATGTGATTTGAGGTGTACGGCAGGCTGTACTGAAGTAAATGTGCTTCGACAACCTGTGTCACAATTCTACCTGCATTGAGGTTAGGTGGAATATATTGTCATGTCTATGTTTGTGTATACTGCAGTTGTTCTCTGAGGAGTCCTAGAGCTGACTCAGGGGGTACTGCTACACTAGTTATCTTTATTTAGACCACGCCCCTACTTAGATAGGCCACACCCCGTTGAGGTTTGCCCCGCCCCTTTTAGAGCACCCCCAGGTTTTTTTTCCCACTTAAAGCCCTGTATATATCCAAACCTGCGTCACCAACCACCAAGAGTACGGATTTAGACATGTCCCTTTGACAATGCTGTGTTGGGTTTTAAGATTCTCCCCATACGCGTGGTATGGTCCAATTAAGACGTGATCTAGCCCGGAAGGTGTAGGGTCGAGTATTATGTGTAAATTTAAAATGAGAGAAAATATACAGGGTTGCGATCTCACAGGTCCCTTGACAAATGACGGCCGGTAAGAAATGTACATTTTATTAATACTTCACATAACGCAACTCGGGGAGGAAACCCTGCCTTTAGGAATACACCTTCGGCATATATTTGCTGAATGGCAGATATTTTGTTATGCGATCTATCCAGCGGGATGACTGAGTCACTTAAACGCTCGCCGCTAACTTCATCCACGGCTTGCTTTTCGAAAGCTCTCATAATTCTAAAGCCAACTAATAAACCTTTCATTCTTTCGAGGTTGAGAAGCTGATTACCACTGATGAGTTTACTAGTGACATCAGTTAGTTACAGCGCTTAGAAACGCAGAAGGGCGACGTGTCGCGCTGTGGAGAAAATGGTTCTTGTTATTGACATGCACTTCCTGAATCTATTATTTCTAACTGTACAGATAGGGCCAATGGGTTAAACTCCCGCCTTTGACAGATACTGTGATTTGCATGTTAAGAGCTAGGATTCCTGCTAGGCCACCTCAGCCTTTCATCATTCCGACATCGGTAACTTGGTTACCACTGAATTTGTTAATATGCAACAGTCTAATTTATAGACCTGGAAAAAGCAGAAAGGTGGTGTAACGCGATGCATGAAACAATGTGTTATATAAAACAATGTTAGTGCTTCCCAACCTGATTTACCATCTGTCTAATATGACCCTGTTCCGGTATCGACTCGTCTTACAAGTATGCGCAGACGGGAACACGTCTGACCCCCTTGCTGCAGCAACGCCCGAATCTCCTCGAACACTGAATGTCTGAGCTGAGGCGTTTCTGCAAATGCAGTTGGAAGAAAATGCTTCTGGCATGTTAACTATTTCTGTAGGGTACAACCCGACGCAATCATTTCTTGGCGCTCTATTAACAGTCGTAACTGAAATAGCCTCACCCCAGTGCTGTTCTTTACTCAAAATGTGAATGCCTTTATTAAAACACCAGTGACCGCTGGGGATTGGGGTGCTCCTGGGGTCAGCCGTGCCCCTGAAGCCTCAGGTATGCAGCTGGCTGCCCATCCTGCTGGGGTAAGGGATGAGCGGCAGGGCATGGGACGTGTGTCAAGGAATTCTTCCTGGCACAGATCACGTCCCCCTGCCGCACTCCGACCTGGAAGTTGCTGCCGGTCCTGACTGCGAGCTCTTGTCCCATTTGTTACTGATCCTTAACCGGATACAATTTTGTCCGTAATTTCAGCACTTCCGGCTCGCAGAAGAACCTATCTCAATTGAGAGACAATGGTAAATTTGTAAAGTGACGCAGAATTGGAGCATTGGTGCTCACTATGCCAATCCGCACATACTTGAGTCACGGACCAGGGGACGACGAGCTATCTGGGCCCAGGCAAGGGAACTGCTGCTGTCGGTCGGATCATTCTGGATCAGAAGGGGAAGCCGGGGGAAGTGTAGGGGGAGGAGCAGCGTCAGCGCGGAGTAGGGCTGATCTCGGGTGCTGTGAGTGATTGATGGTCATACAACAACTGATATTTATGTTGATTTATGTGGTAACCTACTCGTTCACCCACCCCCAGATTAGGCGTGGCTCTGCATAATAATTATGCCCTTGTGTGTCGGGTATTAATGGTATCGCTTGCGGTGACGTAACTGCGCTGAGTTAAAGGGCTCACCATTGCGGGAAGGCAGCCGCTTGTTTATATTTGCATTGAGCTTTCACTTTAACCCGTTCCGTGCTTATGACGGAACCACGCCGTCATGAGCCACGGGCGCCGTGTGCTCATGACGGCGTGGTTCCGTCATGCGGCTGCCGCTCGGCCCACGCGCGATTAATTCCCCGCCTGTGCGGGGCTGTGACGGAACCACGCCGTCATGAGCACACGCCGCCCGTGGCTCATGACGGCGTGGTTCTGTCACAAGCATGGCGGCACCGCGCTCACCCCCCACCCCCCCAGCGCCGCGGCGGAATTACCGCCGCAGCCAAGGGGTTAAGTGAAAGCGCGATGCAAAAATAAACACGGGGCTGAGTGAAACAGATGTGTACACGCCCCCTTGAGATAAGAAATTGCTTCACGACAGCCGTGAAGCAGACGACCCAGTCCGGATGGGCCGGACGAAAAGGAGAAAGGGCGGTAACGAAAAAGCATCCTTTTCAATGGGAAGCCAGCGTTTAGCATCAACGCTGACGCGACCCAATGAAAATGATGGGCGGGGCTTCAAGTCCCCTTCTAAAAACTCCTCATCCACAATATGTCTGTAACGTAACTGGTGCTCATGTAAAGCTCTCTGATACCTTTGGGTCGAGTTTGTGCTATATAAAAGTCTGGGGGAAAAAAGAATGCTGTAGGGGCAAAGGGGCTGGGGAATGTAGTACTTGCTAAAACTTGCTCCTGTCAGGCTGGGGCATTGGAAGCAGTTCTTTAGACCTTCGACTGCAGTGAGGCCAGAGAGGCTTTATCAACTGCCATCCACCACTCCTTGTATTGCCAAACCAAGACAGCTCCCATTTCAGTACACAAGGAAACCTCAGATCATGTTCATGACGTCATTGAGGGGCCACCCGGGGTCGCAGCTGCGAACTCTGGCTTTCCCTTTGCGACCCTCGGCTATGCTACTGTGACCCCTCGTTTCAGTTCATCAGCCAGGATCAGAAAGGGCTTGCTGAGTAATGTTGCTTGAAAGGAAATCAATAGGCGCTTTCTTTAAAATTATTTAATAAAGACTAGAGATGATCTAACTTTTTTTCTGTGGTCTGAAGGAGCATATTTTCAGGCAAAGGCGGAATCTGAAGTGAAACACCCTCCCAACACTATTGCTATCAGGTCAGGTCACTTGTCCTGAGAGGGTTGGTCCTGTTAATGTCACCGTTAATGTCACCGTTGTGTGTTTTTCAGGTTGGATGTTGCAGCAAGTCTGCATTGTGCAGGCAGGGTCGAAGGAAGCTGAGGCACTATTACATTTTAAATTATACGCTGGCCTCCTTTCCGTTAGTCAATAATTGGTTGCCAAATTTACCGCAGTGGCCTGATGGTGGAACAGTTCACCTTGTTCTTGGGCCGCATTGGTGTTCAAGAATCAGAACTCCTCACTCTAGCAAGGGGAAGTCGAGTTTCAGCGTGTGTCTTCTCGAGCAGACATCAGTGAATGGCAGGCATCAAATCTTTATAGTGGCTACATCGCTCAGGACACACAGTGAGGCACATACTCTATGTAGTTGTGTCTGAGTCCCTGCAGCAATTTTACCTCAGGTTTAATGTGTTGTGTCACAACCTGTCCGTCCCTGCACTTATGGTTATCACATGACCACTGGGGCTGGCAGTGCGAGGGCCTTCCCTCTGAGTGCAGAATTCCTCCCAGGCATCTTGAGTCAGGGCCAGGAGTCAACATCATAAGATAATGAAGTGCTGTTTTTGTAATAGCACTTCATGCCTCAGGATGCCTCTAAAGCTCTGTAAACTAATGGGTGTTTATGGTGACGAATGAGGCCTGGTGCCGAGGGTTAATGTGCCTACGCCAGAGCACTGTATGTGACATTAGACCACAGATATGTATGTTTGTTACTATATTTTTATTTTTCTAACAAACATGACGTTGTTATAATGCAAAGGCAGAGTCTAAAAATCAGTGCCCGACTTTATTGCATTACATCACTCCCATAAATGATGTTTACCCTCTATCTGTAGTACTGTTGATTCCCAATCCTAGGTGTAGCTTTGAAATGTGAGTGCCCCAGTAGTACAGCCATCCTTTCACTTTAACTTACTTGACTGCCATGATGCGTCACTAGAGAGCCCTAGACTTCAAAGCGTCTTTCATTAACTAAAATGGAGGAGGTGGGGGAAGAATGAGTAAAAGTTGAAGAGTGTTAAGGAAGGTTCAACTAAGGAAGGGTGTAGAGGGAAGAATGAAGAAAGAGGATACTAATGTTATACTGCTGTCTTATATGTGGAAGCAAGGATGGAGAAAGTGTGGTGGCTGACTGGGCGAGTCAGTGGTACCTTGGGAAGAAACCGCTAAGGAGAGTGCACATAATCTTCCCTCTGGTAGACCACTCCTAAGAACGTACAATTCAGGCATTTGGCCTCCCTCTTTGGCCCTTTTTATGAGTTGGGTGGTGCAAGGCATACAAAATTACTGGGGCTAGAAATCAGTCCATCTGATAAAGACTCCTAGTGCTTTAATTCACCTTTGGAACATGGCAGCTTTGGATTTTATGATACTGGAAAAATACACCTTTAGTCCTGAATCCAACAGGCTGTATTTCTGGAGGAAAGTGGTTTGTGTTTGTAGATACAGGCCCAGATCTCTGTACTGGGGTGAATGTATGACATTGTTCTGCATTCTGTCCATCAATTGTTCTTTTTGCATTTGTCATCACCCCGAGTGGGACTGGTATGCCCAGACGTAGGTCCCGTGCTCCCCATGCCACTGGAGTCAAGCAAACCTAGCTGATGAGGGCTGAAACCCAGAAAACGGTCCTAGGATGCTTGTTTTCAGTCCAGGGAGGACCTGGCCTGGCAGTTCGGGCTGGACTGTTCCCATTGGGCACAGGGTCAAGACTGATTTGCATATGGCTGTGTTCAAACTGGAATGGCATGGGGAGCAAAAAACGATGGATATAGACCCAGATCTCTGTACTGGGGTGAATGTATGACATTGTTCTGCAGTCTGTCCATCAATTGTTCTTTTTGCATTTGTCACCCCGAGTGGGACGGGTATGCCCAGACGTGGGTCCCGTGCTCTCTACGCCACTGGAGTCAAGCTATCCTGGCTGATGAGGGTTGAAACCGCAAAACCGGTCCTAGGATGCTTGTTTCCAGTCCAGTGAGGACCTGGCCTGGCAGTTCGGGTTGGACTGTTCCCATTGGGCGCAGGGTCAAGACTGATTTGCATATGGTTGGGTTCAAACTGGAATGGCATGGGGAGCAAAAATAAGAAGGATAGAGGCCCAGATCTCTGTACTGGGGTGAATGTATGACATTGTTCTGCATTCTGTCCATCAATGTTTTTGTTTGCATTTGTCACCCCGTGTGGGGCGGGTATGCCCAAATGTGGGTCCCATGCTCTCCATGCCACTGGAGTCAAGCTATCCTGGCTGATGAGGGGTGAAACCCCGCAACCGGTCCTAGGATGCTTGTTTCCAGTCCAGGGACGACCTGGCCTGGCAGTTTGGGCTGGACTGTTCCCATTGGGCGCAGGGTCAAGACTGATTTGCAGATGGCTGGGTTCAAACTGGAATGGCATGGGGAGCAAAACAACGATAGGTATAGGCCCAGATCTCTGTACTGGGGTGAATGTATGACATTGTATTGCATTCTGTCCATCAATTGTTCTTTTTGCATTTGCCACCCCGAGTGGGACGGGTATGCCCAGACGTGGGTCCCGTGCTCTCCATGCCACTGGAGTCAAGCTATCCTGGCTGATGAGGGGTGAAACCCTGAAACCGGTCCTAGGATGCTTGTTTCCAGTCCAGGGAGGACCTGGCAGTTCGGGCAGGACTATTCCCATTGGGCGCAGGGTCAAGACTGATTTGCATATGGCTGGGTTCAAACTGGAATGGAATGGGGAGCAAAAAAACAATGGATATAGGCCCAGATCTCTGTACTGGGGCGAATGTATGACATTGTTCTTCATTCTGTCCATCACTTGTTCTTTTTGCCTAACTCAACTATGGCATACAGTCTCGAATCCCTATATAGGTCATTGATGCACTCTTAATTGCTCTTGCCTGTGAAAATGTCAAAACAATCCATTATGCTTTCCACTGTGTTCTGGTACTTATTTTTGGGGATACAGTTGTGAAAGATTGAGGTTGGACATACTTTTGAGGATATACACTTGTGCAAGGGAAAGCACAGTTGGGCACCCAGCATTTGAGATTGTTTTTGAGCATAATGAAGATATAAGCTTTTGAGACTGCATCTGAGCATAATGAAGATATACCCGAGCATGAGCTGGTCTTTATTGGCAGGGGGTTATGGTGCCTGTAACTAGGAATATAATCCTGTGACCTGGCATGGTTTGCTTTTTTCCTGATAATTTGGTGCTCTGCCTGAGCATTTACTGCTGTGCCCAGGCTCATCTGCCTTCTGCTGGTTTATTAGTTCACCTTACTTAAAGCTGTGCTTTTGTTAATGATGCGTGTCCTTTGGTAATTTGTGCTGTATCATGGATAATTGAGCTCGTCTTGGGTAGTTCAAGCTAGGACAGGGAATCTGATGGTTGTACCCTGGCACCTTATTTTGAACTATACCTGTGAATTTAGTGCTGTGCCTGGGTGTTTGATACTTGTCATTACATAGTATAACATACATTTATAAAGCACACGTTCACCTTTTGTGCATCTTACACTCAATATCAGATGTTTTTTTACAAAACTCAATTGTTCTCATATTATATTTTTATTGACCTCAGAAGTATGTACCCGTCAGGATTCAGGGCTGTTTCTGAGATTTGATGCCTGGCACTTCCACATGAGGGCTATACCATGGTTTCTGATGGCTGAACATCTGGGGTCATATTATGGAATGCAGTGCATTTTCCTTGTTAGCGCCAGGTGCACCTTGCAAAAGGTGCAACCTGTGCAAACAAGGAGAGTGAAACGTATTGCACTAAATGTGCTGCCCCCATGGCAGCATCGAACTCGTGCTGCCCTGGGGGCAGGGAATTCAACTGAAATACTGAGCAGCTTTAAAGCAGCCGCTCCTGTGTTTTACTGTGCAGGCGACATCCCACCCGAATTCTTAAGGGGGATTTCCCCCCTCCAGAGGGTTGCCATCAGGGGGCGCAGTGACAGTGTGCTACCTTATAGGTGGGGCACTGTCACTGCGCCTCCTGATAGCTTCACTGCCTCTGCGCCCGCATCTATAATACGGAGCAGGTGCAGAGGCAAAGTGTTTTGTTCATTTGCATAGGGTCACGCCCCCATGCAAATGAGGTAACACCCTCTGGTGATAGCGCTGGTGCTATATGTGCGCCAGCGCTACCTGCATTACAAAAGGGGCTGCACAAGCGCCTGCGGCCCCTTCTGTAATACCAAAGTGGCCCGGGGGTGAAGAAAGCGGGCGCTAACACCCGTTGCGACCCCGCAGCACTTCCTTAATACGGGCCATGGTAGTTATTTCTATTTCTGTTAACTTCGGTGATGTCACTTCCTGTGATGTTGGTGGGAGGTGTCAGAGGTCATGGGACATCACTTCCTGTGATATCACCAAGGTCAAAAGTAAAGTGACATAACTTCCTGTGCTGCCTTTAGGAGTCATACGGCCTGTGATGTCACTTCTTCTACCCCTGGTATTTTGGTGAATTGACATCCATGATTTTGTTGTGGGAGTGGGGCTCCTCTGCTATCAGATGGCCTTGCCAGCCACAGGCATAGCCTTCAGAGCACCACAAAATTACTTTTGTTGTCCCCAGAGCATCGATCATGTCTCATATGTGTTAGGAAAAGGATAAACAGCTTTCCAATACCAGATATGTTGGAGATGCCTTAACTCAAATCATATATCAAGCAAGAAGGGATTGTAAGACTTACTAGGATGTTATCCTAAATGGGTAGATAGATACACCAGACTATGCCCCACTCTAGGATCAACACAGGGGCAGGAAGTGAAAGGTGGCTGGTGTGAGACATGATTGATGTTCCTCTGCAGATATCCTCTTGACATCACGTGGACATTCATTTTACCAAATGTCACAGCTGTAATTGGACAAAATGCCCAGTTCGCCTCTAGCATCAGAGCTCATAGTGCTGGTGCCTGGTTCAGACACTCCCTCTCACTCTCGTGCTTTTACAAACTTTAACCACCAGCAACCTTGCCTCTTAGCTTTCTGCAACCCCCACCCCCTGTCTACAAAATGAGCCCGACGAATCTTTTCCATCACCATCTTGCAGCCCATCACACCTCCAAATACATGCCCTTCATCACCCTTTCATCCTCCATTTTGGCCTAGTTCCATTAGTTGCTTTGATTTTGCAAGTCTCACGCCCGTCATTGTAATAGGGACCTGGTAGCCTTTCGAAAACCACATTATTTTGTAAGCAGAGGGAACGTAACTCACATTGTTGCCTTCTCATTGGCAGGATGATTCACAGGGATGAGGAGAATGGCTGTGTAAAGAGTGTGAGGAAATTGATGCCATCCACAACTTGAGTCAACAAGGGTGGCAATGTATAATGGCTGGGGAGACAATTAAAATATGGTCAATACCAACGTATTTGCAATAACAAATCAGAAAATCGAGAAGCAAAAATAGGTCCAAAACATGCATGTAATTACTAATATGAGGAAATAACAATTGAGATGTACCAAATATACTAAAATGTGTATTCCCACCTCAAATGGACATCTTAAACAATTGTGGTCATCTGCACCATGAGGAAACTCGTAAACATTAACCTTTGATGTGGAGGGAATTCACCAATTGTGAAGAGTCACAGGGTGAGGGGTAGTGGATACATGGCTCAACCAAGGGAGGGGGTAGGCTAGCACCTTATTGTGTAGTTCCATTTGTGGCATTTGGCACAGGCATATACCTCAGAAATGAGGCTTTGGCTGGCCTGAGGTGCCTGTAGCCCAGACGAGACAGCGACACGTGTGTGAGAGAATCATGACAGACATGCTTGCCTGTTTCTAGCGTGTATAAGGACGCCATCGGATCATTGCACCTCCCTCCACAAAGTCTGTCCTGGTGTGCCAAGACACTGGTTTGCCACTGCCTCCCACAGAGGTTGCTAAATCACTCACCACATTTCTCTCAGGCTGAAAAAAACACAGTTATTTGTTTGAAAACAGTTTGCTTTAGAATGTGACTGTGTGCTACGTCTTAAAGGAGCCATGATGCGAATGATGTCACAATAGCTCTTTAAACCCAGGTAGAGCTCATCAAAGACAATAATATTCTGGAGTGCTGGTTACCTTTTTGTTGTAACGGAAGATGGTCCGATCCAAGTGATATCTTCAAGTAGTTTATTAGGCAAGGTACAGGAAGAAAAGAGGTAATGAAATAATGAAGTAAGATACAATGAACGAACCCCAACAGGAGCAGCCTCCTTGCTGCTCAGCCCTACACTCAACTGACATTCACCCACGCATACAACACTCTATGACATCATCCACTCATACTAACATTCTACACACATCCACTGGCTGAGCAGCAAGCTGGAAGCAGATACAACACTTTTACTTCAATTCTCCTACATTGAACGAATGACTTAATAGTTACACAGTGAACTGTACAAAATAGTTAGATTAGTATCAATTTGGGTGAAAGCTAGAAAGGTTATGATTTTTAAATATGTCATGTGCCTATGAGAGTAAACTAATTAATATGGCATCAGCGAGACAGGAGCATGAACCTTCATTGGGTAATTCATTTTTATTCGGAAAATCTCCCCATATTAGGTTAATCAAAGTGACACGTATGTATGCTCTCTAAATATCACGTTATTTAGAAAAGGTTGAGTTAGTCATTACATTTGAAAGGCCAAGAGTAGAATCGTAATAATAGAAATGTAAAACATTTAATGGAATCTTTGCTACAATTCGTTGTGGTTTAATGCAATGGATGGAGCTCGGGTCAATGTATAAAAGTAAAATCTAGTAACTAGTATGTTTGTTGCATTAGTTAAATACACTGAAAAGAATAATATTAAATCAATGTCCTACAGTGTTGATATACCTGCTGCTCAGCCAGTGTGACAGTGGTGACAGAATGTTGGTGAGTGTAATGTTGGTGAGTGTGTGAGTCAGTTGGTGGATGGGCTGAGCAGCAGGAAGGCTGCTCCTGGTGGGGCTCTGCTTAACATCTTACCATCTTATCCTGAATAAATCTACTTGGAGAACTTACATGGAATTGGACCATCATTTATTTACTACATATTTTGGCAACAATTTCTTTTTCAAAAGAACCTGCGTCTAAGAACTGGATGGTGGAAGCTAACACTAACGGAAACTTAATCTACTGAAATTTTAAGCCTGAAGCAAATTCTTGATGAAGGTCTTCCTATTAAAACTAAGCGCGGAGTGTCTAACAGCAATCTGGCAGCCCTGAGGCCCCACCAGTGACCTCAAGACCCGTCGGCCCCAACCCGGGCGTGCCAGTTCCTGCTGTGTCTTTCTGTTCTTCTTTGGGATGGAGCTGTTGTGATTAAAGCTGTACCCTCCTTGGACCTTTCACCGGCCTGCTACAATCACGATTTGGGACATCCAGCTGTGTCTCTGTCACAAGTCAAATCGTGTCTCCAGCATTGTGTGGATTTGGGCAACTGCCTTGTCATCTATGTGCTGCCTGTTTTCGCTGCACAGCTCAAACTGATTTTCTTCCCTGGGGAGTTTTGCCACCTTAAGCTACATGTAAGAGGAGTCCCCGAGTCCCTGTTCTGAAGTGCCACTTACAAGGGGAGCCCACAGTTTCCCTGTCAATAAGAGCGTCGAGCGTCGAGTAAGAGGAGTCCCGTTTTCGTGTTCGGAGGGTATCTAGTTAAAGTAGTCCCTGGTCTCCGTGTCGCGAAAGTGCAGCTAGAAAGAGGAGTCCCCTCAGTCCGTGTGGGAAAGAGCGATTGGGGATGTGCAACGAGGAGGAAGAGTTTTCCCACCTGCCCACGTGTTTTCCCTGAACAGACTTTGTTGGTGTCAAATGGTGCGGTGGTTGGTGCTACTGCAGTAATTATTTTCACTCCTCACTTCTATCGCAATTTTCAAACGTTGTGCCTGTTTTTCAAATTGCTAAAATCCGTTGGCTCACCTGTTCCAACTGCCTCTTTCCATCCCTGCTATCCAGCGCAAGCCTGGTCTTCAGCAGCTTGTGGAGTCTTGAGCTGTTCCTACGTTGTGTCCTTCGTTGTGCAGCATTTACAAGCCTCAAGCCACCCGGCTTACGTCGTTCTACGTGCCGCCATTCTCACCAATTGCTGGTCATCATCGAGGAGTTGCGACATTTCATTAAGGGAAATTCCATTTTCAGCGGGAAGTCGCCAGTACTCTGTTCTGCTCTCTGTGAGGTGAGCCTCTGTCATTCTTCTGTGCCTTTTATCCAAGCCGGTGAGTGCTGAGCAATTTTTATTTGGGAGTTGCTTTGATGTTTCCTCCTCCTTCTTCGGCTAAGTTCCTGGGACATTTCTGCAGTCGAACTTGTTTTTGCCTTGAGACATTTCCTAACACCGGTTACCATGGAACATTTTGCGGAACATTCTCTTAGTTCAGAGTTCCTGCACACTCGGGTGAGAGGTCGCTCACCGCAGGATGCCACTTGTCCTTTCACAATGTTATATTTTTTTATGTTCAAATGTCTTAGTTTGCTCTACAGTGGGTGTGTTCGTTTCTTTGATGGCTGATGGTCAAAGGTTTAATGATTTACTGTTGGTTTTCTTGTAAAATTTTGCAGAGGTCTGGAGTGTGCTCTGTATGTGTATATTTTTCTGTTCAGTGCTTGCAAATATGCTGCCATGGGTTTTATGCTTTTTTATGGGTACTTCTTTCATTATTTCTTCTTAGGTTGTGCAGTGAGATGATCAGTTGAGAGCATGTCTTTTGACATGTGGGATGGTGCAGTATTCCCACCCACTCTTTTGATTGAGTTGATGTCTCCCACTCTTATGTGGTTGTGGGTTGGTGCAGAAATACCACCCATCGTAGTGCACCTTGTTGAAGAGTTTGTATTTTTCATATTGATTGTTTTTTTCCTTACTACTTTATTGGGTGTAGCGTTGTGCGTTTTTACATGTTTCGTGTGGAGCGTTTTCCACACATACCACCCCAACTTCAGGTTTTGATGAAGGGCTGAGTTGAAGCCAAATTGTTGATGAGTGAGTGTTCTTGCTAGTTTTCCCTTACTACTTGTTTCGGTGTAGAGTTGAGCACTTGTACTTGTTCCGTGTGGAGCGTCTTTCCACACATACCACCCTAACTTCATGTTTGGGTGAAGGGCTGAGTTGAAGCCGCATTTTTGAAGAATGAGTATTTTTCCCTAGTGATTGCTGTTTCTCCTACGATTTGGTTGAGTGTTGAGTTGTGCACTTTTACATGTTCCGTGCGGAGCGTCTTTCACACAAACCACCCTAACTTCGGCTCTGGGTGTAGGGCAATGTTCATGCCATATTCTTCTGTCAGCCTGGCACTGCTATCCATAAACGTCTGTCTGTTAGGTCGATATAACCATACCCTATGCCCTATTGGACATGGCCAGCAAGATCTTGCCAGTGTTCCTGGAAGACCTTAGAGCCTATTTGGCTCAAACATTTCATCAGGGCACAGCAAAATATGTCATCCTCACTGTCATAGATACCGCTGATTGCAATGGTATGGCAGTATGTACTAGTGTTGTGCTCAAAACCACAGAAAAAGAGGTAAGAGGAAGAAGTCCCAAATCGCCCTCCTACAAAGCATTAATTCACCCAACAAAGAAAAGGGACTGTATTAAAAAACTAACGGAGTGGGTAATGAGAGGAGAGGTGTAAAACAGGGCACACACTGTGTATGTAAAACTGCCCTCACACACAGCAAGCTGTGTCATGCTTCATCATAGGGCCTGCTAACACACCTCCACGCTAGCCAACGCTGGAGGTGGAGCAATAGGGAGGGGGAAGACAAACAACATAAAAGAAATGAAGAAATGGTGTGGGATCAAAAAAGTGGAAAAAATAGTGGCAGAATGAATTGATAAAACTGGTAACAGTGTGTCCCTGCTATACCTTTAATAATGGGTACACTGTCCAGGTGGAAGAGGTGGTCCTATCCAGACCCGTGGATGGTGGTAATGGCTACTCATTATCAAAGCCCTACCCCTCCACTCTGCTGAGATGTCGACATGTTTCAGCCGGCACGTGCTAATACCCCGGCTTTCTTCAGGACTTCCACCTGTTCAATCCCAAAAAAGACTGCTGTCCCTACCTCCTTAGGATCCAGGGGTGAGGAAAAAAGCACCACATTCAGTGCAAACTCTGGAATAGAGTATGGTAGAGCCCTTTGCTCTCCATGAGGAACCTGCAGAGAATAAAATCAAGATAAAAACAAGAAAGTGAAGTGCAGGGTGAAATAGTGTTGTGCCCTGTCTCAAAGCCCAGCATAAAAAATGTGTGCCAAACAGCCCCCCAAAAAAATCACACACACATTCAAAATCCATGAGTTGTGTAAACCCAAAAACACACTACACAGTTCATCTTGTTACACTACTAGCAATATAACAATGTCATTAGCGTAATACACTACCCCTAGAGCACTAGGTTGGTGTGACTTCGTGAACTGATAGTGAAAGCAGCATATAACGCTATTGTACTACTGTGGTGTGAAGTTTAGCAAGCGTCTATGCACAAATAGGTATATTACTCATATACACATGAATGCACTGAATCTTCATTAGGAGACAACAATCCATCCAGCCCCATTTCTGGTCTCTTACTGAGTTACTAATAAGTCAAACTTGAACTGGCGGAGGGGTGCGAATAGCTCCCTGTAGTCACACGCTATGGTACAACAGGGTAAATTAAAAAGAGAACAAACAAAGAATCATGAGAAAAGTGGGGAAGGTAGCAAGAAGGTAACTGCCAAAAAACAAAACTGAATAAACGCGGTCCAGCCGCTCTGTTTCTTGCCAGGGCCGGTGACCCTCTCTGTCTGCAAGGAAAGAGAGTTAATGGGTCAAATGGTCTTAGATAGAAATGAAAGGGATATCAAAGGTAAATTAATCGATATGCCCAAACCTACGAGACACACGGTTCGAGTTCCCCGTGTACTCAATCAGGCTAAAAAAATGAAAGAGAACCCTGCCATCACCCGCGGATCTCGTCCACAGCAGGATAAGTATGGAAAAACAAACATCAGATGGCTACGGAGGAACCCATACTGGGTAAACTTCGTCAAGGTGAGCTAATGTGCAATTCAACTCCGCACTCCCGGCACCGCGAAGATTATCGTGTCCCGTTCCCCTGAGCCTTATCACAGGAGGTTTGAAGGGTCCCGCCCTGCGCGCGTCACCACGTAACGCCAGAGCGCAGGGTGGACGGGGGACAAAAAGAGACTAGACCGCCAACAAGCAAAATGCCGGCGGTCGGGAGATCGTGCCCAGGAGTCTGCGTAGAAGTCGCCCCTGTGTTCTCCTGCAAGTAGCCTCAAGTTAACCTCCTGATAATGTATATTTACCATTAAATATGTCTAAATTCCAGCTTCAAAGAGGCAGCATGGCGTCAGGGATGCCCGTGTATCACGGGCATCCCTGACGCCATGGTAAATATACATTATCGGAATGATATGGAGGTCTGGTTTTACAATAAACACTACGGAATAATCTCTGTTTTTTTGGCGTACTTCGAATAAATGACCAAGGGGTGCATACCCATGAAATAAATGGTCCTGTGTACATCTGAATCCTCACTGTGAGTCGCAAGAAGAGGAGTTTCCGTTTTAATAAGTGGCCCATATGCTGATTAGTACCACTTCCTATGATTGACTAAATGAGTCTTCAGATACCCCCGCTCTTATTTTTAATATTTTTATTGTACAAATCCAAATATTGGTCCTGATGAAGGTGGTGAAAAGAATGTTTGTCCCACCGAAACGTACGTCGACCACTGACCACTGACCTTTGGGAATCCAGCCAGTGAGATAAATATAGAGAAAAAAGACAGATGGTGTTGTCTCTCATATAACAATGAAATGATAGTGACTCTCATACACTGCTGAAATTGATGGAATGTTTTCACATCACAAATGAAATGATCTATTGAACTGTTGGATCCTATTTGTGTCGTAAAACTGTACTTTTAATGCACATTTTTGTATGTTAGGTTGAATGATTGGTATGATAGGTAGTATGTTTGCTGCACAGTTTGTTGGGGTATAGTGTTGATAAAGAAGTGACATGATTTTGATTTCAAATGTATGTATTTATGTCAACTTCAGTTGAATTATTTTCATAATGTATTTTTGTGATCGGTGAACTTCATAATTTTAAAAATGAACTCTCATCATTTTTTCGTAAATGAAAACCAAAAAAATAAAAAAATAATGTTTTTCAATAAAAATTGTCATTTCTAAATGATTCTTCAATAGAAATAAGTATTTGTTTTCTTATGGGGTGTTTATAAGCTACAGGCTATGCTCTAAAGAAATATAGGTCTGCCAGAGGTCTTTCCTAGTTTTTGGCCTTTTCTTTCCCCCTCCTCTTGGACCTCAATTTAAATTAGGGGGTACCTTTTTGTCATTTTGATTCCTACCTTAGGGGTGTCTCACATGTAAGAACAGGGAAGGTTAGGGCCTGGCAAGTGGGTGCACTAGCCAGGTCAGCATGGCAGCACCAAACTGCACACATACAGTGTAGTGGCATGTCTGAGTTACATTTAGAGGCTGCTCGTGTAGGTGGCACAATCAGTGCTGCAGGCCCACTAGCAGCATTTGATTTACAGGCCCTGGACACACACAGTGCAATGTAATAGGGACTTACAAGTAAGTCAAATATGCCAATCATGAAATCACCAATCCAAAACATAATTTACCTGGAGAGCATATGCCCTTTAGCACTGAATAGCAGTGGTAAAGTGCCCAGAGTCCTCAAACTAACGAAAACAGGGTCAAAAACAGGAGGCCAAAAAGCAAAAAGTCTATGGGTAAACCCGCTGAAAAAGCCAAGTCTAACACAGCTCAAGATCTGCAGTGATGGCTGACCGATCACAATTTGTCCTGCAACAGGCCCCTCTCTCTTCCACCCAGAGCTGACAGTGGTGGCAGATGCATACCTACTGGGTTGTGGAGATCATATGGGGGATCTGGAAATCAGAGGCCCATAATCTCCAGTGGAGGTCCAGATCCACATCAAACAACTGAAGCAATGGGGCATCTTTTTCACCCTGAAGGCTTTCCTGCTGTCCAGGTGAAGGACCACCACCGTCTAGTATGGAACAACAGAAGAGGAGTGGGATCCTGGGGCCTGTGCTACAAGGCTTTGTGTCTCTGGAGGTAACTCGGGAGGCAGAACATCTTTCTGCTTGCCATCCACCTAGTAGGGTCCCTGAATGGAAGAGCAGACGAATTGAGCAAATTACAACTAGCAGACCACAAGTGGCATCAGCATCCTAAAGTAGTGCAGGGTATATCTGGCCAGGAGAGAGAGCCCCAGCTCAATCTATTCGCCACCGTTGAGAATGTGTAGGTTGAGTTTGCATGAGAGCACTGGTTAGGAAATGCCTCCGAGATGGATTGGGACAAGAGGCTCCTGTGTGCATTCCCACCCATACCTCTATCTCTATTACAGCTACTTAGTCTCCACATCTGCTTTTGTTAAGGCACTATAATTACACTTCAAGTACAAAGAGGAGTGTGTTTGTTGCTACCTATTTCTTGAGGTAAATGGGTAGTAAATTGGATGTGGGAAAACTGCGCCCAATTTTGTTGTCTCTTGCTGGTAAAATCTCCCACAGGCTGGCAAAATAAGATGATTACAAGTATATTTCAGGCATTCTGAAAAGGATTTTATCATGTTTGATTTGTCTGTATGCAATTTTTCTGGCCAGTAAAACTAATCTATAAAAGTGTGTTGGAAATGGCCCTTTCTGCAGAGTCACCCCCAAAAATGTTGCCTTCCTCTTCCCCTTTTTGCTGAATTACTATTTGCTGGCTTTAGGACTCTGGGTACCTTACCATTGCTAACCAGTGCTAACGTACATGTGCTCTCTGCTTAACACATTGTAACATTGGCTTAATCACAATTTACATACATGGGGGCCAATTCCGATTCGGGCCAGAAAGCGTACCGACCGACTCAGTACGGAAATTTAGTCCGACCGACACGTACCGGCGCTGCCCGATCCGCGTAGTACGATGCAATGCATGTGAATCACGACCGACTCGTACGGAACACAAGCCGAACGACCGAACCGCACGGAAACCAGCTATCCGGCCGGAAAACCACACGAATCGAACCGACCGACACGCACCAGGAATGAACCCGACAGAAACGTACCCGCTAACTCCGAACCGCGCAGTACGATGCAATGCGTGGAAAACCAGACCGAGTCGCACGGAGCTCAAGCCGTACGACCGACACGCATACAAAACCGAACCGAAGCAACCCAATACTCCGCGACCAACGCGTACGCCGCACATAAAACACAGCAGAAACACAGCTTGAAAGACTCGGAGAAGCTCGCACGAGCCAACTGCAGCGTCCTACTCGGTCAGAAGAACGTCTCCTACATGCCCCAAAACAACAAAGGAAAAAATACAAAAAAAGGGCCAAACAAGCAATGACAAAGTCAATAAATACAGGGGGAAATGGAACAAAGACACACCCACAACTCCACCCATATAAAGGCCACAAATCCCTACCATGATCCTTTGCAAATTCAACTGACCTGCCAGCACAGAACACCATCAGACAGCAACCACAGACACACCCACAACTCATCCATCACACAAGCCACACACCATTAGCACCTCCCTAATAGCACCCTCACATACACCCAGCAAAACTGACACTCACCTACCCTCACTTGCACACTCACACATACCAATCCCCACCACCACCCATCACCATGCCCCCAAAGAAGAATCCAAAGTTCCTAGACAGTGAATTGGAAGTGCTGGTAGATGAAATCCTCAGGGTAGAGCCACACTTGTTTGGTACACTGGTCCAACAGACCCCCATGTCGCAGAAAACCAAGATGTGGGAGAGGATCGTCGACAGGGTGAACGCACAATCACCATGTTTGCGCACATAGGAAGACATCCAGAACAGGTGGTATGATGTGCGCAGGAGGGTCAAGGCCCTACTCAAGAAGGATTACACCTTGAGCCATCGCACCGGCAGTGGCCCTCCTGCCATACCAGTATACCTCAGGCCCTGGGAGGAGAAGGTGCGGGCCATCCTACCACCAGAGAGCGTACATGGACTATCAAACATCCCAGAGCCTGGTGAGTACACAACCAATATACCCAATATCGTGTGACAATACACACACATCACTGTCAAGGGCATAGTCAAACCATGCACCGTTAGCAAAGCCACAGTAACCAAAACATAATCATCCCAAGATGTGTATGTTAGTTAGACAAACACAATACCTGCCATCCCATAGTGATATGTAACTGTGTCATGACATGTACAAACCCATCAACAAATAGAGCAAGGCAGCGGCACAAATCTAACCAACAAACACTGTCAGACATTTTGCCACCACTAGAACACCACCTCACAGGGAAGCTCACTGAAAGGAATGAATTCTGGTTTTGCTGGTGAAGTCAGTGTAGCCAATAGCATAATGGGAGTTGTAGTCACAGATATTGCTCGCCCTCACAATTGGCCCATCAACACCACTCTGAACCATGCTCACATCACAGGGAATGGAAAAGAACTGACAAGATGGCTGACACTGGGTACTGCTATGGGGAGCTGGGAACTGTGCACCAACCAACAGCAGGACATCACTGACTGACATCCTGAAAGCAAACTTACACTCCCTGCAATGGAAGCACGTTCCATGGTGGGATATCTGGCTGGGTGGGAAGGAGGACTGACAGCACTGACCATAGTCACCAGCAGCTGTTCTCACACACACCCTTAACACAAACTCCACACAACTCACCTGGGAGAATGCATTGCCTCACACTCTAATTAAATATCCCACAAAGAACCACCACCCTGGGTTATGCTGTGTGAAGCACAGGGACACTTCTGGGACTTGTAGCCAAACTAACGCCAGGACAACACTGTCAGCCATCCTGTCAGCACAGGCACACCCCCCCACAGGGAAGCAGAGTCAAAAGGAAGGAAATATGGGCATGCTGGGAAGGGGGGTGTAGGCAATAGCATGATGGGAGTGGTAGTCACAGCTCAACATCCCCCACCCACATGGCCCAGCAAGCTCACACTGAAGCATGCACACCTCACAGGGAGTGAAAAGCCACTTCAAAGATGTCTGACACTGGTGCTCTGTTGTGGGGAGCACAAGGCCCTGCTGGGAACTGGGCACCAACAAACAACAGGACACCACTGTCAGGCATCTTGCCATTGCTGTCACACTCACACACAGTGAAGTTGACTCAAAAGGAAGGAAGTATGGGCATGCTGGGAAGGGGGGTGTAGGCAATAGCATGATGGGAGTGGTAGTCACAGCTCAACATCCCCCACCCACATGGCCCAGCAAGCCCACACTGAAGCATGCACACCTCACAGGGAGTGAAAAGCCACTTCAAAGATGTCTGACACTGGTGCTCTGTTGTGGGGAGCACAAGGCCCTGCTGGGAACTGGGCACCAACAAACAACAGGACACCACTGTCAGCCATCTTGCCATTGCTGTCACACTCACACACAGTGAAGTTGACTCAAAAGGAAGGAAGTATGGGCATGCTGGGAAGGGGGTGTAGGCAATAGCATGATGGGAGTGGTAGTCACAGCTCAACATTCCCCACCCACATGGCCCGGCAAACTCACACTGAAGCATGCACACCTCACAGGGAGTGAAAAGCCACTTCAAAGATGTCTGACAATGGTGCTCTGTTGTGGGGAGCCCAAGGCCCTGCTGGGAACTGGGCACCAACCAACAGCAGGACACCACTGACTGACATCCTGAGAGTCAACCTGCATCCACTGCAAGGGTGGCATGCTTCATGGTGGGATAACTGGGCTGGAGGGAGAAGGAGGTCCGGATGTCAACCAAATACCACCAATGCTGGCCATGCACACACCTCAACATTCACATTGAAATGCTTCATGTTGGCAGGACAATGTGCTACACCAATATCAACCTCTGACTGTGACAACTTAGGACAATGCAATGTACAGGCCCGCATCCAGAGGTACAGTCACAACTGTCAGGTGTTTGAACCATTGATGCCTGTAGAAACATAACATACATTGTGTGTCTCGTCCAAAAACAGGTGATGATGGGGACACAGCAGCAGACGATGAGGAGTCCCTGTCCCAGGCTCCGGGGGACCCTGGGCTCTCTGGTGTGGAACAGCCTCTGCCCTCCTCGGATGGCGAAGACCTACCTGGCCCCTCCGGTGTGAGTCATCATGCAGCACCAGCAGGACCACCATCTGCACCCCCTGCACCCACTCCTCCAACAACTGCCAACACACAGACCACCCCCGCCGACACGGACAGACCAAGGACCACCAATGACAACAGCACAGGGACCCCGGCCCACCGTGAAGCAACGGACAACAACCCCAGTACCAACCCCCAAGGGGGCCTAGGGTCACCTGTGCGTGCCACCGCAGGTCCCGCACGTGTGGCCAGGGGTGGTGGGAGGGATGGTAGGCAGAGGTCGCTGTTTGCAGAGGGGTCTGGACTGCATGATGACCCACAACTGGTACGCATTGCTGATGCGTACCAGAATAGCACCGGAGAGGTCAGCCAGGTAGTGGGGATCCTCAAGGACATTCAACAGCAGCAGGCTGCCCATCATGCCCGCTTGGACTCCCACATGTCCCGTGTGGAGACACACATGTCTCGCATGGAGTCCAAGTGGGACACATTGGAAGAACTGACAGCGGTGCAGAGGGACATATTGACATGCCTCCGCCAGATTAGCACCAACATGGCCACACCTCCCTGTGTGCCGACAACATCTGTTGCCGCAACAACTGCAACTGCCACAGGGAGGGAGGATGACTCTGGTGGAGAGTCCTCTGCACCGCAGCAGCCTGCACGTGAGGGTCCCCCCAGAAAGAAGAGGGGCCATCCGAGGAAGGACAACTGAGAGGCCGATGGCCATGTACATCCCCCAGGAACCCAACACCTGTTCTGGAAATTCTCCTTTGTGTGCAAACTGTTCACCCTGTCAAATGCAACACAACTCTCCCACATGACATGGGGAGTTTAAGTTGGACTAATGCATCAGATGACTGTGGACTTTACTCAGGACATTTCTGCTACCAACACTTCCAACTCATCTGGGAACTTTGGATTCCAATCCCAATGTACAGCACCCACCATCCTGTGCACTGTCCTCACACATGTATGTAAATAAACTCACTAATACACCATACTTGCCTCTGTTGTGATTCCAACATTGTTTTTGTCATGGAGATGATGATCTGCTAAATGACACTGTGCATGCTAACTGCTACAGCAAGTTCAACACCGTCATGTGAGTCATGGAGACGTGACACATATGAGGGAGACACACCACTAGGGCAACACAACACATACACACCAGGGCCATCTGACTCATCGCCTACACTGATGTTGCCAGGAAATACAGTGGAATGCACAGACACCACACCTATTCACAGTCTGTGTTAACTAGCCCACAGGTGCAGTAAGCAAATGTCAGTCAGATGTGTGACCACAGACAACGCACATCCCAAAGTGAAGCACAGGTTTATTACACATTTGCAACATGTTGTTTCCACTACAGATGCAAGGTAATCCCACGTGGCAGTGGCCACACAGTCAACAATTGTAGAAGAAATAAAGTCCAGGGGTGTGGGGCACATCACCTGTAGGGATACGACTTCTTCCACCCTGGAAGTTGAATCATGGTGTCGGGGGATCCGAGTTGACCAAACAACTCTGAAAGCACCCTGTGAAGGACAGACATGACACACAGTCAAAAGCACTGAAGAACAGCACAGAACTGCAATACACAAAACCAAGTTAGCATGTCAACACTGTTGGGGAGTACAGACTACCTGTAAGGACACATCGCTGCACGCATCCAGTCAAGTAGCACATGGCCACACTCAAACAGCAACAGAGCACCACCAACACATATCATGCAAACTCAAATCATTGACATGACATTTCTGGATACTCACATTCAGCTGAAGAAGTTGGTGATGAGCTGTATGCGGACATCACCATCATCATCATCATCATCATCATCATCATCATCACTGGCATCGTGGCCCAGGCCAGGATCCTCCACAGGTGGCGGATGTTGGTCATCGTCAACCAGGATGAGAGGTAACTCCTTCCGCTCTGCCAGGTTGTGTAGCATGCAGCAGACGATGACAATCTTGCACACCTTTGCTGGGGCATATGGGAGGGCCCCTCCTGTCTTGTCCAGGCAGCGAAAGCGGCTCTTCAGGAGGCCAAATGTCTGCTCGATCACTCTCCTGGTCCGACCATGTACCATATTATAGCGCATCTGGGCTGGTGTCATAGGGTTCCTGAGGGGTGTCAGCAACCACGGCATGTTGGGGTATCCGGAGTCACCTACATACAGACAATTGCACATTAGCTGAGTTGGGTAAAGAGGGTGGAATACAACATTGCCGAACACACACAATGGTAAAAAGTCAGTACACACCGACAAGCCAGGCACGCTGGTTCTGCATCTGTGACATCATCCTCGGGATGCAACTACTCCTCATCACGTAGGCATCGTGTGCAGAACCGGGGAAACGGGCACACACATGTGAGATGGTCATATCTGCAAGACATACCACTAGAGCATTGATAGAATGGTAATGTTTCCTGTTCCTGTATGCCTGCTCATGTGCCTGTGGTGGTACCAAAGCCACATGTGTCCCATCAATGGAGCCAATGACATGTGGCATCCTCCCCAGGGCATAGAAGTCACTCTTGACGTCAGTGAGTTGTTGACGTTTAGGGAAATAGATGTACTGGTTCAGGTATCTCAACATTGCCTCCAAAACATCGCATAGCACACGGCTGAACATGGTCTGTGACATCCCACCAGCAGAGGCCACAGCGTGTTGAAAGGTACCGGTGGCAAAGAAGAGTAGGGCTGCCATCACCTTCACCTTGGGGGTCAGCGCTGTAGGGTATGTCCGGCCAGGTTGCAAATGTGGGGCCAACCGCACCGTCAATACCTCAATCAGCGGCCTGTTGAAGCGGTACCGTCGGATGCAGTCACATTCCACCATGGTTGCAAGGTCAGGGAATGGTCTATGGACAGCTGGAGCCCTGCATTGCATAGGTGAACAAAAAAAGATTGTCAGTCACCCCACATATGTGGCATTGACCATACTCAATATCACATGATACATCATTACAAGACACAAGTACTTGATGTGTGTGCCGTTCTGTATGGACATGGCCAACATCTAACATCACAGTTCAACATGTGTTGACAACAAGTTCCAGGTCGTGCTATGGGAAATCATTAGGCTGTGTCACAGTACCCATGTACTGCTGTCACGTTCCAAACACACACCACAGTGACAAGTGAGGACAGATGTGCCACAGGCATCACAGCTCATTGACAGGTAGATTCCCAGGGACCCTGTATTGCCACATGGACAGTGGCATGACATGGCGTATCATGTACACGTCAGCAAAACAACCATGACTCCCACAGGTAGTGGCCCCTGTTGCCTCTGCAGGACAGACATGGACGTCTGTGTCACACACACGCACAACATCAAAGTCGATGCACAAACAACATGGATGTGGAGACTGTCTCCCATTGTGCACATTGAATCAGAGACATCTGAAACACAACATGCACACAGACTGTGGAGGGCCATCACTATTGTGGCAATGGGTCACCCTGTGACGTACATACCTTCCCACATGGGACTCAGGGTGTATGTGACATGACATACACATACACAACCTGGAAATGTGACCATGCCACATGCCCTGAACTGAACAGTTGCACATCACAGTGGTCATGTGCACAACACACAAAGGATTCTGTCCCCATGAACACGTGCACAGCCTGGGAGTGGCTGCCCCCAAGTGCCACCAAAAAAACCACATGTTGACCCCCATACACACACAGGTAATGCAGCCTTACATGCCTTAGGATACAGTGTGGACAGGCTGTGGTGTTGTAGGTGTGCCCCTGAGTTCCTGGCAAGTAATTGTGGCTGGCATACGTTCACCAGTGACAACCATGGTGACATATGCGAGTGATTTGTACAGGGACGCGTTGTACAGCAATGGACCGATCGGTGCGCACGCATTGGCCATTGCATATGATGTGGACGGAAATACGCGTTGTACAGCAATGGACCGATCGGTGCGCACGCATTGGCCATTGCATATGATGTGGAAGGAAATACGCGTTTTACAGCAATGGACCGATCGGTGCGCACGCATTGGCCATTGCATATGATGTGGACGGATGCGTGTTGTCATCCGATGTACGCGTTGTACAGCAATGGACCGATCGGTGCGCACGCATTGGCCATTGCATATGATGTGGACGGAAATACGCGTTGTACAGCAATGGACCGATCGGTGCGCACGCATTGGCCATTGCATTTGATGTGGACGGATGCGTGTTGTCATCCGATGTACGCGTTGTACAGCAATGGACCGATCGGTGCGCACGCATTGGCCATTGCATTTGATGTGGACGGATGCGTGTTGTTTTTCGAAATACGCGTTGTACAGCAATGGACCAATCGGTGCGCACGCATTGGCCATTGCATATGATGTGGACGGAAATACGCGTTGTACAGCAATGGACCGATCGGTGCGCACGCATTGGCCATTGCATTTGATGTGGACGGATGCGTGTTGTTTTTTGAAATACGCGTTGTACAGCAATGGACCGATCGGTGCGCACGCATTGGCCATTGCATATGATGTGGACGGATGCGTGTTGTCATCCGATGTACGCGTTGTACAGCAATGGACCGATTAGTGCGCACGCATTGGCCATTGCATATGATGTGGACGGATGCGTGTTGTCATCCGATGTACGCGTTGTACAGCAATGGACCGATCGGTGCGCACGCATTGGCCATTGCATATGATGTGGACGGAAATACGCGTTGTACAGCAATGGACCGATCGGTGCGCACGCATTGGCCATTGCATTTGATGTGGACGGATGCGTGTTGTTTTTCGAAATACGCGTTGTACAGCAATGGACCGATCGGTGCGCACGCATTGGCCATTGCATATGATGTGGACGGAAATACGCGTTGTACAGCAATGGACCGATCGGTGCGCACGCATTGGCCATTGCATTTGATGTGGACGGATGCGTGTTGTTTTTCGAAATACGCGTTGTACAGCAATGGACCGATCGGTGCGCACGCATTGGCTATGGCCTGACATGGTAACGGGCGTGTTTTGGAAGCTTTAACGAGTCTGATGCTGTGAATTCAGTTGGCCACCCACAACAATGTTGCAAATTCATGGGTGTCATGAAGTTGAACTTTTGAAGGATGCTGTGGGCGTGTATAAGTGGTGCAATTCCATGGATTGGCCAGATTCAGAAGATGCAAACGACTTGGACCTATCACTTTGGACACATGGGACAGTATCTGCCTCTGCAGCACACATATAATGCTGGCTGTTCCCCTGAGAGCTCACTTGCCTGCACTACATGCTCCAGGACGACATCTGCCACCACCACTGCTGCTGTGACTGCATCCTCTGGCTACTGCAATGGCACGTACTGTGGAGAGAGCCCCAGCCTTCAGCACTGAGGAGAACCAGGCCCTGCTGGACAGCCTCCTTCCACAGTACAGCAAGCTGTATGGGAAACCAGGGGAGCAGGTGAGTGTGCTGTCCACTGCCTTACTAATTGTGCATGTTGTCTGACTAGCAAGACTTACAGTGTGCACATCACTGGCTAGCATGCTCACTGAGTAGTTGTCAGCCCCCAAAGTGTGTAGCTACATGCACTGAACAGGTATAGTGCAGTAACAGTGCATTCCAACAAGGTTTGACTTCCCAGGCAATGATACCATGTGGTAACTGCTGGCAAACTGTCCATAGCCATAGTTGCACTGCCAGAGTACATCATATGGCCCTGTGATTGAGACATGTATATCCAACTGTGTGATGCACGGAAATGTTGCATGTGTAGTAATGGCCTTTTCACTTTGTCATCCTCACAGGTTGATGCCCACCAGAAGCAGGACATCTGGCTGACCATCGTCCGGGCAGTATGATCGGTGGGGGTCTACAGGCGCAGGATCCGCAACTGCCAGAAGAGGTGGCAGGACCTTTGGGGCTGGACCCGGAGGATCGCAAGGGTCCAGCTGAAGCTGTCGCCTCCTCGCAGGAGGGGCGGACACCGGACCCTAACCCCCCACATGCTCCGGATCCTGGCGGTGGTCTTCCCTGACCTGGATGGGTAGCTGAAGGCCAGACAGCAGCAAGGAGGGGGTAAGTGCTAGCCTCAACTGTGTACTTTGACTGATATGCTCTATGCCCTCCTTTAGCCTGGTTCCACTTCCACAGTACAACTGTCATGTCGTCCTGGACTCATGTCCCTCACTTGTGTCATGCCCCCTCCTCATCTGATACACAGGTGTGGCCCTTACAGTCTGTGACTTAGGTCACTTGGGTACTGTGTACTTGCAGTTACCTGTGGTTCAAGTTGGGGACAGCATCAGTTACAGGAACTTTGTGGTGGGCTGCATGGGTGGTACAATTGCTCACAATGCCTGTGATCTGACATGTACTCTGGGTATGGCTTTAACATGTGTTCCAATTGCTGCTCTGACTCACCACATGTCTGGGGTATGTGCCACACCCATGCTGCTGCAGAGACCAAGGTAGGAGCCTCAGTAGTATGTACATCATGTGTGTGACACATGCATAGCCACCTGCCTAGTGTTCAGGGTAATACCATGTTGCACATGGACCAGGACTGTAATGCCTACTCGGGACATCGAAGGCACTCTGTTCTCCCACTCCCGTGTGTCAGCATACATATTGGGCATTGTGAAGAGGGCACTCAGGTGTATGCCTCTGTGTCACTGTGGTGTGGCCTTGCTATTTGGACTCCTGGAGTGTTTAACAATTTGGGGTGGCCAGCCATCTGAGTTATGACTATGGGATCTGCACATAGGTCAATGCATAGGTCTCTGATCCCTTGACTGTGCACAATTTTGTATGAAACATTGGGGTGCAGGCAGCTTTGGTTCATTCTCATCAAACGTTGAAGTGCTCATGTGTATGGATTTGTGTTTGCAGTCACTCAAATGTCTCATTTGATTGACGTTGCATCATCTCAGTCCTCATGATGTGGCTGGCCAAGGGTGCACATGTGCACCTGTCAGCTACAGGGCTTACTTTTCTGGATCTTCCATGATTGTGACACAGTGCAGACTGGTGTTGTGTGTATGCACTGCCCCTGTGACAGGAGACAGTTATGACTGACTTGCCAGACAGGCCTGTGCCATGACATTCCAATTGCAAAGGGTGATCCAGCAGTGGTGTGACATGGCCTGCATGCACACCATTGTTGCATTGTCTATCAGGACATGAGGACATCATTGTGTCTGGTGATGGAACCAAAAGCCGCATATCAACAGAGACTTTGCACATCACTTCTCCTGACACATGTACTGAGTCAGTGGCAGGAGATGGCATGTGTTTGGAGTGACACATTTCCATATGTTCTCTTGGATGTCCAACAACTGTGTATGTGGTGCATGTGTGCACATATGATTGGTCGCATACAACAGGCAGCAGACAGATGGGTGCATGGACAGATAGGATATGTGTGGCATGACTGACTGTCAGGCAGACAATGGGCTTCTTCAAATCAGTGTCAGCACTTATTGCAATGTCTAGCAAATGATGGCAGGGCTTGCTCTGTGATGTGCTGTACTTACTGTGATGTGTGTGGTCAGTACAGGTGACTAATGTTGCTCTGTTTATCCTGATTGTTTGAAGATACATCCACGGCCACAGGAGGAGACAGCTCCACGGACCAAGAGGAGCGGCAGAGCCAGACTGGGTCCACTGCAGGGGAGACCGAGGGACCCAGTGGCACGGAGGGTGAGGGGAGCCACACTGAGGAGACCTCAGCTACGACCACCTCGGCTGGGGAAAACAGCACTTCCAGTGAGGACTCCCTTGTGGAGGCGGGTGTCAGCAGACCAGAGGCGACGTCAAGCAAGTCTGTCCCGCCACCACCACCATCTCCACCCTCCCATCTGCTCCCATCCCACATGTCCATGGAGGCTCCCGTGTAGGGGAGCGTGTCTCCTTCATGCCAGGCACCGCACCCCTGCCTCTGTCCCCCTGCTGCCCTGAGTGTGGAGTCTGTGGACTTGCTTAAACAGATCCATGTAGGGCAGACATCAATGCTGAGTGTCCTCCATGCACACACGGGTCTTTTGACACAACTGGTGTCATTCATGGAGGGCATGTCATCTGGCATGTCTGCCCTAAATTGGACCAATCAGTCCATGGCCTCCTCACTGACGGCAGCAGTGTCCCTCCTGCGACAGTCCCTCACCCCTCCTACCTCTGCCCCATCCACAATCCCCAGCACCCTACCTGTCCCAAGCACACACACACCGGCACCTGCACGCACCAGCACAGACACAAGCAGCACACAAACACACACGCCAAAATCCAGACGCACACACACGCACAGTCAGGGGACTGATATCTCACCCACAGGGGATGGGGCCGAGACACACACACACGCATCCACGAGCACTGCGCAGTCCTCAGAGGCCTCTCCCTCCAAAACCCCTTTCCTTGCCTCACCTGCAACTCCCCCTCCCAGAAGCTCTTTCTCTGTGAGCTTGGCCTCTTCCCCACAGATACACCTGACACGAAGTCCAGGCGGAAGAGGCGACCACCACACACAGAGGGGAGTGCCCCTCACACCCGGACACCCTCCCCCAGGCACAGGCAGGCTGAGGACCCCATTAGAAAGTCCCCCCGGACCAGGAAGGGCAAGACCCCACCACCACCACCATGCAGCTCCACCACACAGTCTCTCTCCTCCATCCCACAGCCCACCCCAACACAGGTTCCACCGCTACACCCTGCCCCAGGTTCCCCCACACACCGATACCGCATCCCCAAACTGCTTAGGCCCTCCCCCCTGCCACTTGCTCTTCCACCCCCAAACCAGACACTCTGCCTGTTTGTGCCACTGGTGTGGAGACTGGGTTCCCCCCCCTCTGTCCTGCCCACCTCATCTGCCCCCCTTCCACTCCCTTGGAGTCATGCACTGCAGTGGAGTCCACAACCACCCCGTCTGACTCGGGCACTGCAGTGGGGACCCAGTCCACTCCATCTGACCGGCCCACTGCAGTGGTTGCAGCACCCACACCATCTGACTTGTGCCCTACAGTGGTGCCGGCCCCCACTGAGTCAGACACCTCCACTGCAGTGGCCGGTGACACTCCTGCACCCACCACCCCTTCACTGCCTCCTTCTGGCATCCCCTGATCCTGTCCCTGCGGTGACTGGCTTGGCCCATGTATGCCCCTCGGAGGGGGATGTCCCCTGTCCGTACCAGTGCAGGCAAGCAATGGGTGACAAGTTGTCACATATCACCCTGTTGGTACTGTGTATTTGGACTGGCCATTGGCCTTAGTTTCTTTTGGACTTGAATTTTTAGTTTTACATTTGCTGAATAAAGCCTCTTTTTGTTTACTTGTTGTTTTTCTTTGGATGTACATGATGTAGATGAGTATCATCATGCATTTGCAGTTGTAATAGTGTTCAGATCATGTAAATGAAGTGTTGCTGTGATGGACTCCATGTGGTCCATGGGATATGTGTCCTAATGTAGTCTAGATCAATTGCATCCTTTGCTGCAGTCTGAGGGTGTATTGTTTTGCATTTGACACAGGGATGTACGTTTTGCATTAGTAAATTAACATCTTTGGCTTACACTGATGCACATCTGGTGGGCTTACCACTGTTCAATGTTTCTGTTTCCCTGACTGTGTGCCCATCTCCACTGGACATGCAGTTTAGCACATCAATGTTGAAGGACTCATCTGTGTATACAGTGCAACTTGCTTGACACGTGTGTTGGGTGTATGCAGATGACTGACGTGACACTCCCGTACCCAGGCTGATGTGAGCAGAGCCTTCAGTGTGTTGTAGTCGTTGACTCACTGACCGAGTGTTCTGCTGACATGTTTGAGTGGTGCACAGACAAGGTTTGGCACAGCGGACCTTCCACAGGAGTGGAGTGCCCTCATGGCAGTGTGTAATCCCGTGACATTGGCTGGGCCCGTGTTGTGTGTTGTGTGAGCATGTCTGTGTGTGTTCCCTTCCCTTTTCCTACACAGGCTGTGTCCCTAGGGATGTTCCTGTTTGTGATGCTTGCTGAGTTGTCCTGTGTTCATCCAGCATCTTGGACCTGGTTTCTATGGGATGTGGGTGCATGGCAAACTAATGTTCATCAGGTTGTCATCCCTAGTTGTCTTTGTTGTCAGGTCTGGGGATGTGGGCAAACGCAGATGGGACACAGTCAGGATTCCCCTTGGCACTTGTTGGTTACACAAGTCATGTAATTTACAGTTTGTGGTAGCTTTCAGTGATTGTGACATGTTGTGTGTGTGACTGCTGCCACTCCTCAGGGTCAGAGCTGCAATGTTGGGAGTTGTCTATGTGTGTTCTTTGTGGGTGACCTTGGCTTCTTCATTGGTGTGTGACTGTGGCCGGGATCCCATTGATTGGGGTGGATTTGACGTCATGCCCATGTACGGCGTACTGTGCAGTGTGTCAGACATTCACGAGTCTTGTTGACTGGCCATGTGTGATGGGTGTCTGCACCTTAGTTCCCACCATCACCCCTGGGATTGTCATGGGTGCATGTGCAATGTCACCAGTCCATGTGAGCTTCACTGCTGCACATTGGTGGAGATCAAGGTGTGTGGTGTTGAGTGTGTGCAAATGAGAGTTGTTGCATGGCTAGACCCATACCTCCATATTGGCCTTGGCTGACAGGCCGTGCTGATTGATTTGTGCTTGTGTAGGTGTGATGGTAGTTTGTTGCTCAGGACACATGACTGTGGTTCACAGTGTGAACGACATCTAGCTTTGTCATCACAGTGGGATTATCATGCAGGCCAGTGTCACCACAATGTGGGGTCCCTGGGGGTAGTGCTGTGCTGGGTCTGTCTCTTTCTGTGTTAGTTGCTGTTCCTACAAGCTTGTGTGACATGTGTAATTTGGGCTCCCTCTCATCTAACAATGCCTGATTGCCCACATAGGGGAATCGGATCCATGAGTTACTTTTGTGTGGCACTGTATACACTTCTGTGTAATTGTGATTCAGGCCTCCTCATGTTATTGTGTGGTTGCCTGGGGACACTGGCACACCCCCCATCACCTGTTGTGTTTGATATGCAGTGTGAGGCTGCCTGTTTGTGTTTGTGCATCTGCACCACTGCATTGGCATATCTTTAGTGTGCCATTGGCTGTATGTTGTTTGGTGGGTTTCCCCTGCTGTCCCTGGGACTCCTAGGTCATCAGTCAGCACAATGATCATGGTTTGTATGTCCCATTGCTGCCATGGTATGGTATTTGTTCACCTCACATCTACAGTCTCCACAGGATATCTACATTTGTGTGTCCATTGGTGTAGATATGTGGGTCTGCATTATGATGGTCACTTCTGGCATTGTGTAATTGATAAATGGAGACGATGTCAGTCCCCATGGGTGATGTTTGTCTGCACATGGCCAAAGGTATGTTTTATTTGCACTGCACTGTTTGCCTCACCCAATCTATGTTGATATGGGACACAAGCACTACTTTGCCACTGATGTGTTTGTTGTTCTGTGACCAGGAATCATCCATGCTGTTTGGCATTTGCAGCTTTTTCCATGACAACACTTACATTTTGGTCACTGTGATGATGGTGGTTTAGACCCCATTGCCATATTGTTCAAAATGTGCTTCAGCTATGGATCCCACACTTACCTTTTGGTCACTGTGATGATGGGGGTTTAGACCCCATTGCCACAATGTTCAAAATGTGCTTCAGCTATGGACCCCACATTTACATTTTGGTCACTGTGATGATGGGGGTTTAGACCCCATTGCCACATTGTTCAAAATGTGCTTCAGCTATGGACCCCACACTTACCTTTTGGTCACTGTGATGATGGGGGTTTGGACCCCATTGCCACAATGTTCAAAATGTGCTTCAGCTATGGACCCCACACTTACCTTTTGATCACTGTGATGATGGGGGGTTAGACCCCATTGCCACAATGTTCAAAATGTGCTTCAGCTATGGACCCCACACTTACTTTTTGGTCACTGTGATGATGGGGGGTTAGACCCCATTGCCACAGTGGTCATGGTCTGCTTGCATTGTGGAGGCCACACACATTTATGTGTAACAAATGTGATAGGGGGTCACATTGTATGTTCAATGTCATGTTCAGTGTTGTAGGCATTTGACACAGACTACACACACTTGTCATGGTGTTGGGGGGATGTCTTTTTCTGACATTCCTTATGTTGGAGTATGCTGGTTGTGTCATGCATTACCCGTCCTATGAGCAGGGGTGGTGGTAGTGGTAGGCATCCAGGCCCCCCTGAGTAGGGGTGGTGGTAGTGGTAGGCATCCAGCCCCCCATGAGTAGGGGTGGTGGTAGTGGTAGGCATCCAGCCCCCCCTGAGTAGGGGTGGTGGTAGTGGTAGGCATCCAGCCCCCCATGAGTAGGGGTGGTGGTAGGCATCCAGCCCCCCATGAGTAGGGGTGGTGTTGGTGGTAGGCATCCATCCCCCTATGAGTGGGGATGGTAGTAGTGACAGGCATCTAGGCCCCCCTGAGTAGGGGTGGTGGTAGTGGTAGGCATCCAGCACCTATGAGTAGGGGTGGTGGTAGTGGTAGGCATCCAGCCCCCCTGAGTAGGGGTGGTGGTAGTGGTAGGGCATCCAGCACCCATGAGTAGGGGTGGTGGTAGTGGTAGGCATCCAGCCCCCCTGAGTAGGGGTGGTGGTAGTGGTAGGCATCCAGCCCCCTGAGTAGGGGTGGTGGTAGTGGTAGGCATCCAGCCCCCATGAGTAGGGGTGGTGGTAGTGGTCGGCATCCAGCCCCCCTGAGTAAGGGTGGTGGTAGTGGTAGGCATCCAGCCCCCCTGAGTAGGGGTTCTGGTAGTGGTAGGCATCCAGCCCCCCATGAGTAGGGGCGGTGGTAGTGGTAGGCATCCAGCCCCCCATGAGTAGGGGTGGTGGTAGTGGTAGGCATCCAGCCCCCCCTGAGTAGGGGTGGTGGTAGTGGTAGGCATCCAGCCCCCCATGAGTAGGGGTGGTGTAGGTGGTAGGCATCCATCCCCCTATGAGTAGGAATGGTAGTAGTGACAGGCATCCAGGCCCCCCTGAGAAGGGGTGGTGGTAGTGGTAGGCATCCAGCACCCATGAGTAGGGGTGGTGGTAGTGGTAGGCATCCAGCCCCCCCTGAGTAGGGGTGGTGGTAGTGGTAGGCATCCAGCACCCATGAGTAGGGGTGGTGGTAGTGGTAGGCATCCAGCCCCCCTGAGTAGGGGTGGTGGTAGTGGTAGGCATCCAGCCCCCCTGAGTAGGGGTGGTGGTAGTGGTAGGCATCCAGCCCCCATGAGTAGGGGTGGTGGTAGTGGTAGGCATCCAGCCCCCCTGAGTAGGGGTGGTGGTAGTGGTAGGCCTCCAGCCCCCCTGAGTAGGGGTGGTGGTAGTGGTAGGCATCCAGCCCCCCATGAGTAGGGGTGGTGGTAGTGGTAGGCCTCCAGCCCCCCTGAGTAGGGGTGGTGGTAGTGGTAGGCATCCAGCCCCCATGAGTAGGGGTGGTGGTAGTGGTAGGCATCCAGCCCCCCCATGAGTAGGGGTGGTGTTGGTGGTAGGCATCCATCCCCTATGAGTGGGGATGGTAGTAGTGACAGGCATCCAGGCCCCCTGAGTAGGGGTGGTGGTAGTGGTAGGCATCCAGCACCCATGAGTAGGGGTGGTGGTAGTGGTAGGCATCCAGCCCCCTGAGTAGGGGTGGTGGGGAAACGACCTTAACAACGCGGTCAAAACACCGCAGTACATTTAGATTGCTGCTTTTACAACGCAAGTCGTTACCACGACTTGCACTGGAGGGCGCTCTAGACTAAGGAATAGTGTGATTTATTATTCCAACACCTTCCCTACTGTACGTAGGCTGGAGTTGGAATAGTAAATCATACTATTCCTAAATCCAGCGCCCTACAGCGCAAGTCGTGGTAACGACTTGCGTTGTAAAAACAGCGATGTAATGTACAGCGATCTAAATGATCGCGTTGTTACATCATACATCCGGGTGGTGGTAGTGGTAGGAATCCAGCCCCCCATGAGTAGGGGTGGTGGTAGTGGTAGGCATCCAGCCCCCCCTGAGTAGGGGTGGTAGGCATCCAGCCCCCATGAGTAGGGGTGGTGGTAGTGGTAGGCATCCAGCCCCCTGAGTAAGGGTGGTGGTAGTGGTAGGCATCCAGCCCCCATGAGTAGGGGTGGTGGTAGTGGTAGGCATCCAGCCCCCCATGAGTAGGGGTGGTGGTAGTGGTAGGCATCCAGCCCCCCTGAGTAGGGGTGGTGGTAGTGGTAGGCATCCAGCCCCCATGAGTAGGGGTGGTGGTAGTGGTAGGCATCCAGCCCCCCATGAGTAGGGGTGGTGGTAGTGGTAGGCATCCAGCCCCCCCTGAGTAGGGGTGGTGGTAGTGGTAGGCATCCAGGCCCCTATGGGTGTGTGTGGCATTGGTGATAGCCATCCCGCCCCTATGGTTCTGCTGTTGCTAGTGTACGTCATTTCTGCATCCCTATGTGTGTGTGACATATGTCGGGTACGTGTCGTTTGTTTGTGTAGTGGGTGTTTGACTTACCGTCTGCGCCGTACGCGTCCGTACCTGTTCCGGTAATAGATGTAGAGTATTGGTAGGACCTGCGCGATGGGATTCATGGTTGGTTCGTCTCGTTCGGGTTTCTCGTTGCTTCGACTCGTACTCGTTGCAGGCTTGCTCGTCTCGTAGCCGTGGATCGTCTTGTGGCGCGAATCGGAGCTTATGTGCGGCTCTCCCGGATGCTCTGACGTGCCGGACGTAGCGACGGGTTCGGCGCGTATGGAGTGCGCATCGTACTGGTCCATCCGGAAGCTGCTGTATATTTGCTTCCGTGTGACTCGATTCTGCGTTTACGGATCCGGCTCGGGCGGGGAACAGGAGCTGGAATGGGTAGGTACGGCTGGGTCGGGATCTGGGCAGTTATGCGCATCGTACTTGCTCGTTTGAACGAATGTTCGAATCGGTCGGGAAACACGCGTTCGGCTTGGTTTTTTTCCGGACGAATAGTGTTAGGTGCGCTTCCGGCCGAGATCGGAATTGGCCCCTTAATGTACTTATAAGTCACTAGTAAAGTGCACTACATGAGCCCAGGGCCTTTAAATTAAATGCTACTAGTGGGCCTGCAGCACTTATTGTGCCACTCACTTCAGTAACCCTTTAAACATGTCTCAGGCCTCCCATTTGTGCAGTTCTAAACTTTAATGTCGACCTAGCAATTTAATTCTCTTGCCAGGCCCAAATCTTCCTTTTTAATATATATGGCACCCCTAGGACAGGCCCTGGACAGCCCAAGGGCAGGGTGCAGTGTGATTAAAAAGTAGGACATGCACTTTTAAGTTTTACATGTTCTAAAAGTGAAAACCTCTTAAATTCATTTTTCACTACTGCAAGGCCTATCTCTCCCCTAGGTTAAAATTGGGATGACCTTATTTAATCTTAAAAGTGTAATTTCCAATTGGGAAGAGGTGGGACCCCCAAGTCTGGTGTCTCCGGAATCACAATTTAAAATCCCAACTTATGTTGAAGCTAGATTTTATATTGTAATTCTGAAAATGGCACTTTTAGAAAGTTGTCATTTTCTTACTATAGCCATTTGGTGCCTTCTGCCTGTCGATGAATATACGTCTAGGGTGGGTGACAGCTGGGCTTTGTGAATTCCTCCTAGACAGCCACACACAATGGGAGCTTAGGTGTGACTTCATGGGCTTTAATAGGACATTAACTGGCTTGATGGGAGGGCAGAGCTGAGCACTGCCTCACTTACACCTGAATAGGCTATGTCCTGTTGCCACACAAAGGGCTGCTGTAGTGAGTCTGGAGCCAGGGCAGGAAAGGCAGGGACTTGTGTACTTCAAAGGCATGTCTTTGAAGTCTCCCCCTGTTCAAAGGTCCAACTGGGTATAAGTACCGGACCTCTGACACCACCAACTCAGAACACATTTGGAATTGAGGACATTCTAACATGAAGATGGACTGCTGTACTGCTGGAGGGACTGCAACTCTGCTGGACTGCTTTGTTGTGCTGGCCTGCTGCCTGCTGCCCTCATGCCTGGGAGTGAGAAGGACTGGCCCTGCATCTCTACTTTCCAGAACCTAAGTATCTCCAAGGTCTTGTTAGCTTGCCTCTTGTTCCAAAGTCTCAGGTATATCTAAAACTTCTCGCCAACCTACAAGCAGCACCTGGACTTTGCTTGCTGCAAGTCTTGCTCTGCCAAGTGGTGCCAATCCAGTCCGTGGACCTTGGAAGTGAGTATAAAGTGCTGCATCTGCCAGAACCCAAACATCACTGACATCGCGCTAATTGGAGCCGACGCATCTCTGCTGTTGCGGGAACCAGATCAATGCATCACACTTGGAACTGCTGCATCACTTCTGGAACTGCTGCTTCGGAATCCACGTATCTCTGCCACTGCATAGAGAAGATCGACGCATCGTCTCTACAGAGTGGAGAAACCCGGCGCGTCGCATTCAGAACTGCTGCTCCTCAGAACTGGCGCATCGCTCATGGAAGAGACACATCATCAAATTTGGAGCATCACCACAACTGCGTGGGGATCTCGGACGCATCACTCAGTTGTACCCCACATCTGACTGTTTGCGACCAGGATCAAGTTACTTTTGTTCAGAGGACCCTGCGTGGGTCCTGTGTCCGGCCTGTGCTCCATCACGGTCGCCCTGAGCTCTTGACTTTGTCCCGGTCCAGCATGACCAATTAACTCTTTAAGCACTTACTGCTTCCAAGAGCTATTTTGCATTTAGTCTTTAAAAATTCATATCTTGACTTCTAGTGATTGAATTTTTGCCTTTTTGGTCTTGTTTTATTTATAAATGCATTCTCTATTATTCTAAACTGGCATGGAGTCTTTTTGTGGTGTTTTCACTGTGTTACTGTTTGATGTTTTGTACAAATACTTTACACATTGCCTCTTAAGTTAAGCCTGACTGCTCTGTGCCAAGCTACCAGAGGGTGAGCACAGGATAATTTAGTTATAGTTTTGTGACTTACCCTGACTAGGAGCGTGGTTCCTGCTTGGACAGGGTGCATACCTCTGACAACCAGAAATCAAATTTCTAGCATTGGATATCAGTGGTGAGGATAGGACTTGTGTTTGTGCAGAGCAATACAGGTACTTGGTGTACACTACTGTTCCACATCTAAAAGACCATTACTAGTTTTTCTCTTTTTTCTCTCATTTGGTCATTTTTCTAAATTTGACTCCTGCTTCATCTCCATACACCTGGGACTCTTGTTTTTGCACCAGTGATACCTTTCCAGAATGCTCATGGATCTCAACTGCCTGGCGTACTACACCATGAGGGAGCTGAAGGATTTCTGCAGAGATAGGGGCTGTCTGGGAAGAGGAGGTCCACTAAGCGGGACCTGCAGAAAGCCCTGTATGCTTGTGAGGAAGCATGCTGGATAAAGTAAGAAGAGGACCGGGAGGGTGATGACTCTGGGGAGGACTCTAAGGAGGAGGACTCCTTTGCAACTCTAGGACTATAGAATGCAGAGCCCTAGTTAGGCCTGGACTCACCACCAGAGGCCCAAGAGGGCTGTGGCCATGAGAAAGAGGAGAAGATAAACGACCTAGCAAAGGCTTCAGAGGAGAGCAGGGAGCCCACAGAGACGAAATCCCCTGCTGGATCCAATGCAGTAAGAGGTGTCTCCTCCCAAACCCTGTCTCCTGAGGATTTAAAGGACAGACAGGCTGAGAGGGACCTGAAGCTGCAGCTGGCCCAACTGGCTGCAGAGGAGAGAAGAGCTGAGGCTGAAAAAGCCTTAGCGGAGGAGAGGAGGGGTGAGGCCGAGAGGACCTTGTCCAGAGAGAAACTGGCCATGGGGTCAGCTGAGGCTGCAAGAAACTTAGAAGAGAAAAAGATCTTCTTGGCTCATGAACTGAGTCTGAGGGAGCTGGACTTTAAAGCCAAACAGCTGGTAGAGCCTAGAAGGAATGGTGGCAGCAAAACTACAGTATCCTGCGGTGGAGGAAGGAGCCACACAACCATGGACTTGATGCCTGACTTCAAGGAGGGGGATGACATAGCCATGTGGTTTGTGGCATATGAGATTACTCTAGGGGTGCACAGGATACCTGAGGAGGATTGGGGAGCTGGCATAAGGAGGCATATGCGTAGTGATGGTAGGTGGGAGAAAGTGCCTCTTTTGACTTTGGGCAGGAAAACCGTTGGGAAAACTTAGAAAGACTAGGAGATGTGCCCACCTTTGCCAACTCCACCCCTCAGGTGGAGGAGGCGAAGTTAAGCACACTTTTCAGTCCCCTTCATCTTGAAGATGAGGGGACTCTTCCAATCAGGGCAACGACTATGCCCCCTCCCACAGGAGGGTGGCATAATATATAATGTAGACACCCCAGGTGAGGTGCCCATTGGCCCTACCTGTCACTCCCTTAAAACGCCCCCTAAATCTAGTATTTAGGACGCTCCCTCAGACCCTGAAACCAGTTCCTGACGAATTAAAAAGAATGAGGTAGAAGACGCCGTGCAGTGAAGCCTGAAGATGATGACTGACTTGTCCCCAGCCCTAACGGCCTGTCTCCAGCTTCCAAGAAACCTGCGGAAAAAGACGATGCCTGTCTTACAGCCAGTGACTTCCAGAACCTAAGGAAGACTGCCTGCTCCTTTGAAAAAGACCAGAACTACCATGGACTGCAGACCTGTCCTCAGGAAACCTCTACAAAGGACTCTAGTGCCCTCCGGAACCATCAAGTCCTGACCACTCTGCACCCGACGCCTACGTCCCGTGTCCAGGTGGCCCACCGATAAGGAAAGGTTCAACAACAATCCTGACCTCAAGTCCAGTGTTAGCTGACCCCTCCTGGACTCCACAACAGCGCCTACAGCTTGAATCCAGAAGTCCCCCTGATAATGACCGGCTCTAGCAAGAAGAAGCCGATGTCTAAAGGCACCCCTGCACCCGAAGCCCTTGGGCCTTGGTGAGCTGAATCAACGATGCCACTAAGACCCCCTACATCTCTACTTAGCTCAGCTGTCATTGGTCTGCCTCCTGAAATGTCTGGTGCGACGACTGCAGCCTGTTTGTCTGAGGCAAGTTCTCCATTGAAAAGGATTGGGTGCCCAACGCTGAAGGTATAGAGTCAGAATATCGAGTTGGAAATGTCGACTTGCACTAATATTGACTTTGAAATATCGAGACACAGAAATGTCGACAGCAAGAATATCGTGGTCAAGAATATCGAGTTTAGGGTAAGAAATATCGTTTTTTAAAATATCGGTCATTAATATCGTTTGCAAAAATATAGTTGTTAAAATTATCGTTTTTTAAATTAGTGTTATGTATTTTAGTATGTATTTTAAATGTATGTGCTATATTTTTTGTCTAAGTATTGCTTTTGTTTTTAATATATGTGCTAATTTTTTAGTAGTTATTAATTTTATTTTAAATACATTTTTCGTTTTAGTTCCGTAGCGGGTTGTGGGTTTATAGGGGAATAGGGTGGGAAGTAATTTAATTATAATAAATTAAATATTAATTTTTATTTATTAGTATTTATTTAATTTAGATTTTATAGTGTTAATTGTGTGAATTAATTTATTATTAATTAATTAATAATTGGCTGTTAATTTTGATTAATTAATTAATTGGTAAATATGTTAATTGTGTCACTTTTTTAGGAGCGGGTTGTGGGTTTATTGGGGAATAGGGTGGGAAGTAATTTAATTTTAATTAAATCATTATTATTTTTTATTAATTAATATTTATTTATTTAATATTTTTTACTGTTAATTATGGGAATACATTTTTAATTATTTATTAATTGGTTGTTAATTATTATTAATTAATTGGTAATTATGTTAATTGTGTCATTTTTTTAGGAGCGGGTTGTGGGTTGATAGGGGAATAGGGTGGGAAGTAATTAAATTGTAATATATTTATTAATATTTTTTATAAAATATTTATTTAATTTTAGTTTATAGTGTTAATTGTGGGAATTAATTTATTAATAATTATTTATAATTTGCTTGTTAATTGTTATGAATTAATGAATTAATTGTTAATTAATTATGTTAATTGTGTAATGTTTTTAGAAATGGTTGGTGGGGTTTATAGGGGAATATGGTGGGAGGTAATTTATTTTTAAATAATTAATTATTTGTTAATTAATGGTAATTAATTAATTAAAATTTAAATATGGCAATTGTGTAATTAATTTGATGTGTGAGTTGTGGGGTTTATAGTGGTAAATGGTGGGAAGTACATTTTTGTAAATTAATTAATGATTTGTGGTTAATTGATATTAATTTATTAATGTAAAATTATTTATGGAAATTGTGTAATTATTTTTAGGTGTGTGTTGTGGTGGTTCTTGGAGTAGAGGGTGGAAAGTAATTTAGTTTAAACTAATTAACCATTACTTGATCATTAATATTCATATTCATTTGATAAATATTTTTAATAACTGTTTATTTTTTATTTTGTTTGTGGATTTTGGTTATATAGGCGTAACGTTTGGTTAGTATAATAATTTTTATCTGTTTTAATGTTTTTTTAAAATTAATAATATTTGTTTAATTGATAATTAATTATGGAGGTACACTTTTTTAAAATTTAGATGTGTGTTGTAAATTGTGTGGTGTTATAGGATAGGTAAAAGAATAATATATTTATGTAATAAATGTTTATGATTATAAATAATTTTTATTACAAAATATTTATTTGTTTGTGAATTATTTTTAAATTTAAAAAAAAAGAATCTTTAAGGCCCATTACGATACCCGGTGTAAAAAAATCCGCCACGCATGAAAGCGGCAAAAATCCGCCCGCACACACCGTCTGAACACCAACCACGCCATTACGATGACACAAACCGAAAACCGCCATCGGCGGAAAAATCACACAAGATACCGCCCGCCCTCGTCCGAGTCGGAGTCAAACCGCCCGCCACGGACGGAAACACGCACGACAACACAAAACCGCCCGCCCTCACGGCCGACACACCGCTCGTGAAATTACGATCGCACCGCCATGAGCGCGGGAAAACTACAAATATACCGCCCGCCAGCGCAAACAACGCCGATGAAAATTGACACGGCAGAAGCCATGGCGGCCACGTCCCTGCACAGAAACCATCCGCTGACAAAAACAATCGCACACAACATGGCCAACAAGTCCACACAGCAAGGCACGCACAAATACACAAGCACAGTACACATCCCGAAAACACACCCCCTGGACAAACAAAAACCACAAAGGCCAGAACACCAGACACAACACACCTGAAAACAACAGACCATGAGGACACACCCACATAGGTAAGTACAAAAGCAGCACTCCCACAGACCACAACCCCTTGCAACATTGCAAACCAGAGAGGAGAGAGGACACAGTGACACAGCAAGGACAGCAGCACACCACAGAAACGCACACATCACAACCACCACCACCACCACCAAACACCGGCACCACAAACCCCCTGCACATTACACAACACACACCGCACCAGCACCACAAACACCATGGCACCACAAAGAATGCCCAAGTTCACGCCCATTGAGCTGACGGTCATGGTCGACGAGATCATCAAGGTGCACCCACAAATCTATGGAAACCTGGTCCAGCACACACCACTAGCCACCAGAAACAGAATGTGGAACCGGATCGTAGACCAGGTCAATGCAGTCGGGACCCTGCCCAGGAACAGAGGAGAAATCAATAAACGGTGGAACGACGTCAAAAGCCTGGTCAAGAAGAAGGAGAACAAAAACAGAGAGCTGGCTGCCGTCACTGGCGGAGGGAATCCCGCGCTTTTCAAGACCTTCAAAGCGTGGGAGGAGAAGGTGCGAGTCATCATCCATCCGGAGATCCTCACCGGATTAGCAGGGGGAGTGGAGGCTGGTAAGTACAAACTAATGTATACCAGCACACCGCTATGTACTCACATGCACTACCACCATGCCACAGCTCCCAGGGACAAACACCCCCATGTCCAGCACACAATACACAACACATCACACACACATGCAACAGACACCACCACACATAGCCCAAACCTAACAACTGAAAGATACGTGGGGGCATGTGTACACTCAGCCAGCCACGTAACCACCAACAGGTCCCCAAGTATGCCAGAAGCGCCACAACGAGCACCCACCACACCCATGTGTCCGCCACAGCTGCACTAACCGACAAGTAACAGGTAAGTGGCAGGAACACAAAGTGCAGTGGGTGGGAGGGTGGACAGCTCAAGTACAACACACACCAGGCCCCTAGTCCCACAGCACAGCAAGGAGGAGCATCCCCCACACCCCACAGCCACGTGTCAGCCACCGCAGTGCACACCGACAGCCGAAAGGTAGACATCACGGTCCACAACAATCGGTGTCAGTGGGTGTCCAGCCATCACCACGACCCACAACACCGCCCCCACCCCCACAGACCTGCAACATGGAGCACCCCCGCTCAGAACCATGTGGCATCCAGTACAGTGCACGCCCGAACAACCTGCAGGTGGGAAACTGGACAGGGCTGGATTACTGGAGGCATGAGGACCGTAACACGACCAACACATGGGACATGTCACGTAGCAGACGAACACGCAGCACCGCCCACTGTCACGAACAAGTGAACAATGTGCACACGGACATGAACCACAGACTCACACCCCACATGACCCATCACAGACACAGCAACACCCAAGGAGCCACGTCTGCATGCACAAGCCACACTGAATATAGTACCACACGGCAGCCACTGTGCAACCCATCACACACAACCGAAACACCATTGAAGTCCTGTCCATGTAGCCCCTACTGCCTGTCAACCACACACCCCACAACTACGCCTATGTAAGACAAACAACACTAGACGCAACAGAGCGTAACAACATAAATGCACACGAACACCACTGAACCCATCAAACACACAGACACACCATGCACATACAACATCCCATCCATCCCATCCGTCAGCCCCAGTCTCATGAAAGGCATGTCATCCGAACAGCTGCCACACATACAGCAGTCACGCTAAGATACATGCCCATGACCAACCATGTGCCAGAAGTCAATGAAGCGCACGCCACACTGTGAGCAACAACACACAACATGGGCCACACCCCCCCCGAGCACTGCAGTGATGCACATGGCACAGGGCAGCACGCACACCAAGGAGATGGGACAACTGCAATACGTCGGGTGGCACACAACCATCACACACTCATAACGATGCATCCAATGCCATGTCCAGTAATCACAACAGACAGCAAATATGCAGGGCATGTCAGGCATGCACACACCTCAGACCATGCACTGTCATGCTGTCACAACACATGTCACGTTCGGCATCCATGGCTCACAGCATGTAGCCCAAAAGCATATTCCATCCCAAATGCGTTTCTGGGGCATGGCCCCCATGTTGCCATATGCGTTCCTAAGCGTCCCATCTGAACCCCAAAAGCAAAGTACAAACCAGACCCAGGATGGGCCAGGAGCCCGCATACACCAGAGTCACAATAAGTAGGAGCACAGCAACACACCCATCGGCATGGCCAATCCGTCCCATGCCACATGTGCACAGCACACAGTCCCATTGCCAAGCACACACAACTACAAATGGTACAGCCACACACACGCCTCCGGGAAACCCATGTACGAGATTGCACGAACTGTGAATGTCAGACGACAAATACATACTTCGCCAGGTGCAACACATTAACAAATCTCATTCTCCCCACAGGTGACGAAGTGCTGGATGCTGGGGATGGAGACAGCAGCCAGCACAGCCAGCCTGCAAGCCCCCAACAAGGACACACGGATGTGGAGGATCTGTCCACCTCCTCGGACACGGACCACCCAGCAGGCCCAGCCGGTGTGGCAGGGCCCAGCTGCTCCCCAGGCCCCCACCTACCCACCAACCCATCATCCAGGGCTGTTGTACATTCACAGCCCCCTGCAGCCACTGTCGTTGCGGCCACACCCACGGTCATTGCGGACACACCCACGGTCATTGCGGACACACCCACGGTCATTGCGGCCACACCCACGGTCATTGCGGCCACTACCACTGCCGCAACCGCTACCACGTCTTCGCTGGCCCCAGCACCAGCGCAGGTGGTGGCCCGGCCCACTGGATCCACCCTGGGAGCCAGGGCGAGGACCGTGGTGAGCAATGTGGATAGTGGGCAGGCCGGTGGCAGCAGGACTGGTAGGAGGAGCAGGGTCAGGGAAACGCCAGTCTCCCCTGGGAACCATGCCCTGCCTCAAATTGCCAGGGTCCTTGGGGCCTATGAAGAGGCCCAAGGACAATGGGCCAGGTCTGCTACAGACACGCGTGAGGTGCTGGGGGTGCTGAGGTCCATGGACGCCCGTATGGGCCAACTCGTGGACCTCATGGGCCAGCTGGTGGTGGCGGTGAGGTCACAGCCAGGGACAGCAGCTCCCCCTCCGCCACCACCTGCCGGGGCGCAGGCTCGAGCAGCAGTGCCCAGTTCCCCTGCGTCCACAGCCAGTGAGCACACCTCAACCACCAGCAGGTCGCAAGCAGGCACCCCCCCTCGCAAACATGGAAGGGGCCGTCCGAAGTAGAAACAGATCTCCTGGGAGGACTTCGCACGCTCCAGACGCAAGTGAGGCAGCCAGCCAGCCTTCCTTGACCACCCACTGCATTGACTTGGACTACGATCCCACTCCACACAGCCATCTGGATGGCATGTGTGTGTTGGACTATGGACATAGAACCAGTGGGTACACCCTGAGCATCACGCAGCCATGACCGACAGCTCATTGTCACTGCACGCACCACTTTTGTCATCACCTTACACACAATCACATGTCACAGTTTGAAATAAATGCACCTCTTCCACAAACTGCTGTCTGTGCCCTGTGTTTTAATTGTACGGAATACAACGGCCACCTTGAGCGGAACGGCACCTGATGCGTGGCATGGCAATGGAACCGGAGGGCCTGTAGGGACCTAGGGGTGGGAGACAGAACAGGAGCACATTCAATGAGTGTGTCACACACCCATCACACAGTACATGTCAACAACTACAAGCAATGTACACACATCGCACAGAGCAATAGGGCACAATGCCACAGCCACCATCAGTGGCATACTAACCTGGGCATGGAGCGTTGACACACAGCACGCAGTGAACAAAAGGCCACCCTGACACAGCACACACACACCTGCACAAATACAGCCACATCAGCCGTCGTACATGGACACTCACCGTCAAGTGAAGTAGCGGGCGATGAGCTGCTGGCGCACATTCCCAGCTTCCTCCTCTCCGCTGTCCTCCTCACTCGAGCTGTCCTGGTCTGCGGGCTGGGGCCCTGGTTGATCTCCGTCATCCACAATGAGGGGGATCTGCTTCCGAATGGCCAGATTGTGCAGCATGCAGCACGCCACCACTATCTGGCACACCTTCTGTGGGGAGTACGCCAGCGCACCCCCTGTGCGGTCCAGGCACCTGTACCTGGACTTGAGGAGGCCAAAGGTACGCTCGACCACACGTCTGCTCCTCCCATGTGCCTCATTGTAGCGAACGTCTGCTGGGGTGCGAGGATTTCTCAATGGACTGAGCAGCCATGCCCCATTCGGGTACGCAGAGTCACCTGGGTGTGAGGGACACAGAGAACCGTTGCTATTCCAACTGGACAGGGGACAGCATCGCACAGCCAGCACGCTACACCACTCCACATACTCACCGACAATACAGCCACGATCCTGTTGCAGATTGGACATCAGTCGTGGCAAGATGCTGGTGCGCATTATGTGTGCGTCATGGGCCGAGCCTGGGAACTTTGCACACACGTGGGTTATCACCATGTCCGCAAGGCACACCACTTGCACATTCAGGGAGTGCGTGTGCTTCCTGTTGCGGTACAGGTGCTCAGTGGCCTGTGGTGGAACAAGGCCAACATGTGTGCAATCAATGGCACCAACGACGTGTGGGATCCTGCCAAGGGCATAGAATGCACCCTTCACTGCCGCCAATTCACGAGCCCTGGGGAATCTGATGTACCTGTTTCGGTACAGCATCATGGCTGCCAGTACATCCCTCAGCACCTTGCTGAACATGGGCTGGGACATCCCTCCTCCACTGCCCACTGTGTGCTGGAATGACCCAGTGGCGAAGAAATGCATGGGGGCCATCACCTTAGCCGGGGACGGAGATGGGGTTCCAACATGGCACACAGTCGATGCAGGGTTGGCCTGTCCAGCCGAAACTTCCTTATGACCTCAGTATTGTCCATGTCCGCCAGCAATTGGTATGGGCGGTCAATGTTCGGTCTCCGCCTAGGGAAGATGGCAGTGGACACATGTCAAAGCAACACAACACATAGCAATTTCGCATTCACATCACTGACATGACTGAGCAAGCACATGAGTCACAGCCCAGCTGTCAAGCAGGGACGGCACGGCCACAATACACTTACACAGGTCTCCCACCAATGGCAATGGCTAGTGATACAAACCACTGCCATGAGCATGCACATGGGGATCTAGGCCCCAATGACTTGCGGGGCGTGCTGATGGGGACTGACTGCATATTCGTCAAGCGGCAACGCCACGCCAACATGAATGTCTGCTGAGCATGGCACTGCTTCCGAGGCTGGATGAGTATGGCACACGACGACGACGATGTGGGCACAGGCTGAGCGGCCAAAACAAGTGGGACCTGTGACACGAGGGGATATGAGACAGTAGTAGGTGTCAGCACTGCACCCTATGTACAGCACTGTACGGATCACACCTCCCGAAACATTGACAGGTGTCCACATTGACAGCCCCATGCCAAAACGGCTGTGTGCTTGCAGACACACGTCACAGGTGAGAGGTTACATTGCACGTGCCAGGTGGCAGACGTACATAGTGGGAGCTGGCATGTGTGTGCATGTGTCTCCTGTTCAGGATCCACCAGATGGGCGCTGACTCTGTACTGACCATTGGACACAGCATGTTTCGTGGAAGGCTTGTGTGTGTGGGATGGTGGCACTGGATGTGCCTCCGTTGGGTGGGGGGCCATGCACAGTGCGGGTACGTCGATAATTGCGCATTGTTGGTCACGGTGGGTGCACCCACTCAGATGTGTTGCCCTGTGTTCAATTCCTATGTCCGCATGATGATGGACTGTAGATGTGGGCAGACTACACATTGGTCGATGTGCTGTCCATATGCATGTGCCTTCACACCAGGCACAGCTGCCCCTGCACATGTGACCCCTGCTGGACTCGCTGCTGGGTCTGTGGAGCTGATGCACCTTCTGTGCGTGGGGCGGACAGCTCTCCTCACTTCCCTCATTGCGCATGTCATGACTTTGCCGCAGGTGACATGGATCATGGAGGGCCCACATGTACGCGTGGGTAGGCTACACATGATTGTTCACTGGTCGCCACCCCCAGTCAGTGTTTCGAATGGGAAGGTTGTTGTGCTGGTGGTATATTCGATGTGGCGGATGGGCGGGCCTAGGTGCGGGCTTACATTCCGGACATGGGGGGTAGTTGGATTGGCGACTAGTTGCAGTACACACGGGACACGTCTCTTCCTGTCCACATCTGGGTCATCCCTTGTACTCACTGACAGTGATACAGTCATCTTTGCCCCAGCCCTCATGTCCTCCCCTCGCTCCCCCAATATGCATGTGCACCTGCGAGGCTAGCGCTTGCACAGGCAGTCCCAAGCTCGCACCAGAGAGGGCAAGGAGTGTATGTGTGGGACCAGTTGCACGAGTGGGCTGTCTCAGGGTATGATGTGTGGCGGGACGCCGTCCACCTGCGTGGTGCCCCAAATGGAGACCCGGCCTGCATGGACTATGCATCACAGTCTTCGCCTTCCGGATCCGCCACCTGCGACACCCAGAGGCTGTGGCTGCCCTTGCGGCCAGGCCGTGTCCGTCTGTAGCTGATGGCCCACACATTCACTCTTTGGCCTCTCTGGGGAGGGCTCGGGGGTGGTGGCGCACGCGCTTGCACTTTGTCGCAATGGCATGTGGCGTGGTTGGAATAATGGGCAATGGATGGGATGGTGCGAGCCACCTCCCGTGACGTCAGTGCTGCTCGTGCTGTGGTGCGTCCCCCTACACTTCCATTTGACTTGTGCCATGCTACACGTTGAGGTTCTATTGCCTGCGTGATATGACCAGGAGGAGCGCGAGGAGACCTCTCACACACCATGCTCCACTGCCATCCCGTGCCCTGTATCGCCTGTGCGGATTGACCATGTTGGGGTTACACCTGGTCGACTGGGGCTGTGTGTGCCTTGTCAAGGGGCATGGCGGGCGCACAACAGGATCCAGCTTGTCCACAGAGGGTGGGCTGACGTGTGCGCCTGGTACCGCATTGTTCGTGTGCCCGGCTGCTGTGCACACACGTGTTCACTTCCCCCCGACAGGTGTCCTCTCACAATGCCCAGGGAAGCGGTGGTGTACTGTTCATGACCCCTCCCAACACGGCGTGCTCCAACTTGGCATGTGCGCATCTACCCGTCACACCCACCCACCTGAGCACTGCGTCCATACGACTTCACACGACACATGTGTGTCTTCCACAGTTGTGCTACTCATTTGCGTTGACATCCAATGCCAGTGGACTACATGGTCATGTCACGACTGCCGTGTACTTCACATACTCTCATCCTCTCTCATTCGTACTTGTGAATTGAATCAGCGGAGACAGTTTTGGTTTCAAACATTATATTGAGTCTTCTGTCCTCTGTGATGCAGTATAGTGGACACTACTGGCAGCGGAATACATGTTGAGGATATACTGAGCATGATTACAAATGGGATAGGGTGTAGGGTTACATGTGATTAGCTGTTGCATGTGGGATGTGGGCTTCAGAGTTACATCTGCTTGGCCAAGGCTGTGCTAATGTACATGTACGTATAGCTGCGGAGCTGCGGACTTTGACACAGACGGTATACAAGTAGCCTACCAGACCGCTTGGCATCATGGGCACAGTCCATCTCAGTTCCATGTGACAGGTTTGCTGCGGTTGTTCCTCATGCACGCGTGCATGTGAGATGACATCAGGGCATGGGCATGCGTGCATGCAGCGGCGTGCCACTTGTTGTTGCAATGTGGTGGTTACTGGACATGTCACAGTCACTGGGGTCGTGTTGTTGTTGTATGCACTTGTCGTCCATGCAAAGGTCCTGGTATGGAATTCCCGGGGCGGGGGTGGGAGGGTGCAGCACCCACAGACTCCAGGCGACCTATTCATGTCCACTGAGCGGTGTGTGTGTCCATGGGCGCTGGATCCATGTCGTGTCCTGGTTGTTCGTGCAGTTCCGTCCATGTGGGTGCGATACACAGACCCCATGCCACTGCCTCCCACGATGCATGCGGTGTTCCTGGATGTGATGGGGAACAGTGTGCATGTCCCGGTCATATCCGATGTCATGGCGATGTCGTTGATGGTGTGGTAACAGTTGCCGGTCGTTTGGTATGGCTGTTGTGGTGGTGACTGGCCAGTCCGTGCGGAAGCTAAGCATGGGTGCGGGGTTGGACATCATAGGTCAATTGGGGGACTTGCGTCGGGGTCCGACGAATTGACAGGTTGTCAGGTATGCGATGCCGTCTAGCAGGGCTTCCATGTCATTGGTGGTATACATGTTTGCCAGCCAATGTAGCGGATGGTGGCTGTCAAGGTGTTGTTCGTAAGTTGTCCCTTGGAGGAGCATGATGGGGCATGCTGGGTGACATTCGATGTAGCTGTGCTCGATGATCCGTCGTGTGGAGGCACAGTGGTCCCATTGCAGTGCGGGTCCGATGTTCGCCACATACGCCATGCCCCCATAGGCTGAACAGGCCCTGTCGTGTGCGTCCAGAGGGAGGAATAGTTGTAGCAGGTCCGCCTTTAGACATGCCGCGTTGGAGAGACACAACTCCACAGGATGGTGGAAGGGACACCTCCGACAGTAGAAGACGGGTATGACGCAGCTGAACAATGTGATGCGGTAAGTCAGTCGGTAACTTACGTTCAGCAGGGACAGGGGTTCGCATCCCAATATCTGTGTCAGGTTGTGTTTGTACAGCTTGACCTGTCCGGCGTAGTTGGGTAGGTGTGTTGAGAGTGCCATTTTGCAGCGGTGCGTTGTGGTGGCGTGCTCCGGCTGTGTGTGCAGTCTGCAATGTGCACGCTCCGAGGTTGCTGTGAGCTCTGTGTAGTCATAGGGAGACAGGACTTGTGTTCTGTTGGCTTGTGCGGAGGACACGGGCCCTCATCCCACATGCTTCTCAGACTGTTCAAGGTCAGTGATGTGTGACTCCTTCCAGATAACTTGCATGGGGCCGACATGGGGGAGTGTTTTCTTTTTTCTTTCCCGTCCGTAGTGTTCTTCGGTGATATGCGCTATCTGCCCTGTGGTCGGTCTCCTCTGCATGCCTGTGTTGGTCTTTTTTGGACAATGGCTGTATTCACCGGCTTCTTTCGTAGGGCTGTGGTTTCGGAGTTGGAATGGAAGGTCATTCAGTGCTGTCTGCTCTCCCTTGTGTGGGCGGCAGGCTGCCTTTCCGCTCTGCGTTGGGCCTTGTGTGTGGATGTTATTCTTGGGCCACCTGTTGTCGGTCCCCGGGCTCTTTGGTGTTCCGTTTTGTATGTCTTGTTCATGTGTGCAGGGTGGTATGGGTGTTTCAGTGTGGTACTGGCGTTCCTCTTCCCGAAGGGGCCCTGGTTCTCCTGGTTGGTGTTGCCGCCGCTGTGTGCTTCGCCATGTTTGTTACACTGGGGTGTGTCCTGCTGTTGCGTGACTTCACTGACATGTGTGCGTCGGTTGTGTGACGTTGGGTGTTGACCGTGAATTGGGCGTTGGGGACATGTCTGTGGCAGGCCTGTCACGTGTCATGTGCGTTCGGGGTGGGGCTGGTGTGTGTGCTGCTTGGTTGTGTCCCTGTGTCTGTGTGCGACGCATGCATGGCGCTGCGGTTGGCCTCTGCGTTGTGCGCATGTGTGGCAGCGTCATCGCCGCTTTGGGGCCGTGACGGGGTCGTTGGTTCCTAGTCCCAGGTGGTGTGTACACATGTGTTACGAGATGTTACAATTTGGCCTGTGTGTCATATGTGGATGCAATGGTGGATGTGTCGTGTACACGCGGGGGTGGGGGGTTGTCCGCTTTTTCCGCCCTTGCACTGTGTGCGCTGTTTGCGTGCACTTGTTGTGTGTGTGCCTACCTGCGTCTTCGCGGTACGTTGCGTCCTTGGTGGTGCATCAGATAGAGCATAGGGAAGGCCTGCAGTGCTGGATTCATGCTCGGGGGTGCCGCTTCTTCGATGTCCGTGCTCGGCGTTCGTGTTACCGCTTCGGTTTGACGTACGGTGTCTCTTAGCCGTGGGATCCGTTTGTTTGCGGCATCGTAATTTGTACGCCGGGCGGTACGTGTTTCGTCGGATGGTGTGTGTCAATTGGGCTGCGCCGCTACGTGTACGGGCGCACTTTGATGGCGGACAGTGTCGCTGGCTTGCCGGCGGTGTTTGGCTGACTTTTCGCATCGTATTCGGGCGGGCGTGTGGACTGCTGCGTGCGGACGGTAACTGGTGGTTTTTGCATCCGCCAGCACGGCGGTAGTGCTTCCGCCCGACATCGTAATGGGCCCCTTTGTATGTAATTTTTAGATTTTTTCAAAATTATATTATGTTTCTATGTTTTGTAATTTTTTATATTTTTATATATGTTTTGTTTTTTGAATTTTTATTATCTTTTATACTGTAGTTGATATTTTGTTTGTTTTTACATTTAAATTTTCTTCAGTGGAAATAGTAATTTTTACCCCTCCGCTATCCAACACTTTCCCTACTGCTGCATTCGCAGGAGTGGGAATAGTAATTTATACCCCTCCGCTATCCAACACTTTCCCTACTGTTGCAGTCACTGGAGTGGGAATAGTAATTTTTACCCCTCCGCTATCCAACACTTTCCCTACTGTTGCACTCGCTGGAGTGGGAATAGTAAGTTTTACTCCTCTGCTATCCAACATATTCCCTACTGTTGCACTCGTTGGAGTGGGAATAGTAATTGTTTCCCCTCGGCTATCCAACACTTTCTCTACTGTTGCTCTCGCAGGAGTGGGAATAGTAATTTTTTATCCTCCGTTAACCAACACTTTCCCTACTGTTGCACTCGCTGGAGTGGGATTAGTAATTTTATCGCCTATGCTATCCAACACTTTCCCTACTGTTGCACTCACTGAAGTGGGAATAGTAATTTTATCCCCTCCGCTAAACAAAACTTTCCCTACTGTTGCATTAGCTGGAGTGGGAATAGTAATTTTTAGTCCTCCGCTATCCAACACATTCCCTACTGTTGCACTCGTTGGAGTGGGAATAGTAATTTTTACCCCTCTGCTATCCAACACTTTTCCTACTGTTGCACTCGCGGGAGTGGGAAAAGTAATTTTTACCCCTCCGCTATCCAACACTTTCCATACTTTTGCACTCATTGGAGTGGGAATAGTCAATTATTCCCCTCCGCTATCCAACACTTTCCCTACTATTGTATTCACTGGAGTGGGAATACAAATTTTTACCTCTCCGTTACCCAACACTTTCCCTACTGTTGCACTTGCTGGAGTTGGAATAGTAAATTTTTATCCTTCGCTATCCAACACTTTCCCTACTGTTGCACTTGCTGGAGTGGGAATAGTAATTTTTACCTATCCGCTATCCAACACTTTCCCTACTGTTGCATTTCCTGGAGTGGGAATAGTATTTTTTACCTATCCACTATCCAACACTTTTCCTACTGTTGCACTTGCTGGAGTGGGACTAGTAATTTTTACCCCTCCGTTCTCCAACACTTTCTCTACCTCAGTGTAGTGCAAAATGTAGGTTTAAAGAATATTGGGGGCAGATTTACAAGCCCCTTGCGCCACTTTTGCATCACTTTTCCCATGTTAAAAATGACGTAAAGTGGCGCAAGGGGCTTGTAAATAAGCCCCTAAATATTTGTATCTTTTAATTTATAATATAATTTTTTTAATTTATTAATGTTTATGTTACAGGTGTTTGTATATATATTTATTTATAATTTTGAATATATTTATAACGTTTAAAAATTAATTAAAATTATTATTTATTAATTGTTTTTAAGTAAATATATATATATATATATATATATATCCAAAACAAGCCTCCGAATAGGGAGCCCCCAACCCTACAGGGCGGCCTCTTCCAACGGGCACGGAGAAGCCCGTAACTTCACACTCCATGAAAGAACAACAGAGGCCCACTTCAGGAAACAGGATGCCTTTATTCTGAGAAATTCAGCACAGCGCTTCCTGCAGTCCAACTAGTTTCGGCACTACAGCCTTGCTCACGGACAGGAAGTTTCACAAAATGCTCCTGTGCCTACATTTTTATCGCGTTTCAGGTCACCTGACTGTGTGTAGCCTGCATCTCCCATAGTGCATCATTCCATGCAGGTAAGTGTTGTTTTAGAGAAAATTCCTCCTTATGCTGGCAAAAAGATCGTAATCTGCTCAGCCACCAGATGCACATAAATGTTAATTCAATCCAAATGGAAAAACAGTCAAATGTCTTGTAACAGCGTAATGCTAAATATTACCACTTCTCAGTTTGCTGGCTCCTGTCACCGGAACGATTGGAAGGGAAATCATCCCCAACCAAAACCCTTCCAGCGCTGCCGTTGTTTTCACCATTGTTGGCGTCTCCTCAGTAGGTTTACCGGCAGCGTGTGGGTCATGCTCCCTTATTAACATCCAAAACAAGCCTCCGAATAGGGAGCCCCCAACCCTACAGGGCGGCCTCTTCCAACGGGCACGGAGAAGCCCGTAACTTCACACTCCATGAAAGAACAACAGAGGCCCACTTCAGGAAACAGGATGCCTTTATTCTGAGAAATTCAGCACAGCGCTTCCTGCAGTCCAACTAGTTTCGGCACTACAGCCTTGCTCACGGACAGGAAGTTTCACAAAATGCTCCTGTGCCTACATTTTTATCGCGTTTCAGGTCACCTGACTGTGTGTAGCCTGCATCTCCCATAGTGCATCATTCCATGCAGGTAAGTGTTGTTTTAGAGAAAATTCCTCCTTATGCTGGCAAAAAGATCGTAATCTGCTCAGCCACCAGATGCACATAAATGTTAATTCAATCCAAATGGAAAAACAGTCAAATGTCTTGTAACAGCGTAATGCTAAATATTACCACTTCTCAGTTTGCTGGCTCCTGTCACCGGAAAGATTGGAAGGGATTTATTAATTGTTTTTAAGTAAATATATATATATATATATATATATATATATATTACATTTTATATATGTATGTTTAATTGTTTTTAAATTAAATGTATTACTTTTAATTAACATATACAAATAAATCTAAATAATTTTTTTAGAGTTTAATTTATTATTTAATTTGTTTTACATTATTTTTTATACATATAAAAAAACAATATTTTATACATCGATATTTTTTACAACGATATTTTTTTCTCAATATTTTTGTACTTACCATTATGAAGATAGGAGGTCGATATTTTTGGCAACGATATTTTTGTCACGATATTTCTGTAGGTCGATATTGTTGTTGTCGATATTCTGTCAGTGATCTACCCTGAATTTGCACCCGGCCGCCTGTATGTCTCGTGCAGCTTCATGGCACCCTTGTGCTTGCTCTAACCCCTAAAGCTTGGACCCTGCAACCGATTTTCCTACCTGCAAGCAGTGTGGCTTCGAACACCCCCAGTCTCCTTGAAACGCATTGGGCCGAACTCCGATTCTGACCTCTGCACTCGTCCGCCCCTGTGACGCTGGTGGTGCAGTTTTGGTACTCACCTAATCCTTGTCCCTTGTTGACCTTTGGTCCCAAAGACTGAAACTGTAAGTTATTGTTTTCCTCCATGGGATAACATTGAACTGTTCAGAAATTGCTCTAGGTGTTGGCTTTTGAAAGTGAAAAAATACTTTCCATATTGTCTAGATCTTGGTCTTAAAATAAAACACAAATAAAACTTATTTTTAGAAAATTGGTGTGGATCTCCTTTTTGAGTTGTGTGTCAGTTATTGTTCATGTGTGTGCTATAATTGTCATACAATCCTCTGTGCTAGGCCTAAAGCTGCTCGACCACACTGCCACTAATAGAGCATCTTGGGTTTGCATTGAGCCCTGTACACTTCTGGGGGAATTTCTGGACTCTGGGCAAGGTATAACCACCTAGTGGTATACCATATACAGAGCCATCTTCCTACATTCGTGGCAGCGGTGGAATACAAGACTCAACATTTGTTGTACCACTTGATTGATAATTGATTTCACAAGAGGAAATCCAAAGTTGTCATTAGTTAAAATCTTTTTAACGATTTTCAATTTTTTCCAAATTTATTAAACTAGAGTTAGGGCCTTGGCTAAGACCCCACTGTTGAGAAAATTAAAAAGTCTGTAAAGTAGTTAGGCCTTAGTAGTCCTTTTTGCAATTTTGTGTAAGTCTTTAATAAGACCCTAACTACTTTAAAAACCATGAATGATACCCCAGGGACCTCCCAGGAGATCGACCTGGGCCCCTATGCACACCTGAGAGTGACCCAACTCAAAGAACTGGGCAAAGAATGGAAACTTACCGTGGGACCTAAAGCCACAAAAGTCCATCTCCAGCAGTTGTTGGCAGAAAATGACAAGGCAATGGCAAGTAAAACTTCCCCCTGTGAGGAAGAAGATGATTTCCAGGTAGTGGAGGAGGACTCTGACACCATCACTATCCCCTCAGGCAGTAGCACCACTGGGAGCAACCCCACCAGTATCTCAGATGAGGTTGAAACTGAAGCTCCAGATCTTCAGAAACTGGCCAAAAGGATATCTCTAGAAACTAAACTCCTGGCCATAGAAAAAGAAAGAACTGAAATGGGCCTAGGACCCATCTCTGGTTGCAGCAAAATAATAAATAGGGAGGTAGACTTTGTTGACTCCAAAATCCCCAAAGGGATTGTCCCTAAATTCTCTGAGGGTGGTGATATCACTAAGGGGCTCATCACATTTGAGTGAGCCTGCGTTGGCAAACAGGTCCACAGAAAGCTGTGGAGTGCTATCTTGTGGGAAATGTTCTCAGGAAACTGCAAGAATAGACTCCTGACTTTCAATTAAAAAGATTCTATATCCTTTGACCACATGAAGGGTGCCCTGATTGAGGGCTTTGAATTCGGCGCTGAGGAGTATAGGATCAGATTCAGGGAGGCAAAAAAAAATCAAAGCCAGACCTGGGTAGATTATGTAGATTTCTCAGAGAAAACACGAGGAGGTTGGTTAGATGGTAACATTGTACATGATTTTTAGGGGTTGTGTAATTTGATAATGAAGGAGCACCTTTTAAGTAATTGTTACCAAGGAAACTACATCAATTCCTGTTAGACCTAGGTCTACTTTCTCCCCAAGAATTTTGGAAGAAGGCAGACCACTGGGTCAAGACAAGGGTGACCAAGACTACCACTGTAGGGGGAGACCACTATAAAGAGGCCAAAAAGCTCCCCCCCCCCGGGAAAGAGGGTAACCTTAAAAATAACAAAGATTCTTCTTCAGACCCCCAAAAGCCAGCACAGGAGGGTGGTCCCAGAAACTCCTCACAACAAAAGGGTGAGTACCAGGGTAAGAACTGGGATGCCAAAAATGCTTGGTGTCATGATTGTAGGGCTCTTAAACACCAAACTGGAGACTCAAACTGTAAAAATAAACAAATTGTCTCTAGCCAACCTGCAGTAAAGGCAGTTGCTAATGTCCAGATAGGATCCCAAGTGTGGCTTGACCATGTCAGTGACCTCACTGAGGCAACTCTTGTCTTTGAGGGAGGGGTAGATTTAACCTGTGCTGCCTGGCCCACTAATTTGAGAAAATACACACAGCACCCCATGATTAATGGAGCTAAACTAGATGCCTTGAGAGATACTGGGGCTAGTGTCACCATGGTGACCCAACAACTGGTTCACTCAGATCAGTACCTGATTGGAAGGACCTATCCAGTCACCAATGCTGACAGTGTCACCACAGTCCATCCCATGGCTATGGTATCTTTGGACTGGGGGGAAGTAGTTGGAATGAAGGAAGTGGCCATGTCCCCAACCATCCCTGTAGATTGTCTGCTTAGAAATGACCTGGAGACTTCCCCTTGGGCTGAAGTCAAACTTAGAACACATGTAACCGTGCTAGGACTCTCAAAATGGGGTTTTGTAACAACCAGAGCACAGAGCAGAGTTCAAAGTGAAAAAGAGGTGCTGGATCCTGAATGAGTGGACCAGCCTTCCAAGAGAAAGGGCAAGAAGACTGGGAGAATAGCTTCTAAACAGATCCCAAGTCAGAACCCCTCTTCCCAGGGAGAGGACTTGTTATCCTCAGAGGGAACGGAGTCTGAAGGTGTTGGGCCTATCTAGGCAGATCTCTTGGGCCCAGGGGGACCCTCTAGGATGGATCTATGCCAGGGACAAGAACCCTGTCCCACTCTTGAGAACCTGGGGCATCAAGCTGCTTCACAGGAAAAGGGTGATATCAGTGGCACCCACAGTGTCTATTGAGCGGAGGGACTCCTATACACTGAGGCCAGATCTCCCAGCCAGGTACAACCAGAAGAATGATAGTACCTCAGAGGTTTAGAGAGTTTCTCCTTACTTTGACCCATGATACATTGATATCCCCTTAGCTGGGCACCTTGGTCAGGATAAAACATGGCATAGATTGGTTAATCACTTCTACTGGCCAGGGATGTTCCAGAAGGTGGTAAGGCAGGTGGCCACTGGAAGGCCCCCTTAATTCCACTTCCAGTGGTTGGGGTGCCCTGTGAAAGGGTAGGGATCGACATTGTTAGCCCCCTTGACCCTCAGGCAGCCTCAGGGGACAGATATAGTCTGGTGGTAGTGGCTCATGCCTCCAGGTATCCTGAAGCTATTCCCTCAGGACCACTACTGTTCGAATAGTGGCAAAGGCCCTCCTGGGGATCTTTACCAGGGTTGGTTATCCTAAGGAGGTAGCATCAAACAGAGGTACCAATTTCATATCTGCATACTTAAAACACATGTGGGAGGAATATGGAGTGACACACAGGTTCACTACACCATACCACCCACAAACCAATAGCCTGGTGGAGAGATTCAACCAGACATTGAAAGGCAGGGTTGGTGGACTCCCTGTAAAACTCAGAAGGAGATGGAATGTCTTACTTCCATGCCTGCTTTTTGCCTACAGGGAAGTGCCACAGAAGGGAGTTGGGTTCTCATCCTTTGAACTTCTGCTTGGCCATCCTGTCAGAAGTCCTCTGAGTCTTGTCAAGGAAGGTTGGGAGAAGCCTCTCAAAGAACCAAAACAAGACATAGTGGACTATGTGCATGGCCGTCATTCCAGGATGGCTTAATACATTGAGAAAGCAAGCCAAAACCTGTTCTATGTCCTGTGCAGGCCCATTGTCGTTTTCCCTATGTTAGCATAAGTATGTTGCAGACTGCCCTCTGCTTTGCGCACGTTACTATACAAACGTATTTTGCTTTGTGCCACACTGTTAGCACGGTGGAGAGGTGTGGTGCAGCGGCCAGGGCAGCTGACTTCGGAGCACAGGGCTCACGGTTCGATCCCCGGCTCCGGCGGCAGCTCAGCTCAGCACCATGTGACTCTGGGCAATAGCTCACTTAATTTCCACGACGGCCCCCAGCGCCTTGAGACCCGTAAGGGTGAGTAGTTCGCACTTTACAAATACGGATTTACATTTTTTACTGTTCTTTGACAAGAAACCTGCTGTTGTTTTCACATTCTGTTATTTCCTGGGATTTAGTGTGCACACTGTAGACAAGGTCAAACAACAATGCCCCTTGTTATTCTGTTCTGGTCAGCACCTAGACAAAATACACAAATGCAGCTGTTGTTTGGGAACACATACTTTTGTCATGTAGGTATGCACAAATAGGTAACATCACACTTGGAGAGGGATCTTTCCAGGGAAGAGATCGTGACAGCACCTAAAATGTAGAAATTTCATCTGTGCATGCTAAGGTACAGGATCTGCTGCCAAAACCCAGAGATCTTCTGATATATAATCATTTTTTCTTCTGTAGTGTCGTGTAGTTCCTATATTACCCATACAGGATCTGCACGTTCGGATAACATAAACTGTAGGACTGGTGGCAGACTGGCTCTGAGCACCCCCACCGAGAATGTTAGCCTTTCTGTTTTAGCTAGCTCACAGTGCCACTAGAATCTCCTCTTATCAGGGAGAGAATAGTTTTTGGCAACCTCAGAACATGACAACCCTGATCCCTCAGGATCGTGGAAACAATGTACTACTTTTCGCTCAGTCACTCGTGCTCACTTATTCGGTCTCAGAGAGTTACACAGAAGAAACAGTCGGGCGTGTTACAATAAGAATTTATTGCACAGTTGTTCTTCTAGTGTAAAACAGATGTGCTGCAACAACCGTTAGACAGTAGCAGATATATATGATTAGCAGTACAATGAAAATAAAAGGATAGTACAGTTCTACCATCTTGCAATAATCATGGATACATACATGAATATAAAATGCCTGATAAAAATGCGCGTACTCCTACGATGCCTATCTAGATGTACCTAAGTGTACCTAGCCTGTGAGTAGGTGTGAAGCCAAGAATCCCTCTAGGATTTAGTCTAACCCCATTACCTGAAGAGAGAGAGTGTGGGACCCCGTCCTGGTCTCGAGTTGGACACCCCGCGAGGTATGTGTTAGACCACTGTCAGCTGGAGCGTATGCATGTAGGAGCCTCGGCGTCTCTGGTCAGTGTGTCGGCCTGGAAGTCACGGTTCCCTCTGCTAACCCTAGCAAGATGTGCTGTATTTATACAAAAAGTATCTAGGGTTTCCTTGTCCCTGGTTTCTTGTATTAGCCATTGTTGGATTTGAGGATGACGTATGGGATGAACCTTGTACGTAGATATTATGCAGGTGGTGTAGCCCCTGCCTGGTTTCCATGAATATTCATTCATACTGTATGAGTCCATTGATGAAGTTATAGGACGCTGTTGTTCAGGGAAAACCCTCCTTCTGCGCCCAGGACTAGAACTATGTAAAGGTTCAATCCTAAAGGCTTGTTACTGTGTAGTATAAGTTAGATAATGTAGGTGAAGGTGTATGATATTACCCGGGCCTATATTAGGGTACCTATATGAAACATAACACCCACTCCTCTTCCGAACAGTCAACAATGATAAAAATGCTAGTGCACTACTGGTTTTACTAGGTAGCAGCGCATAAAACTATCAGTGAGCTTCATAAAATATTGTCATTAAAACCATTTAAAAACAGTCTAATCGGGGGGGAGAAAAAAATTATTTTCGAAAGCTAGTATTGGAAATGTCACTTTAAGCCAAAGTCCTAATTGAGTTTGTTTATGGAAGCCGAACCACTACAAGCGTTAGAAGGCCATTCTTTTCCAGTGAAAGTGTCAATTTGAGGAAGTGTTCCAAATTTAGTTGAGGCTTGAAATCAAAAAGAAAAAATTCCGAATTCTTTCCCAGCACACGATGAGTCAATTATAGATTAAGGGCCCGATTCTGATGCGGGTTGGAAAAGCTTCCCGACCGAGGGCCTGATTCTGATGCGGTTAGGAAGGCCTCCTAACGGCATTTGCTCCTTCCAAATCGGATCAGGAACGTGTCTTCCCGACCGAGGGCCCAATTCTGATGCGGTTAGGAACAAATGTTCCCATTGAAGTCAATGGGAGTTCAACCAAATCGTATCTGGAAGCATCCGGATGCATCCTACTCCGCCGGTCGGACTTTCCCGATCCGAGTGGGTCGGACACCATTTCCCAACCGATTCGGTCGGGAAGCTTTTCCAACCCGCATCAGAATCGGCCCCTAAGTGTCCTGGCTGGGAGACGCAACATCGTTGTTGCTTGCCGCTGGAGAGAACGGTCCCTGCAACACCTTGCAGAGTACGTCAATGGAGCACAGATGATATTCAGAACTGCCAATAGCTGGTGCAGAGGCAGCTGGTGCTGTAGTCGATACCTGAGTGCTAGTGGAAGAGCCGATGCTTAACCCAGTTGTAGTAAAAGGCACCTGCGGGTTCTCGAGGAATGCAGCCATCAGTATAGGAATACGCTGGGGACATTGCCGAGCATAGGAACTCACGGGTTCCAGCCTGGTATTCAAGTCCGTAGGCGTGTCCATTGCAAGTGTCAGACAGAGATCCAACACGCATTCTTCTCTGCAGAACAGGCATCGAAGAACAGGTAAGATGCAGTCCATCCAGACTGGTCTAAACGATAGGAACCAAGAGGCGCTCAGTTCCCGTAGGCGAGGTGTGCCCAGATGTTGTACCATGTGCTCACGATATTTGCGCTCCAGGAGTGCTTTTGCCATCTCGTTGGTGATTGGGCCGTCCATTGCGTAGCAAAAATATAACAATCAGGATACCTGCTATTGAGAGCAGGATCAGCGGAAGACCTCCAAAAACGCTTCCCAATATGGAGTGTATAAAATTTGGAATAACTCCGAGGATTGTCTGAAAGGTGCTTAGAAATCCTGACCCTATGGTCTTAAATAGGTGTACAATATCACTCGTATCAGACATATTAAAGATACGACCCACCATTTCTGTGAAATGAAAGGGGCAGTTTGTACATATAAGTGCCTGTATCTTAGTCGAGGTCCTTGCTATTTGAAAATCAAAGGTCTCTCGAGCAGAGGTTAAGGGTACGGTTTGCTGTAAAAGCATGGCTTTCAGTCTGCTCAAAGTATCAAACTGTATAAAGGAAACATTCAATGAAGGCCATAACGGCACCTCTCTGACTGTATTTACTGGGGGAAACAATACTTGCATACAGCAAGTAACCCTGGAGTTCACAGTGACCAGATAGGCAATGCCCGGAAACATCCCACAGCAACCTTGATCGTTCAGCATCAAGTAACTCCCATTCGAGAGTAGCCTGAATACAGGAGTAATCACGGCCACTGGAGTCCCTTTCATGTGGCAGGACAAGTTCGCTACTGAACCATTACAAGCTCCGTGCAGGAAAATATCCTGGCACATGAGAGAACCGCTTAAAGCGTTCTTGCAGTTTGTACCGCTTAGAAACGCTTCTTGATCCCCACTCTGGCATCGAAATCTGTACGGTAATTCCCAAGATTCCTTAATGTATTCCTTACCCAATTTTTCATATTTGCCTGCCTGCCTTTGCTCAAGGCAATATTGAAACTGAAAAGTAGTGACCGGCAGAGTTATGTGGCCACGGATTAGCCATTCCGTTGATGGTGATTCCGCTACCGTAAATGGTAATCTATCCAGCTTTTCAATGTGCAACATTGTATATTTTGCTTCCCTTTGTGCCATTTCTACCTGTTTATTTGTTAGATTATATTCAGAAAACAGAGACGCACTGTTGATAAAACGCCAAGGCACATAGCCTTCACGCAAAGATTGCAGTGTCCAGCCTAACAACATAATAGAACGTATCTGAGATTGCCCGTGCTGTAATATGGCCAAATCCTGTTCCAGTATGTCTATTGCAGAAGATACAATGTTGCCTAAGGAATAGATCCTGGAGGTCAAAGTTGTTAACCCATTATCCACTACTGCTAATGCCTTCTCTAAGTTAATACGGTCTATTTCCCGTATCCTCTCTGCGGCCTCTTGTTGGGATATTTTCCAATTTTCATTGTAGGGAGCATAAATGCCAGCATATATGAAACGTTTCTGACGTGATTTCCTGGGACCTAGTAAAAAATCCCTAAGATCCATGTCATGTGTGAGTAAGGATAAGTGCTGTTTTACTTCTGTGAGTGTTGAGGTTTCTAGCCAATCAAGGCACAACGTCCCAACACTGTAGGATGTCACTACCCCTGGATGTTCTCTTTGTACATAGCGTGGGTCTGGCCTATGGATATTAAACCCTTCGGTTATACCCCAGAATATTTTCTGACATGTGTTCATGTCTAAGGGCCAAACCACCCATATTTTCCAATTAGGGTCTGATGTATTGTACTGTAAAATGTCATCTACTGTTGCCCCTTCTTGTGAAGTTGAATTTTGCCAGCCCTCCATCTGTGATGGTGTTGGAAACCGAGGTGTGTTAAGGTCCTTGTTCTTGGCTAGTCCAAGACAGGATGCCTGTTGCACAGTGTCATTTAGGAATATCATCTGCTGTGGAATGAGGCATGCTCTAAATAGCACCTCTGTTCCGTGGACTTGCCAGTCTCTAGAACCCCAGACTGATTTTAAGTCTATTGTGTCCTTCCATAGGTCAAAACCCTGTTCAGACAATTGGGTGATAAAAGAAGCAGAGTATATCTGTTTGGTGTTTGTCCACATAATTTTCAGTGCTGATGTCGGTGCAACCTTGTAATACAAGGTTGGGTCAGTGGTGTTAAACCCTGAAAAATATGAAAACTTCCTTGCAAATGTATGCGAACTACCTTTTGGTGGTGTAGGGCAATGTTCCCACTGGTGGTACTCAAAAACATTTCTAGGTGATATAGATTTGTGCAAGAAATGATGACCATAATGTTGGTAACAGTACAAAGTGTCATAGTCTGAAGTACCTTCTAACATTTCAGTGTTCGGAAATGCGGCAGTTTTCTCTAAATCAGACAACATATCATTAACAGTTTCAGAGTCCCAATCATCAGAGAATGTACTGGAGGTAATGATATCACTCAATGAAATTTTAAATACATGAGAAATTTTTAAAAGTTCAGTAGGACCGAATATATCGAAATCAACCTTGTCCCAAACTATACCGTCCGGTATAGGAACTGCTGTAATGTTCACTGATGACAAGTCTCTTTGCTCACGATGTGAGGACTGATGTGGTTTCAGAATCAGATTTACTGTTTCGGCTGCAGGTCTTTGTTGAAGGTATCGTCCATTAATAAGCATACTAAAAGTTATAAGTAAGCCTAGCCAGAAAAGAAAGAACAGTATCCCAGTAATTACCCATAGTTCTACCCAAGGTGATACCAGGTAAGTCTTTTTGAGAAAGTTCAGAAAGTCCGTAATCTGCTGCTTGCGTGTTTGTTGGGCTGGCGTTGTTTCTGGTTCGCTTGGATCCAAGGAAAACGTATCAAAGTTCATGAAGTAGCCAGAAGCAGTTCGATCAATTGTAGGAATTGCATCGGGATTTGTTGAAATCGCAGTTTGCTCTTGTCGAGGCATGTTGATGTAAACATCAGTATTTGGTCTGATTGCAACGTGTGTGTTATTTTGAGTTTGATTTTGAAGTTGAACTTCGGGTTCAAGGGGAACGAGTTCCATAGCATTGTTGCATAGTCCTTCATTCCGTACAGGAGGTTCTTCGAACGTGATGAGTCTTTCTGTTTGAACTTCTTGGATTGTAGCAAGAGGAGGGCGTCTGCTACAGCGGAGTCCGCGATGCCTACTGTTCAGTATCGGCCACATAGTGTGGTTTGATTAAGTCGATTGAGACAAATCTTTTCTCCATTTTCCCGGCAAGAGGCGGTAGAAGTACAGTTATTGTTCCTTGAATTTCTAGGACTGGTACAAGTTTTCTGTATGATGGCCCAAATTCTTTTTTATCCGCTATTTTCTCTCTGACCAGATCCCCGACTTTTGGGATCCAGGCAGGTCTTGCCATGACTGCCTTGACTTCCCCAGTGGCGGTCTGTTTCAGGAGGACATTACTTTGTTGTGTCCTGGATTCATTTAGATCCTATAAAACAGCCAAACGATCATGGATATCAAATGGTTTCTCATCCGCCACTGCGCCTTCACAATCAAGATCAGGTACCCACATTCTTCCCCCAAATAGGACCTCGTAAGGAGTGACACCTCCTAGAGAACTTCTTGGCTGGTTATTGAGAGCTCGCTGTACCCCATATATGTGATTGACCCAACTACCGCCCTTGCCTAATACCCTAGCTGTTAAAGATTGCTTTAGGTCCCGGTTCTTCCTCTCCACAACCGAATTTCCCTCAGGATGGTACAGAGAGCAGTACCGCAATGCTACGCCCATACTTTCCATGGCCTCTTTGTAAGCCCAAGAGCTAAACGCCGGGCCACGGTCAGAATGTAACATGCCAACTGCATATGTCCCGATAAAGACTTGCAAATCTTTTATAACAGTTCGAGCGTCAGCCGAGCGCTGAGGCCAAACCCATAGGAATCTTGAGCATGAATCCACTGCAACCATGATATACTTGTAGGCCCCATCTGATTGTAAGGGGCCGCAGTGGTCCAGATATACACAAGCGAGAGGTCTGTCTGATTTTAATAATGGTGTCTGTGCCGGCCGTGCTATGGTGGAGCCTTTTATCTGCTGGCAGATGTCACATTTCAAGACGTAGTCTTTAGTTTGTTTCGTCAGACCTGGCCACCAATTGTGCTGTTTCAACAGTGAAATAGTCACTGTAACGCCTGTATGCGCAGAGCCCAAACCCTCGTGTGCTGCAGTAATCAAACCTTGCCTACGATCCATATTTGGTATTACTCTGTCCCCCACTCCAGGAATCTGAGCATATGGAATGTTGTTTGCATCTAACTTGTAGGAGTACTTGAGTGGAAATTTCTTTGGTACTGCTGAGCTGCCTTTGCGTGAAGCAATGACAGCAACCATAATCTCACCGTCTATCCTCGTTTTTGAACGAGTGATTGCAGCTACGGAAGCTGTGCGTACAGCCCCCTTCGCGGCTTCATCAGCCAATTAATTCCCTTCAACGTGAACGCCATCACGTTGATGACTCAGTGTATGAATCACGTGAGCCCATGGTAGTTCGTTTCTCAACTCAACTACCTGTTCCCATAGCATTTTATGCTTAATTGTGCCACCTTTTGCGTCTTTGAACCTGTTTAGTTCCCAATGTTGCAAGTATTCATTGTAAGACTGTACAAGGTAAAAGGAATCGCACACGATTAGTGTGGGGAATTCTCGATCCGTATTTACAAGTGCCAGTATCAGTGCTTTTAATTCTGCCAACTGTGCCGTGCAGTCTCCTAGAGATTGCGTTTTTGTGCAACTCGGATGGAACTTACCATCCCGCATGCAACCTTTAACGATACTACATGCCGCGCTGTATTGTTGCTTACTCCCTATGGCCGGTTAAGCAGATCTGTCAGTGTAAATGATATATTCATACTGATCTAGAGGCATTATTTCATTAGGTAGAGGATATTCTTGTTCGTATTGCAGGAATGCTTGTGTCTTTAAATTTGGGTCGTACCTATATTCTACATCTGTTGCAGTGAGAGAATTAGCCAATTGTATCCATCTTGGATGTAAGGCTTTAGCGTTAGGAACGCTTGCCTTTATCGCAGCCTCTAAGGCTGGAACCGGAGTCACTACTATTATTCGTTTCCCCTGAGCCAGTGCTCTTTCTCTCACTACAGCAGTCTGTACCGCTGTCAGAATCTTTTCCGTGGATGCGAAGCGCATCTCAGCATTTGTTTACAAATGTGACTTGTATGCAATTGGTACTGTTTCACCTTCATTATATGTTAGATAGGTGTACCCTGATGAACCCCCAATTATACGGATCACCAGGTTGCGTACGTTTATGCGTGTCTGTAAGTGTTTGGAAGCTATCATGTCAGCTTGTAAGGAACGAAGTGTATCTGTGTGTTCCTGTGTCCAATTTCTGGCTGAGAAATCTGGTTTAATTAAGTCCTAGAAAGGTTTTACTCTTTCTGCGTAATCCAAAATGTAGGTTCTGCCAAAATTTAGTAATCCCAGTATCGATTGTAAACTTTTTAATGATTTTGGAGGTTGGAGCAGCGTACACTTTTCTAAAAAATTGGCTGCCAGGCTCTTTCCTTTACTTGAAAGCTCGTATCCTAAAAACAGGACACTGAGGTGGGCGATTTTTGATTTTTTAAAATTAAATTTGTAGCCCTCAGATGCAAATCCCCAAATTATGGTATTCACTCTGTTCAAGTGTTCCTCCAGGTCATCGTCCGTCAGATAAATATCATCCACATAGGACAATGCCTCTTCATCTAATTTTTGAAGTAACTCGGTTACTCTGGCCGAAAACAACCCTGGGCTGTTCTTATACCCTTCGGGGAGACGACAAAATTGTTGCTGGGACCCCAACGCTGAGAATGCGGTAAAATACCTGCTTTCAGGCGCTATATTTTGGCAGAAAAATCCATTTGAGATATCAAGTGTAGTTTTGTATTTTTTCCGCACAATGTTATTCCTTAATGCAGCACTGTGTGCATTTTGGACACCGTACGTCTTAGTGCAAGTGTTTAACTGTCTGTAATCTAAAACTAGATGATATGTATTGTCAGGTTTCATGACAGGAAACAAAGGATTGTTCATTTGAGAGGTACAAGTTTCAATCACCCCTTGGTATTCAAGTTGATCTAAGATCTCCCTGACCTGTTCTTTAGCTTCTTGCTTTATTGGATACTGCCTCTGTGCAGTTGGAGTATTTTTTAAAGGAATAATGTGGTGGGTTGAATCCTCATCCCAACCAACATGGTTCTTATATAATGCCGGAGCCTGGGCTACCGCCCACTCCTGCGCATATGCGTGTTGCAAATGCCTGGGAATATCGTCTGAGAATGCCGGCATAATTACCGTCTCTCCTTTAGGACAATCCAATGCTGGTGGCCAATCTTGTTCAGCTAACAAAATGTCATAGCCAAACGTTAGGTTCTCCCAAAAGAGACCTCTCACTTTCCTACTCTTGTCCCCCTCAATTTGGAGCATTATTTCATATACTTTTTGTGGGACACTCACCCTAGTATCAGGTGTTTCTACCGTGATGTAATCATTCAAGTCCACTGTCACCAGAAATTCCATCAGGTTCTGGCGAGCTATTGTTATTTCTGCCGCACTGTCTAGCATCGTCAGAGCCCATTCCCCGTTCAGTAGTCGAGTCCTCAGAATTCTGGGCATGTCTGATCTTTAGACCTGCAACTTTCTTCTTTTTGAACTGTGGCTTCTGCTTTGGCTTTTCTTCTTTTTTAGAAGTGTAATCTTGAGCGTGCTGCTTGTCTCTGGACTTTGTACGCTCTTCTTGTCTTTCTGACCATCCTTCCCTCTCGGAGTTTTTCGATGAACCCTGAAAGGAACGAGAGGAACGTGTATCAGTATCCTGATACCTGTCAGGTTTCCTAATATTATACCTATTCCTAAGGTTTTACATCTTTTCAGAGGGCTCCTGTGGAGGAGATCTACCTCAGGATTGAGATCTGTTTCCTTTAAAGTTTTGTTGTTTTTTACTATCCTACTTCTTTTTAGAAGAAGCAGGAGTCTGCTTGGTAGTGTCCTTTTCAGAACTGCCCATCAGTTGTGGTTTTAAAGCTTTTCCACCTAAACTGTCTCTGCCTAATTCTACATATGCAGTTTCAATTATTTTAGGTAGTTCATGTTGTTGATCTAACGGACTGAACTCCCTTAGGCGTTGGCGGATTGCCACTGAAGCTGCTTCCCTTTAATATTAGCTTATATTATGGCTGATACCTGGTCATAGTTACCTAGTAACTTCATCCCTAAGTTTAGGGCAGGCTCCGCTCCATACTCGTTTTGTATTTGTCTTAATACATCAGGTACTACTGCTAATGAAGGAATACCATGAGTTCTGGTATAAATTGCAGCAAAGACTGCACCCCAAGTGGTACAATCTTCTACTTGTGGTGTTATCCCCATGGGCAAGCAGATTGTTAGCATTCTGTGTTTTTCATACCGGGTAGTATTCGGGAATACTGCCTCGAGCTGAGTTATTTTCTGAGCTACCCAGAATGGCATTTGTTCACGTTTCGTGGGCATTTTGCCCATTACCACTTGTAATGTTTGTGGCGTGATTTTAGTTGCTGTACCTTGAGATTGAGTACCATTTGTTGCAACTGTTGCAGGTTGGACTATGAAAGTCCTCATGACGAATTGCGTCAAGTTTCTGTAGATTTTAATTAAATCCTTGTGTTGTATGAGTAAGTCTGCCTGTGGCATTGTTTCAATGTCAGGATGTGGTGTGTAGGCCGCTAATATCGGCCATGTTGCTCCCTCTCCTCCGAGCGGACCTAATCTTACTCTTCCTCTTATGTGGGGTAGGGCGCCTTTAAACCAGTAAAGGTGTTCCTGGTACGTGAGTGGAATCTCTATGTCCTTGAATGGGCCATATTCCACTGGTGCATTTCCTTCTGTATAGTAGTGAAATGTCTGTGTTCTCGCATCTGCTGCTGGGAATGTAACCCACGAATAAAATACCTCTGTTTTATTTGATTTGCGTGCCTCAATCACGAAAGCTACTATGCCACCCCTAGGTGATAAACCATTTTCTAATAGTTTCAGGGTGATCGTATGTCTGAATTTTGGTGCAATTTGTATTGCGTTTGAATCTTCGTCTCCGGCTGAGAGGTGTAGTTCCCCTACTGGGTTATTTCCGCCCTCAGTCATTTTTGTAACAGAGAAGTTTGTTCAAGGGAACTAAGATAAGGTTTTATTTGCACAATTTTTGGAACTCTGGGTCCTTCAAGCTTGATTAACCAACAGCTAATAAATAGGATTTTTTCGCCTACTCAGCTGTGGCGGAGTTTGTGCCCACCCACTCCAGACGTCTCTGGCGTTTTGTGAGTAGGGGTCTCTGAGAATAGCACGACTGAACTACTCAGATTCTACTGTTAAATAAGGACCCAACCAACGTTGGCGGCACCATGTCGTGTTGTTCCTATATTACCCATACAGGATTTGCACATTCGGATAACATAAACTGTAGGACTGGTGGCAGACTGGCTCTGAGCACCCCCACTGACAATGTTAGCCTTTCTGTTTTAGCTAGCTCACAGTGCCACTAGAATCTCCTCTTATCGGGGAGAGAATTTTTTCTGGCAACCTCAGAACATGACAACCCTAATCCCTCAGGATCGTGGAAACAATGTACTACTTTTCGCTCAGCCACTCGTGCTCACTTATTCGGTCTCAGAGAGTTACACAGAAGAAACAGTCGGGCGTGTTACAATAAGAATTTATTGCACTGTTGTTCTTCTAGTGTAAAATAGGTGTGCTGCAACAACCGTTAGACAGTAGCAGATATATATGATTAGCAGTACAGTGAAAATAAAAGGATAGTACAGTTCTACCATCTTGCAATAATCATGGATACATACATGAATATAAAATGCCTGATAAAAATGCGCGTACTCCTACGATGCCCATCTAGATGTACCTAAGTGTACCTAGCCTGTGAGTAAGTGTGAAGCCAAGAATCCCTCTAGGATTTAGTCTAACCCCATTACCTGAAGAGAGAGAGTGTGGGACCCCGTCCTGGTCTAGAGTTGGAAACCCCACGAGGGATGTGTTAGACCACTGTCAGCTGGAGCGTCTGCATGTAGGAGCCTCAGCGTCTCTGGTCAGTGTGTCGGCCTGGAAGTCTCGGTTCCCTCTGCTAACCCTAGCAAGATGTGCTGTATTTATACAAAAAGTATCTAGGGTTTCTTTGTCCCTTGTTTCTTGTATTAGCCATTGTTGGATTTGAGGATGACGTATGGGATGAACCTTGTATGTAGATATTATGCAGGTATGTAGCCCCTGCCTGGTTTCCAAGAACCCTCATGAATATTCATTCATACTGTATGAGCCCATTGATGAAGTTATAGGACCCTATTGTTCAGGGAAAACCCTCCTTCTGCGCCCAGGACTAGAACTAGGTAAAGGTTCAATCATAAAGGCTTGTTACTGTGTAGTATAAGAGAGATAATGTAGGTGAAGGTGTATGATATTACCCGGGCCTATATTAGGGTACCTATATGAAACATAACAGTAGAAGGGGAGGGAGGTTAGGTTATTCTGTCTTATACAATGACAACTCCATTCATGATTTATGGACTACTTACTATGCTGACCGTATTTGTGGTAGGCATTTTCTTACTTATTGTGGCACGTATACTGCATACTAGAGCACAATAGTTAAAATAAACATTTTAAACTTTTCTTGTGTCTCTGTCAGAACTTATTGTGGACTAGTATGAGTGTGAATTCGACAGGGTGTGTTCCACAACTGCGATTCCTGAGAGGGTTGGCAGTGTTATGTTCTGGGGTGTCTAATCACTTGTGTCTCTGTGAGTGAGTAGGAGGGCAAGTGAGACACAATAGCTAGTCAGACCAAGGCTCATGGGTACTCAGGTGGTGGTATGACTCAGTCCCTGCCTACTAAGGTTCTTTGATCCCAAGCATAGTTCTGTGACTCCGCAGAATCCCTGCAGCAAACCTTTAGGCCAGCCAAGAGCTTCAAAAGCAGTGGTATGGCCAAAAGGCTTCCACAGTATAATTGAATCCAGGGCAGAAGGTATGGGTATTGGAGCCTGTGGCCCTTAGGCCCCTCTAAGATAAGTGGATTGGGCCCTACCATTTCCTTTAAAGAAAAGGGGAGGTCACCTATCTTGTGGACCTTGGTAGTTGCAAACATCCCAAAAGGGTTATACATGTCAACCGCCTGAAGCCCTATTATGACAGGGCTGATGTGGCCATGCTCATGGTTACAGATGAGGGGCAGGAAACTGAGAGTGAACCTCTCCCTGATCTTATCTCCAGCAACCCCAAAGATGGGTCTCTGGATGGAGTGGTCTTATCAGAAACCCTCATTGACCAACAGCATGCTGACTGCAAGCAAGTCCTACGTCAATATGCTGAGCTTTTCTCTCTGACCCCTGGTCAGACTAGCTGGTGTACCCATGATGTAGACACTGCTGACAGCCTACCTGTCAAAACAAAATTTACAGGCAGTCTGATGATGTCAGGGAGAGCATCCAAGCTGAAGTAAGCATGATGCTGGAATTGGATGTCATCGAACCCTCAGAGAAACCCTGGGCCAGCCCAATTGTCTTAGTCGACAAATCTCCCTGCCTGGGTATCATGCCAGCCAGCACTCCCTGAAGATATAGGTATGTTACCCCTCTAGCAGGCCTTACAGTTCTAAGGCAGGGTGCACTATACCACAGATGAGGGAAATTTCTGCATGAGTTGATATGCCCCTAAAATACATAAGTAAATTCTTAAATATTGTAAGTGCCAGGGAAGCCATAGAGAGTGCATGGGCTGGAAACTTGACAACCCGAGTTCCCCAGTACCATGATGGCTTCACTGAAACCAGGAGTGTTTGGTACTAATCAACTCCTTTCAATAAATCCACACTCATGCAAGTGTGAGATTTATTAAACAATGTACTCAGAGGGCACTTCAGAGGGTCCCCCTAAAAACCTACCGAACCTGGTGTGGTCACTGACTGCCTTTAGGCATCCTGCCTCACACAGACATGTTTCTGGACCCCTGGGTCAAGAGCCTCCACTCTCTGGGACCAGAAACAATGCAAATCATGGACAGAGGTGTCAAACCTCCTCCTCTAGGATGGGCACAGTGCTTGAAGTGGAAGTTTCAAAGGCCTGCCGCCTTTGTGATGAGACCCCCAGCCTCTGCTGCTAGCAGCCAATGGCAGCCACTTGTTTACACCCCCACTTTGGGCAGGAAACTGGCAGGAAAACTTAGAAAGACTAGGAGATGTGCCCGCCTTTGCCAACTCCACCCCTCAGATGGAGTAGGCGAAGTTAAGTACACTTTTCAGTCCTCTCCATCTTGAAGATAAGGGGACTCTTTCAATCAGGGCTAGGACTATGCCCCCTCCCACAGGTGGGTGGCATAATAGAGGGTATAGACACCCCAGGTGACGTGCCCATTGGCCCTGCCTGTCACTCCCTTAAAACCCCCCCTAAATCTAGTATTTAAGGGGCTCCCTCAGACCCTGATACAAGTTCCTGCTGACCTAAGAAGAAGGACGAAGAATACTCCGTACAGTCAAGCCTGATGACTGATTTGGCCCCAGCCCTACCAGCCTGTCTCCAGCTTTCAAGAAACCTGCAGAAAAGACGACGCTTGTCCTGCAGCCAGCGACTTCCAGAACCTGAGGAAGACTGCCTGCTCCTTTGAAAAAGACCAGCACTCCCATGGACAGCGGACCTGTCCCCAAGAAACCTCTGCAAAGGACTCTGGAGCCCTCCAGAACCGCGAGTCCTGACCATTTTGCACCGGACGTCTACGACCCATGTCCAGGTGGCCCCTGATCCAGAACAGGTTCCCCAGTGATCCTGATCTCAAGTCCAGCATTTGCTGATCCCTCCTGGACTCCACGATGACTCCTACAGCCTGAATCCAGTGGCTGAATCCAGTGGCTGCCCCTGACCGCGACCGGCTCCGGTAAGAATAATCTGACGTCTAAAGGCACCCCTGCACTAGAAGACTCTGGGCCTTAGTGAGCTGAATAAACAGTGCCCCTACAACCCCCTAAATCTCTACTTACCTCTGCTGTTGTGGGTTTCCCTCCTGCAACCTCCAGTGCCACCCTTGCAGCCTGTTTGCCTGAAGCAAGCTCGCATTGAAAAGCATTGGGGGCCCGACACTGAATTTGCACCCTACACCCGGCCACCCCTCTGCCGCCGGTGGGGTATGTTTGGTGCTGCTTTGTGGCCCCCCCTGTCCTTGCTCTAATCTCCAAAGCTTGGCCCCTGCAACTGATTGTCCTACCTGCAGGCAGTGTGGCTTTGAGCACCCTCATTCTCCACTAAAATGCATTGGGCTGAACTCCGATTTTGACCTCTGCACCCGGCTGCCCCTGTGCCGCTGGTGTGGTACTCACCTGACCCTTGCCCATTGCTGACCTTTGGTCCAGAAGACTCAAACTGTAAGTTGCGTACTTACCTGTACAACCACATTATTGTTTTACTCAATGGGATAACATTGAACTGTTCAGAAATTGCACTGTCTCTACTTTTGAAACTGAAAGGTATTTTTAGTTAAAAACGTACTTGCCTTATTGTGAAGATCTTGGTCTTAAAATAAAACACAAACAAAGCTTGTTTTTATAAAATTGGTGTGGATCTACTTTTTAAGTTGTGTGTCAGTTATTGGTCATGTTTGTGCAATAAATGTCTCGCACTTCTCTTTGCTAGGTCGAAGGCTGCTCGACCACGCTACCACTAATAGAGCATCTTGGGTTTGCAGTGAGCCCTGTACACTTCTGGGGGAATCTCTGGACTCTGGGCAAGGTATGACCAACTAGTGGTATACCATACACAGAGCCAGCTTCCTACAGTGGGAAGCCCTAATGGCCCCAGAAGAGGGGGACAGGCTGTGGTAGCTCCCCCATGAAGGAGACCTTTGTCAAGAGATATGGATTCAACCCAGAAGAGTGCAGGTTGGGATTCAGGGGCGGTCAGAAATCATCTCACCAGTCCTTGCGGGATTTGGTGGGGTACTTTTGCAAGGAACTGGATGGTTGGTTGGGTGAAGGGTAGTAAGTTAAAGACTTTTGAGGGGCTATACAATTTGATTGCTAGAGAGCACATGTTCAGTCATTGTTTTCCTGAGCTACGCCAACACCTGTCGGGCTCCATGCACTGTCATAGGGGCAGAGGGCTGGGGACACAAGACTCTTGCATGACACACACAAAGTGTGTCTCCATTGAGGGGGTAGTGGTACTCCCCTGGAAGTCCTGGCTTGCCAGGCACATGTTCAGCCTAAGGGTACAAACCCTGGGTTGAAGGACAGGTTCAGGATACACTCCTGAACTGGTGAGAGGTGGAGTGGAAAAAGGAATCAAGGCACCTGTGGCTACTGCCCCCAGTCTAAGAAACCACAGAGATCAGAGACTCCTGGATAGCCTGGGGCCTGGCTCAACTTTTTGTCTTCCTCCTCCCCTTTTTGCTGAATTCGTTTTTGCTGGCTTTAGGACTGCTAACCAGTGCTAAAGTGCATGTGATCTCTTCTTAAAACATAGTAACACTGGCCTATCCACAATTTGCATATTTAATTTACTTATAGGTCCCTTGGAAAGTGCACTACATGTGCCCAGGGCCTGTAAATTAAATGCTATTAATGGGCCTGCAGCACTAATTATGCAGCACTAATTATGCCACCCACTTCAGTAGCCCTTCAAATACGTCTCAGGCCTCTCATTGCAGTGCCTGTGTATGCAGTTCTAAGCTGCAATGCATATTTAATATACTTATAGGTCCCTTGGAAAGTGCACTACATGTGCCCAGGGCCTGCAAATTAAATGCTATTAGTGGGCCTGCAGCTCTAATTATGCCACCCACTTCAGCAGCCCTTCAAATACGTCTCAGGCCTCTCATTGCAGTGCCTGTGTATGCAGTTCTAAGCTGCAATGTCGATCTGGAAAGCTAACCCTCTCGCCAGGCCCAAACCTTCCTTTTGAATTAATATAAGTCACAAGATAGGCCCTGGACAGCCCAAGGGTGGGGTGCAGTGTGTTTAAAAAGTAGGACATGTACTTTTAACTTTTACATGCCCTAGAAACGAAAAACTCATAAATTCATTTTTCACTACTGCAAGGCCTATCTCTCCCATTGGTTAACATTGAGATTAGCTTATTACGTCTTATAAGTGTGATTTCCAATTTGGAAGAGGTAGGACCCGCAAGTTTGGTGTCTCTGGAATCACAATTTAAATCCCAACTCACGGTGAAGTTAGATTTTAAATTGTAATTCTTTTTAGAAAGTTGGCATTTTCTAACTTAGCCATTTAATGCCTTCTGCCTGTCTCTGAATACACATCTGGGGTGGGTGACAGCTAAGCTTTGTGCATTCCCCCTAGACAGCCACACACAATGGGAGCTTAGGTGTAACTTCATGGGCCTTTAGCCAGCTTGATGGTGGGATGGAGCTGAGCACTGCTTCACCTACACCTGAATAGGCTGTGTCCTGTCCCCACACAAAGGGCTGCATACCCCCCTGTAGTGACTCTGGAGCCAGGGCAGGAATGGCAGGGACTTAAGCACTTCAAAGGCATTTGAAGTCTCCCCCACTTCAAAGGCCCAAATGGGTATAAGTACTGGACCTCTGACAACATCAACTCAGAACACTTCTGGAACAGAGGACATTCTAACAGGAAGGACTGCTGTGCAGTTGGAGGGATTGCTACTCTGCTGGACTTCTTTGTTGTGCTGGCTTGCTGCCTGCTGCCCTCTTACCTGAGAGTGAGAAGGACTAGACCTGCATCTCTACGTCCCAGAAACAAATTATCTCCAAGGGCTTGTTGACTTGCCTCCTGTTCTAAAGACTAAGGGATATCAAAGACTTTTGGCCAACCTACAAACTCCACCCGGACTTTGCTTGTTGCAAGTCTTGCTCTGCCAAGTGGTGCTAACCCAGTCCTGGAACCTTGGAAGTGAGTGTAACGTGCTGCATCTGCCAGAACCCATGAATCAACACCGTTGCGCCAATCAGAACTGAAACATCACTGCTGTTGCAGGAACCATATCAATGCATCGCACTTGGAACCACCGCCTCACCTCCGGAACTGCTGCTTTGGAATCGGCACATCTCCGCCACTGCATGGAGAAGATCGACACATCGCATCTAAAGCGTGGAAAAACCCGGAGCATTGCATTCAGAACAGCTGCATCTCAGGACTGGCATATCACTCACAGAACTGACGCATCACCGCCATTGCATGGAGAAATCTGGCGCATCAACACAACTGCTTTGGGATCACCGACTCATTGCTCGGCTGCCCCTCACATCTCATTGTTTGCAACCAGGATCAAGGTACTTTTGCTCAGCGGGCCCTGCGTGGGTCCTGTATCCAGCCCACGCTCTATCACGGTCAGCCTGAACTCTTGACTTTGTCCCAGTTCATTGTTACCAATTGACTCTTTAAGCGCATACTGCTTCTATGCGCTATTTTTTTTATTTAGTCGTTAAAAATTCCTGACTCGACTTCTACTGATTGGATTTTTGTCATTTTGGTTGTGTTCTAGTTATAGAATTGTTCCCTTATTTTTCTAAACTGGTGTGGAGTCTTTTTGTGGTGTTTTCACTGTGTTACTGTTTGATGTGTTGCACAAATTCTTTACACACTGCCTCTTAAGTTAAGCCTGACTGCTCTTTGTCAAGCTACCAGAGGGAGAGCAATGGATAATTTACGGTGTGCTGTAACTTACCCTGACTAGGATTGTGGTTCCTGCTTGGACAGGGTGCAAACCTCGACCAACCAGAAACCCAATTTCTAACAAAGTGCATGCACAGAAAGACTGGGTCAGCAAAAAAATGCATCACAAAACAGGGAACGTTTCATGAAAGATTGCCAAAACAACATTGGGGAGTACTTTCTGTTTGGGATTGATTTGTATGTAGCAACTTGCTCCATCTGCTACTTCTGGACTATATTTTCAAAACAAAGGGCTAGTGGCATCCATTTTGTGTAATTTCATTCCACTTTAACGTGGGAGAAAAACATGCCCTCCATCTCTCTTCCTATTTGCACTCAAGACCATGGCTCTTGAACATAGAAGAAAGTACAAATTGAGCGAGTTTGAATTGCACGTTTTCGCAGAAGTGTGACAGAAGAGACCCAGCTGTTGAACTATTTAATGCACAAAACTAGTGCTAATGCTCGAGGGAAAATCTGGAAGCAGAAAACAGCTAGCAGTAATACAGACTCCACACACCAATGAACTGTGAATGTCTTCAGGAATGCTTCCAGGATTTTAAGTGTTGTGACGTGCTTGCAAAACACAGAGAGCCTGGAAACTGGACGAAGACCACCCCCCAGAACTCGAGCTCACTCTTTGGGGTGATCAAGTACCGTCCGTTATCATCAAGCATTTAGGGCATTGAATATGGAGCAGAAGCTGGAGAAGTACAGGACCCTGGTAAGTTTTATAGTCATATAACCTACATCTAAATTAAAAGTACAAAAATATTAGGTTAGGATAAAGCAATAATCACATGGCATTAAAAGAGTGCCAACATTTTACAATTGTTATAAGAAACTTTTCCTTGCATAATATTACATACTTTATCTGCTAAGAAATAATTCAATATATAGTTTTATAATTGCATTCCTCATTAACATCATAAGGGAGACAGCAATGAAGGAGGGTCAACAAGGTATGCTCCACCACCACCAGCAGCAAGATATCACAAAGCACCATCAAGAAACCAGCGCTGATTCCCAGATCACACACACTACTTAAATTACATAGAGCACTGCCTCTGTTGTCCCATCGCCAACAATACTTAAGACAGCAGTTGCATCAACTACTCTACCTCCAACTACCAGGCCTGGCTGTGGTTCAGTGACTACTGCAGATACTACAACTTTAGTTACTGTAGTGAGGGAAAGGAGTAGTCAAGCACAACTACCAATACCTGAATACAAAGTTTCAACAAGAGCAACTACTTAACCATCTCTCTTGTTGGCAACACCACAAATATCTATACCACTGCCATGTATTACTGAAGTAGCAGAAGAAGAAGAAAAGGTAATGTGCCTTAGACAAGAACAGGGGGCTGATGTAGAGAATGGAGTCCTGCATCAGAGGATCCACTACATCCAGTGCTGCCTCAGGAACTTCTGTCTAAGTACCAGTAGTATTGTTATGCAGACTCCAGAAAATATTGTGATGGAATCGAGCCATGTAGCTCTACAGTCACAGCCATGAGACTGTATAAATGTGTGTGTAGAACTAGGAATCAGTGAGTGCGTATGTAGTAACTGGTATTGGTGGGTCGATGGTTTTGAAAATGGTAGTCCGTATTTTAGAGTGGGTGTATCAAAGGTTATATTAGGGTATGAGGAGGTGCATCAGATTTTCACGTGGATGATGTCATCAGTGATGTCATTTAAGATGTCATCAGTGATGTCATCAGTGATGTCACTGACCATGTCATGAATGATATAATATGTGACGTCATCAGCAGTGCATTGCGGGGGCGCGAGTTATAGTTAGCTGAACTAACTATAACGGCAGAATTTCTCTGGTTTTGTACAAGTGAAATATCCATCTAACTATAACGTCCCTGAAACCTGTGTTTTTTTCAGTGAATTTCTAAGGTTTTTTAAATGCTAATTTCTAACTATAACGTCGCTGAAACCTATGGTTTTTTCAGTGAATTTGCAAGGTTTTTTAAATGCTAATTTCTAACTATAACGTTCCTGAAACCTATGGGTTTTTCAGTGAATTTCTAAGGTTTTTTAAATGCTAATTCCTAACTATAACGTCCCTGAAACCTATGGTTTTTTCAGTGAATTTGCAAGGTTTTTTAAATGATAATTTCTAACTATAACGTCCCTGAAACCTATGGTTTTTTCAGTGAATTTCTAAGGTTTTTTAAATGCTAATTCCTAACTATAACGTTCCTGAAACCTATGGGTTTTTCAGTGAATTTCTAAGGTTTTTTAAATGCTAATTTCTAACTATAACGTCGCTGAAACCTATGGTTTTTTCAGTGAATTTGCAAGGTTTTTTAAATGATAATTTCTAACTACAACGTCCCTGAAACCTATGGTTTTTTCAGTGAATTTCTAAGGTTTTTTAAATGCTAATTCCTAACTATAACGTCCCTGAAACCTATGGTTTTTTCAGTGAATTTCTAAGGTTTTTTAAATGCTAATTCCTAACTATAACGCCCCTGAAACCTATGTTTTTTTCAGTGAATTTCAAAGGTTTTTTAAATGCTAATTTGTAAGTATAATGTTTATAAAACCTATCTTTTTTTCTGTAAATTGCAAGGTTTTTTTTAGTGATATTTTGTAACTGTAATATCCTATAATTATTTTTTCTTATTTTTTTCCTTTTATTTTAAATATGTAATGTCTTATGTCTTTTAAAATATACATATATATTTTTTTGCATAAATAGTGGAGTCGCGTACCCATCGTGTACCTATCACGGTGGGTGCGCGGATTCAAGCCGCCATATTGCTAAAGTCGAGAAGGATGCGCGTTTGGTATGCGACATGTGCGCTGTGCCGAGCCGCGCGTAGCGTCATATGCGTATGGGGTCGCGCCGGTTGCGCGACTTTTGTAATTTTTTTTATGTTTAAAACTATGTGTATATAATTGTAATATGTACATTAGAGTAATCATTATATAAACTTATTATAAAAATTAAATATTTTTGTTTGCATTGAAGTTATATCATTGTTAGATACATTTTGCGGAAGTTGCGTCGTGTGCGCGTTTGGTATGCGACGGGTGCACGGTGCCTGGCCCCGCGTAACGTCATATACGTATTGGCTCGTGCCGGGTGTGCGACCCCCGTAAAAAAATGTATGTTTTAAAACTATATGTATATTACTTTAATGTGTATATGAGAGCAAGAGATTAACTAAACTAATTATAAAAGTCATATATTTGTAGTTACAATAAAGTTATATTATTGTTTAATATATTTTCGCGGAGTCGCGACGCGTGCGTGCTGGTTGCGCGCCAGGTGCGCGACCCCCATGTGACTTTGAAAGAAAGCATTTGATTGGTTTATAAGGTTTTCCAATCTAGCAGTTGAAGGACACCACCCATTTTTGTCATTCTCTCTGCAGCATCACTGGAGAGACACCTGTTGTGCTTTTGCAGCTACTCTGTAAATTGTTTTGGTGTTTGCTGGAAAACTATAGAAGTGGCTTCTTCATATCCTGATCAGGAACTTCCATCAGATGATGAAGACTTCGAAGAACCACCTCCCAAAAAAAGACCCGAATCCATTGTCTGGAAGTTTTTCAGCATCCCAAATGGTGAAAAGAAAGTTAATGCTCGGAAGGTGAGCTGTACTCTATGTCCTCGGATTTTGTCAAGAGGAAGTGACAAAAAGTATTCATGTGGTACATCAAGTATGTACAAACACCTGCAGAGGATCCATCCTAGACATCTTGCACGAGAGCAGCTGCGACGTGCACAACAAAACATGCAGCAAGCTGACCAGGGAGCTGGTCCCAGCACTTCTGGAGCCTCAAGCACCTCGTCTCGAGGTCTAGACATTCGCTCTGAGTTTGCCAACTTGGAACAGCATTGCATAAAATGCAAGGCCATATTATGTTGTGGTGAACAATCTGTTGATGCTGTTTGTTCTGTAGCAAGGAATCATCGCTGCTATTTTTTTATTTTTTGTATTGGAATGAGTTTATAATTCCAAAAGTTAAGACTTTAGCCTGTTGCTTTTTTGAGTTTTCAAAAAAAAGCAAAAATTTTTACAAAATAGTAAAAAAAAACACAAAAAATTAAAAACAAAAAGAAGAAAAAAAGAGTTCTTTTCAGAACTACCTTATCTAGTTAAAAAGAGAAATAACTGCATGCTAATGTCTGGGTGATTGCATGAGTACATGTGTAGAGCATGATTGATTCAAAGAGTGCATGGGTAGTGCATGGGTGATTGTATGAGTGCATGAGTACTGCCTCCATGATTGCACAAGTGTATCTGTAATGCCTGAGTTATTGCATGAGTGGATGGCTAATACCTGGGTGATTGCATTAGTATATAAGGGGTGGTTGAGTGATTGGAAGAGTGTATCAGTAGTGATTGGGTGATTGCATAAGTGCATCAGTAGTGTCTGGGTTATTGAATGAGTACATAGGTAGGGGTTGAGTGATAGAAAGAGTGTATGGATAGGGCCAGGGTGATTGCTGGACTGCATGAGTACTACCTGGGTAATTGAAGGTGTGAATGAGCAGTGTCTAGGTGGTTAGAGGATTGTATGGGAAGTGCACAGGTGATTGTAACACTGCATGTGTTAGTGCCTGGGTCATTACATGAGTACATGGATAGTGACTAGATGATTAGAGTACTGCAAGAAGAGTGTATGGCGAATTTATAAGTGCTTGGGTATTGGCGGAGTGATTGGATAAGTACATGGTGCTGGATGGGTGATTGGAGGAGTGCATGGGTAGTGACAGGGTGATTGCTGAACTGCATGGGTTCTACATGGGTAATTAAAGGTGTGAATGAATAAAGTCTAGGTGGTTAGAGGACTGCATGGGTAGTGGACAGGGGATTGTAGCAGAGCATGTGTTAGTGCCTGGGTCATTGCATGAGTACATGGGTACTGACTGGATGATTAGAGTACTGCAAGGAGAGTGCATGGCGAATTTATGAGTGCCTGGGTATTGGCGGAGTGATTGGATAAGAACATGGTGCTGGCTGGGTGATTACAGCAGTGCATGGGTAGTGACAGGGTGATTGTTGGACTGCATGGGTTCCACCTGGGTAATTGGAGGAATGAATGAGTAGTGTGTAGGTGGTTAGAGGACTGCATGGGTAGTGGACAGGGGATTGTAGCAGAGCATGAGTTAGTGCCTGGGTCATTGCATGTGTACATGGGTACTGACTGGATGATTGGGAGAGTGCATGGGTAGTGCCTGGGTGATTTCATAAGTGTTTGGGTAGTGGCGGAGTAATTTCATGAGTGCTTGGATACTAACTGGGTGATTGCAGAATATGGAATCAGTCAATGATTACTCATGTAGTTTTAAAATCACCTAGTCACTACCTTTGCACTCCTGTAATCGGTCAGGCACCTCTCAATAGTTCACTAAGCATACATACAACTGTATAAATACAATCTGAACACATAGATGAGTCATTACATATTATCTAGTTAAGTAGATAAGTACAACATGCCTGCAAGGGTAATATATGGTGGTTTACTTTTGAGCTACATCTTGACCATTCTATCTACTAATATGCGACATCATTAAACTATACCTCTCAACAGACTTAAGAAAGAAGGCTAATTAACAACACCTTTTATGAGCATTTTTAAAACCACACTTTTATTCTACATCTTCACCTTTGTATCTAAAGTTATGTGGCATCATTGAACTATACCTTTGTTCAGACTACAAAAAGAAGCCTAATTAACAGCACCTTATTTCACCATTCTATCTTAAAATATGTGGCATCATTTAACTTTACCTTTGTACAAACTAATAAAAGAAACATAATTATTAACACCTTATATGATCATCTTTCAAACAGCACAGTTGTGCTGCATCTTTACCAAACTATCTATAATTATGCAGTATCATTCAACTATACCTTTGAAGAGACAACAAAAAATGAAGCCTAATAAACTACACCTTATATGAACATCTTTCAAACAACACATTTGTACTGCATCTTCAACCTCTATCTAAAAATATGCGGCATCATTCAACTATACCTTTGTACAGACTTAAAAAACAAGCTTAATTAATAACATCAGTAATCATCTTAATAATTACACATATTACTGTACAGACTCTTTTTAAACAACATTTAAGTACAATGAAACAAACTCCAATATACATCTCTTCATTTAATAATATATTTCAAACAACACAGTTTTAGAATAATGTCAATTTTTTTTTAAATAAACCTCACAAATGTATAACTCACCTTGCAAATAAATGTGTTGAATGAAAAATCTCACAAACTCTGACAGGATTTTCTTTTACACACAATAAATTTAATGCACCAGACTCAGCAAGGTAAAACCAGTAATGGCAAGGTTTCCCTCTCTTTCTCCATACAAATACACATAAGCAACAAATAACATTGCTTCCCAGAGTTTTTCAAATTGTAAAACACATTTCCATTGGTTACACATAATAACCCTTAGCAACTGACTTCTTCACCCATTCTGCTTAATGCCAGTTTCCATAGTAACAGTTCATGGAACATTCAACACAAGTTCACCATATTTTCAAGTTCACCACACAATGTTGCAAATGTAAACAGCAGGTGTGGTTGGCTTTGCAAAACATGACCTTATCCTTTCTACTGTACCTTTCAAACATTTTTTACTAACCAATAAGAAACATGCTTTTTAAACAGTAAAATGCACCCTATTTTTGAATGTACAATGTTCTTAAACAGCCAATCAATTCTCTACTTTCTTAAAAACAGCATCATCTCCACCATTTTAGATACCTCTCATTCTAACAACTGACTACCTCAGCTACAGACATCTTTTGATTACTTTCAGACATCCCTTCAAGATGCTTTCTGTGTGGATTGTTGGGCACAGCTATGTTTTCTGGTGCAAAAGGTATGCTGAATGCAGAGGTATTGACAATGACCTAGCTTTGCAAAATGTAGACATTAAATGGATTGGACAGAGAGGATTAAAGTGGCATCAATTAATGCCGTTGGTTACAACCTTTTTGCACCTCCAACCCCCTGACCTCATGATTCTGCACTGTGGTGGCAATGACCTAGGCACATTGAATGGGGTAGGTCTGGAAATGCTAATGAAGGACACCTTTGCAGAATCAATGTTGCTTTTCCCCCAAACTGTCTTTGTATACTCTAACATATGCCAAAGACAGAAATGGGAGTAGTCCAATCAATTTTGTCCTCAGATTGAGAAAGCTAGAAAAAATGTCAATAAAGCTGTTTCTGCTTACCTCAGAGACCATAGGATGGGCTCCATCTATAACAACAATCTACGTTTCCATATGGATGGCATCTACAGAAGTGATGGAGTACACTTCACTGATCAAGGCAACAGAGTGTTTCTCAACAACCTGAAGCTCTGCATCCGCACTTACATGTAGCTACAACAATCTCCCAATGAAAACAAGGGCTCTTTTTAGAGCCACCCAATAACCCAACATATAACGTAGGTTTATATAAAAAAATCTTAATTATTTTTGCTTGGAGTCGCGCACCGAGCAGGACTGAAGGAGCCGCGCACCCATCACGTTCACACCAGGGGACCGCGCTGGGAGCCACGCATCCATCGCGTTCACACCAGGGGGCCGCGCTGGGAGCCGCGCACCCATCGCGTTCACACCAAGGGGCCACGCTGAGCACCACGCACCCATCGCGTTCACACCAGGGGGCCGCGCTGGGAGCCGTGCACCCATCGCGTTCACACCAGGGGGCCGCGCTGAGCGCCGCCCTAGGGTCACGACTCCAAACTTTGGCAGAAAAAAAACCGTCCACTTCCATTAATTTATATTCGCCCCAGGGACCCTATCCCCCAGGGCATGCCCAAATCTATTATTTTTTTTAAAAAGGGAGGGGGACCGCGCGGCCCTCCTCCCGGGCCATTTTGGCCCGGGGACCCCATCCCCCGGGGCATGGCCTCACGGTTGGAGACCGTGGGGGGAGCCCCAATGCCCCCACAGTCCCACTGGCTCTTCCCCTCCTGCGGGAGCCGGCATTGCTTTTGCTGACATGCAGCTCCCCTTGCCCAAAAGCAATCCTGCTTTGCTTCATTGAAGCGAGAGCAGGTTCTCCTGCTCTCACTTCAATCAAGCAAAGCAGCGTTTGCTATGACAGGGCGGAAGCCGTGCTCTCGCCCTGTCATAGCTAACAGCAATGTCCCGGGGGTGGGCACCCCGGGACATTGCAGGAGCCGGCCCTGGGGGGTGGCGGTCCCCAGGGCCACTATGGGCTCCTGGAGGGGGGCCGCACAGCCCCCCTTCCTACATTTCTAAAGCCCCGGGGAGGTGGTGGTCCCCGGGTTTGGGGGTCCGTAACGGACCCCCGAATTTCAATTTTTAGTGCCCCAGGGAGGTGGTGGTCCCCGGGTTTGGGGGAGCCCCCGAGCCCCACACCCCTTATTTAATAGCCCCACACTCCGTTTAAAAAAAAAAAATTCTCGCCCGGAGTCGCGCACCCTGCGCAACTTCTATTTAAAAAAAAAAAAACAATTGGTGCCCTGGGGGTCCTTGTGGGACCCCCAGAGCAGGCCTAGGGGGTCAGGGTGTTCCTACCCTGCCCCCTTTTCTTGTTTTTCATCCTTTTTTTAACAGATTTCTTCTGACTCGGTAACCAAGTCACAAAATGGCTGCTAACAGTTCCTTGTTTGGAGTGTTGGCAGCCAATGAGAATGAAGCTCGTGCTCGGGAGGGTTCGCAAGATATCGAAACTTTTTCTTTTTCTAATTTCTCAGGAACTACTGAACGGATTTACACCATTTATTAAAAAAAGGGTTCTTTCTGAACCAAGTCCTACCTTTTTGCCAAATTTGGTGTAATTCCGTTCAGCAGTTCGGCTGTAGCTTTGTCTAAAATTTCCTATGGAAATTAACATGGGGAAAATGCATTTTGGGTACCCCCTTTTTTCTCCGCCCCCGCTTGACGAATCACCCCGAAACTTTCAAGACAGGAGCTGACCGGAGCGCCCCACTAGTTTTGAAAATTTCGCGAAGGTTCGTCAGCCGGCGCTAAAGTTATTGGGAAAAGAAAAAACGCTTTTTGAATAGAAACGAGGTCCTAACTATAACTACCTACTGGCAACCGCCAGTAGGTAATATATATATTGACATTTGCACTGTCTTTAGAGGTAATTCAGGAGGTGCAATAGGACTTCTTTTAGGATTCAGCTAGATTAAAGAAATGTATCTTGTATGAACAGAATGTCTATGTGAGCAATACAACCGATTTTACCTTTATGTATCTACATTAATGAATGTTGCTCGACATCTGAGATTATAGGTTTTAAATTTAATTCCAATTTTAAATTTGAACCATTAGATAAATTGCCTTATTTTATTGAATTATTGAATTATGAATTTTATAACCAATTTTATAATTATTTTTACCTATGTAGCACTTTAGCATATTGCCTTTTATTTTACGCTCTCCAACAAATTTTAAAACTACAAAATTTTAAAACTACTAAATTAAGTATTTTTTCTATTTCATTGACTGTCTTATCAACTACGCAGTTCACAATTAGCACACTGTCACTTTAAAAAGAAAAAAACTTACCGTAATGCTGTCATGTGATCAAGGCTCCTTGTGAGTTGAAACGCGTTATGGCGGCATCCAAATAAACACCTGAAGTAATTTGAAGTGGTCCGTGTCTGTGTTTTTTTGGAACAATCCGGAGTATTGGCGGCAAGTACAATATATATATATATATATATATATATCGTAGATATCAAGCATTCCTAAACCTCCAGGATGGCGAGAAGGAACAGGCGAACTCCTCTTGTGGTGGCAATGAAGGTATTATTTTATTTCTCACTGCTGCCTGCCATGACGCGTTTCGGCCAGTACAATGGCCTTGTTCACATGCCCGGGGCATGGCCTCACGGTTGGAGACCGTGGGGGGAGCTCCAATGCCCCCACAGTCCCACTGGCTCTTCCCCTCCTGCGGGAGCCGGCATTGCTTTTGCTGACATGCAGCTCCCCTTGCCCAAAAGCAATCCTGCTTTGCTTCATTGAAGCGAGAGCAGGTTCTCCTGCTCTCACTTCAATCAAGCAAAGCAGCGTTTGCTATGCCAGGGCGGAAGCCGTGCTCCCGCCCTGTCATAGCTAACAGCAATGTCCCGGGGGTGGGCACCCCGGGACATTGCAGGAGCCGGCCCTGGGGGGTGGCGGTCCCCAGGGCCACTATGGGCTCCTGGAGGGGGGCCGCACAGCCCCCCTTCCTACATTTCTAAAGCCCCGGGGAGGTGGTGGTCCCCGTGTTTGGGGGTCCGTAACGGACCCCCGAATTTCAATTTTTAGTGCCCCGGGGAGGTGGTGGTCCGCGGGTTTGGGGGAGCCCCCGAGCACCCCACCCCTTATTTAATAGCCCCACACTCCGTTTAAAAAAAAATAATTCTCGCCCGGAGTCGCGCACCCTGCGCAACTTCTATTTAAAAAAAAAAAAACTATTGGTGCCCTGGGGGTCCTTGTGGGACCCCCAGAGCAGGCCTAGGGGGCCAGGGTGTTCCTACCCTGCCCCCTTTTCTTGTTTTTCATCCTTTTTTTAACAGATTTCTTCTGACTCGGTAACCGAGTCACAAAATGGCTGCTAACAGTTCCTTGTTTGGAGTGTTGGCAGCCAATGAGAATGAAGCTCGTGCTCGGGAGGGTTCGCAAGATATCGAAACTTTTTCTTTTTCTAATTTCTCAGGAACTACTGAACGGATTTACACCATTTATTAAAAAAAGGGTTCTTTCTGAACCAAGTCCTACCTTTTTGCCAAATTTGGTGTAATTCCGTTCAGCAGTTCGGCTGTAGCTTTGTCTAAAATTTCCTATGGAAATTAACATGGGGAAAATGCATTTTGGGTACCCCCTTTTTTCTCCGCCCCCGCTTGACGAATCACCCCGAAACTTTCAAGACAGGAGCTGACCGGAGCGCCCCAATGGTTTTGAAAATTTCGCGAAGGTTCGTCAACCGGCGCTAAAGTTATTGGGAAAAGAAAAAACGCTTTTTGAATAGAAACGAGGTCCTAACTATAACTACCTACTGGCAACCGCCAGTAGGTAATATATATATTGACATTTGCACTGTCTTTAGAGGTAATTCAGGAGGTGCAATAGGACTTCTTTTAGGATTCAGCTAGATTAAAGAAATGTATCTTGTATGAACAGAATGTCTATGTGAGCAATACAACCGATTTTACATTTATGTATCTACATTAATGAATGTTGCTCGACATCTGAGATTATAGGTTTTAAATTTAATTCCAATTTTAAATTTGAACCATTAGATAAATTGCCTTATTTTATTGAATTATTGAATTATGAATTTTATAACCAATTTTATAATTAGTTTTACCTATGTAGCACTTTAGCATATTGCCTTTTATTTTACGCTCTCCAACAAATTTTAAAACTACAAAATTTTAAAACTACTAAATTAAGTATTTTTTCTATTTCATTGACTGTCTCATCAACTACGCAGTTCACAATTAGCACACTGTCACTTTAAAAGAAAAAAACTTACCGTAATGCTGTCATGTGATCAAGGCTCCTTGTGAGTTGAAACGCGTTATGGCGGCATCCAAATAAACACCTGAAGTAATTTGAAGTGGTCCGTGTCTGTGTTTTTCTTGGAACAATCCGGAGTATTGGCGGCAAGTACAATATATATATATATATATATATATATATATATATATATATATATATATTTGAAAAGGTTTGCCATCTTGTGAGATGCACTCCCAGGAAGTAAGCAGACACAGGAACTGGGATATTAAAACACACTGACCAGCAGTTTAATGCGACGCGTTTCAGGCTTACGCCCTTCTTCAAAGCCATTTTGTAGTGGCTATACGTGTATGGTGTATCTGATCATCAGTATGCATGCATGAATTACTGTATTGTAATTCTATGTATGTTAACGATCTGCTGCCTTTCACAACATTCTAACTGTCGATCCTTTTCTCTTCATTTACAGGAGGAAAGGAAGGGACACACCGGATGGAACAGATAAATCGGGTCCCTACCCTTTTCTTCGTGGTATCATTCTCCTGGAATGGCCATATGCCGCAGATAAGAATTATCTTTTCCAATTTCTCTATTTAGATTTTGCATTTTTTTCATTTGACTTTTGTCATACTTTGTATATACACGCTGTCACTTAGGTTTTCCATGCCTCGAAATACTCACTGATTTTGTACCCACTAAGGGCGGATATGTAATATGAGATATGCAATGTTCCTCTGTATATACACGCTGTCACTTAGGTTTTGCATGCCTCGACATACTCACTGATTTTGCACCCACTAAGGGCGGATATGCAATATGAGATATGCAATGTGAACTGTGTTTCCTTTCCTGTAACCATTAACTATGAATGCATTATAGATGTTTGATGTCCGCGCAATAACCCACTCGGGGCTCACAGGCAATGGACAGGCTTTACTTCACTTTCATGCATACTGATGATCAGATACACCATACACGTATAGCCACTACAAAATGGCTACCATAGCCGGCCAGACCATTATAGATCGCGGGGACAGGCACACCGAACACACTTTGCCTTATTTTATTTGGTACTGAGGATGCATACATATTGTCAACTCATATGACATTGCTCACATAGACCATGAAAATTGTCAGATATACTTAATATGCGTATACGAGTAATGGTATGTAACACGTTACAAGATGGCGACTGGTATCACGGGTGATTCACCCATAGCCAAGAAGTCCTTTGTCAATTTCTCTCTATCAGTATGTAACGAGGCTTTCACTTCGTGCACTTTGTGTGATCAAGCCGCAAGGCGAAACGCGTCACGTTGATTTATGATGGAATAAATCTTTGTTTTCCCGATCCTGCCTTATCTTTCTGAGTGTGCGAGCGACTGTTCTCCTTTGTACATATATATATATATATATATATATATATATATATATATATATATATATATTTTTTTTTAAATTACAATTTCATATATTTTTTTATTCAGTGTATTTGTCTATTTTTGCAAATAAATATTTTGATTGTCTAGTAGGAAACGTAAATTAATATTTCATATAAAAGGAGTTTCCTCTTTTCTTTGTTATAATTTGCAAAAACGGTGTTCAGACAGAATATCGAGTTGGAAATTTCGACTTACACAAATATTGAGTTGGAAATATCGTGATTCAGAAATATCGACAGCAAGAATATCGTGGTCAAGAATATCGAGTTTAAGGTAAGAAATATCGTTTTTAAAAACATAGAAGTCATTAATATTGTTTGCAAAAATATAGTTGTTTAAAATCTCGATCTTTTAATTAGTGTTATCTATTTTAGTTTATATTTTGAATGTATGTGATGTATTTTTTTGTATAAGTATTGTCTATGTTTTTTAATATATGTGTTAAATTTTTAGTAGTTATCAATTTTATTTTAATTACATTTTGCGTTTTCTAGTTCTCTAGCAGATTGTGGGTTTATAGGGGAACAGGGTGGGAAGTAATTTAATTATAATAAATTAATGATTATTTTTATATATTTAATTTAGATTTTTTAGTGTTAATTGTGGGAAGTAATTTATTTGTAATTAATTATTAATTGGTTGTTAATTATTATTAATTAATTAATTGATAATTAATTATGGTAATTGTGTAATGTTTTTTAGGTGCAGGTTGTGGGGTTTATAGGGGTAAAGGGTGGGAACTAATTCATGTTTAATTAATTAATAATTAGTTGTTAATTTATGTTAACTAATTAATCGATAATTAATTATGGTAATTGTGTGATTTTTTTATGTGTGGGTTGTGGGGTTTATGGGGTAAAGGGTGGGGAGTAATTTATTTTTAATTAATTAATAATTAGTTCTAATTAATATTAATTAATTGATTGAACATTAATTATGGACATTTTGTAATTAATTTTAGGTGCGGGTTGTGGGGTTTATAGGGGTAAAGGGTGGGAAGTAATTTATGTTTAATTAATTAATAATTAGTTGTTAATTTATATTAACTAATTATGGTAATTGTGTGATTTTTTTTAGGTGTGGGTTGTGGGGTTTATGGGGTAAAGGGTGGGAAGTAATTTATTTTTAATTAATTAATAATTAGTTCTTAATTAAGCTTGGTTAACAAATTGAAAATGAAATATGGAATTTGTGTAATTGATTTTAGGTGTGGGTTATGGGGTTTATTGGGGTAAAGTGTGGGAAGTAATTTATGTTTAATTAATTAATAATTGGTTGATCATTAATTTTAATTAATTAATTGATATTTCATTAGGGTAGTTTATATTTTTTTGTGCGTGGGTTTTACTTTTTTTCGGGGTAAAGGGTGGGGAGTAAATTAATTTTACTTACTTTATAATTCGTTTTTATATAGTATTAGTTTTTTAATTGAAAATAAGTTTTAAGTGTGTAATTAATTCTTTTACAGTTTAATTTTACCAGTGGTTTGTGGAGATTATAGGGGTAATGTGTGGGAAGTTTATTAATTTTTCTGAGCTTTAATTTGTTTTTTAATTAATAAAATTTCTTTAATTGGCAATAAATTATGTTAATTATGTCAGTACATTTCTTTACAAAAATTTAGATGTGGGTTGTGAATTGTGTGGTGTTATAGGGTAGGAAATAAAGAAAGTAAATTTATGTAATAATTAATGTTTTATTCTAATAAAAAATATTTATTTGTTTGAAAATTATTTTTTATTTTATTTAATACAATATTTGTAGGTATTTGTCATATGCTTTTAACATTATAACATTTTTTTTAAACGTGTAATATTAAATATATTTGTATTTCATTTTGTAATATATTTATATATTTTTTAATTTTGTTTGTTTGTTTTTACTTTTGAACTGAGTGAGAATATTAGTTGTTACCCCTTTGCAATCCAACATTTTCCCTACTGTTGCACTGATTGGAGTGGGAATAGTAAATTTTATCTTGCCACTATCCAACACTTTCCCTGCTTTTGCACTCACTGGAGTGGGAATAGTAATTTTTACGCCTACGCCTACGCAATCCAACACTTTCCCTACTGTCGCACTCAATGGAGTGGGAACAGTAAGTTTTACCCCTCCGCTATCCAACACTTTCCCTACTGTTGCATTCATTGGATTGGGAATAGTAACTTTTACCCCGCTAATATCCAACACTTTCCCTACTGTTACACTCACTGGAGTGGGAATAGTAAGTTTTACCCCTCCGCTGTTGAACACTTTCTCTACTGTTGCACTCACTGGAGTGGTAAATTTAAGTTTAAAGATATTTAAATAGTTTAATGTTTTAATTTATAATAGATTTTATGTTATTGGTATATATATATATATATATATATATATACTTATACATATCCAAAAGAAACCTCCGAGCAAAGGGAGCCCCCAGCCCTGCAGGGCGGCCTCTGGCGACAACAGGCACGGAGCAGCCTGTCAATTAACAGCACAAGAAAATATGCCGAATCCCAGTTCCAGGAATCACAAATGCATTTATTCAGAAAACAGCATGCTCTCATGGTGTTATCCTGACGCATTTCAGCTCCTCAATGAGCCTTGTTCACAGGTGAGGCAGCTTTGTCAATAAAGTGACTACGTGCTTCTTTAAAAACCATGCCCCCATGTGACTCTTGTACTTAAAGCATACATGTCCCACAATGCACAGAGGATGTAAATTCCTTTCTTTTGCCAACTGCGGTGTATTTTTCAAATAAAAAATGATTGTTTTTTCTGTGCAATTTGTGAAAACTTTTCTTGGCACAGTCAGTTATTCTTATCTGAGCACAACGTTGTTGAAATAATTTCTAAATGTTGCTACCCGCTGTAGGACCGCCAAAGCTGTGGTGTGACTGCCCGCCAGATTAGGAGTTAAATCCTGGTCTGGTGGGCGGTCTGCTAGGTTCATAGAAGTGCCTATCATGCAGACCGCCACAGTCAGAGCACCAACTGCACCGTCCTGCACGGTGTGGCATATATGCAGGAAGAGGTAGTGCAAATTCAGGGGGGCACTACATGTGCCCCCCGCGTGCACCTCCAGACCCAAATCCGTTAGGGGGCCCTTTGTTGCCCTTCCGCCACCCTTTTCATGGGGGGTTCACCGCCATGAAAAGGGCAGTGAAATGGCAACTCGGAATGTGCTCAGCGGTGCCGCCAGCGTATTCCTGCCGGTGAAAGACTGCCGGCCCAGCGGGAGCCTTGATCCAGCAGTTCCGGTGGTCTCCTGGCTGTCTGACCACTGCAATCGTAATACCCAGGCAGTCCCGCTGTGTGGTGGTTGTCGGACTGCCACCACGGGTATGGCAGTCCTATGGACCAACGCATTCGTAATAAGGGCCTTAGTCTTAAATCTTGTACTGTGATTATATTATATATTTCTGTTACATTCTGCACTGCCAAATGCACAGTTTATTTATTCACAAATGGGGCTGGTCACAATATGAGACCAATTAGAGTAAATAGTTCAAGATTTTTCATCTCTGATGATGATGTTTTTTTACCTTTGACAAAAAATGTGTTTTGCACTTTGCATGAACAAGCTTATGAAGTGTTTCTTGAAGGTTGACTGGAATACATTTTTCAAAAGAGAAGTTTATTGCATTAATTGTCATTGCACTTTAGAACAATTTAGGCATGTTTAGTCTCCATTTAAGGTTTAAAATATCACTGGGCAGCCATCCTTTTGCCATTTACATCACAGGGAGAGTCATAGCTAAATAGTTAATTAAGATTAGGGCACACTTTACAGACTCAACGCGATTTCCCAATGTACCTGCCTCCTGCAACTTCTTAATATTACTCTGTCCTCACCTTGGTTTTGTTCCAGGTGCTTTAAAGCCGCCAGGTTCCAGTGTGTGTATATGGTGCCCTAAAAACATATTGCAGGACCCAGGACCTACTAACCTTCAGGAGGCTACTCAAGACCTGGCTGTTCGAGCAGTAGCAGCACCTCCTCCCCCCACCCCCCCAGCGCCTTGAGACCCTCACGGGTGAGTAGTGCGCTTTACAAATGTTCTGATTGATTGATTGATTGATTGATTGCGAACAGGTTAATGATGTCACATTGAGGTAAGGAGGAATGGAACTCCTCCACCATTGAATGTAAAACGCATATAATCAGTGGTGGCTGGTGAAATTTAAAAGTGGTGGGTGTAAACACATATTCTCTATTGTACAAAGCAAGAGAGCAAAGCAAGTGAACAAATAGGATAAAATCCCTAAGTTTAAAAGGGGATTATTAAGGTGCACTTGCATTGTATTTTTGAATAATTCAAATACTTGAGCGTTCAGCCAGCAGAACAAATGTAATCTCTCTTCAACATCTCTTTCCAAAAAAGTACACATTCCAATAAAGTAAGGCACATCTATGATTGCCTTTTGAATATGAGACAAAAGATTCAACATAGGAAACTGACTTGTAGCCAGATGGCCTGCATGAATTTATTTGAATGCTGAGAGTGAGACTAAGCACGCACGTGCTTTTTCACGGATTAAACTACTAGCTATTAACTAATGCATGGTAATGTCGTGATGGATTTACGTTTTCATTTTCACCTCACGTTCTGCAGTTTGTACAAAATAAATCAAAGTAACTAGCTGAAGCAGCAGCCAGGTGTCAAAGTATGACTAAATAATATTGATTAGTGCCACTTGGCAGGGGAAAGTACAGAGTAAAAACGAATACTCCCTGGGGCCTATTTACAAACTGCATTTTGTTGTACATTTAGCAGTACTACAATAGTAGTACGCACATACTGCAAAATGGTATTCACAAACCTCCATGCAGAGATCTTTACTTCTGCCTCGCCTGTCTTGTCTGTGCGTAGATATCACCTGGAGCGCGAAGATGCATACATTTTTGTAATAAATGTGGGATTGATGGGTTAGTGGCTGCACAAGGGGGGATACTTTCTACAAAATGGGAGGGGGTTAGGGAGGGGTAAGTTCATTGCTATTTTCAAAATACACTTCTAAAATTACTACAGACAAAATGGAACCAAAACCATAGTAAATGCAGTAAGTCCAGTACCACACATGGCCAATCAGTGCTACTGCAACACACTTCTGTAGCAATTAATGGAGACAACAAATAACTATATTTATTTATTTATTTGAGTTTTATATAGCGCTGGCTAGACCAGGAGGTATCAGAGCGCTTTACATGAGGATAGATGAGATTACAAGTTACATCTGTTACAAGAGCATAGTCAAAACATAGGTCAGGAAAACAATGTTACGGAAAATTCGTCAGAGGGAGGAGGAGGAGGAAGGAAACAATAGCAGGGAGACGAGGAGAACTGTGCCCAATGTCCGGCTGGGTAGGTGACGGCCGAGGGGGAGAACCAGGGCCGATCTCCTTTATAGCTGTCTAGCAGCTCCACCGGTCATCAGCCAAGTTGCTCAGGTCACCACGGTGAGGGATAAACAACAAGAGCAACAGTTTGCATAGTTACATTAATTACAGTTGCATAATCAGCCATAGAAGAACAAGTCACCAATAGAGGAAAGAGGGAATGGGAGAGGGGAGTAGGAACAGGGGGATGGGAGGCTGATCGGTTCTGGCGGACAGGCAGTGGCAGAAAAGTACCTCATGGGGGCCGAAAAAGTTTGAGTAAGCGGATCCATAAACCACATGGGATCAAACAGTCACTAAGTCCAGTGCCAAAATTCAGTCACCGTGCTGGGTTATCTCGGCGTCTTATTAGAAATTGCTTGAAAATGGGTCCTAGGGGGAAGTCTTTAAGATGAGGAGGCCAGGCGACATACTTTAGGAAGATTAGGGGGAGAGTAAAGCAACTTCAGAGTCTTGCAGCAGTTCCAGTACTTTGGGCCCCCCGCATGGCTCCATCCCGTCAGTGTCAGCCCAAGGCTATACGGCTTAAAAGGGATGGAGATTAACAAAGAGCGTCTATCTGGTACGATTAGTGCCTGAAATGGAGGACCCCATTTGAGGTAATTATGTTACAGGGCGGCCATCTTAAGGTCAGGCAGTGGCTATGTGCTCCCGTGTATCACTGATCCTGAGCTTTCCTTCCCATCTGCCTACGACATAACAGGGAGCCTTGCTTCAGTCATCTGAACCCTCATGGGGCTGCAGGGAAGCCTCCTGCACTCCTCCTGTGTGAGGGATGTCGCCCGCCATTTTGTGGTCAGGCAGGCCGAGATAATTGTGTTCCTCCTTTACTGTGGCCGTGTTGTAGTATCCCCTGCGCTCTGGATGAATATGCCCAGTGCTGGTGAGATTCAGGGGGCCCCAGAAGCCAACTCACCCCTCCGGGAACAATATATATATAGAATATATATATAGAAATATATATATAGAAATATATAGGTAAATAAAGAAATATTTAATGCTTTTTGTTGAATATCCAAGTAAGTGAAACTCTTTAGCAAATACTGTCTAAAGTGCTAATTATTTTATTTCATTTTTATCATACAATATTTTTATTCTTTTTAAAGCAAATCCTGTATAATTTTAGATCAAGAAGAAAATATTTTCTAACATCTCATAAAACCTATTTTTCTTGAAAGTAAATAATGTTCAATGTTAGAGCATGATTATGTACTTTTATATTTAATGTTTTATTTTTATTTTAAAAGAAAATGCTGTAGGTTTGTATATCCAGGTTTACAACACTTGATAATGAAAGGAATGCTTGTTCTCCTGAGGAAGGCAGCTTTCTGACGAAATGCGCGTTGAGATATCTTGGACACCACCCTACAATTATATTAATCCATGAGATTGTATTAATCATATGTACTGTAACGTTGTTTGTCAGACAATGAATCAATTTACTATGCTGACAATATGTATAAAATAATAGAGTGAGGTATGTGTGAATGAATGGATGAGTGACAACAGATAGTATGTTGTACACGATTTTCAACAAAATGTATATGAAATCTAGAAACTTTTATTAATGAATCTATTTCATAATAAATATTTTTATATTTTTCTATCTCTAGTGTCACTACCATTATTAATATAATCATGTTCTAGCTTTGCTGTTTGAAGTAGCCCTAGAAAATTTACAGTATGCTTGTTCTCAACTCCATCAACAATCTACAGCTGAAACACATTTCAACTCCAACCAATCACAGCCATGCTGAGCACATAAGAAATGAACTGACACACCAAACAATTTTTTCCTGCCTTCACTATGTCGGTGAGTATGTTTGTTAATTTTCCCCTCATTTGGAGGAATACTTATTTGAGGAGGAGGACAGAGAGGGTTTAAAGGCAAAGCATCAACATCTTTGGGATGTCCAGGGAATCTGTCATTGCCAGATATCCCTTCTCACTTACAGACCGCTCCTAGGCTATCCCTGCCTACATCAAAATACTAGCTGCACTCCATTTCATGGTCAATGTTCTTTCCAAAGGGTCATCTTTAACAACACTGGCATCTCAAAGGCAAGCCAGCCTTGATGCTTGAATCAGGTACCTAGTTGCATCAACAGAAGAGTGCACCAGTTTTGAAGATAGGTTGTGATCCAGTCGAGAGCAGTCCCCTCTATGCCGACTTCGTAGAGTCTTTGTATTAGAGTGTCATGGTCAACTGTGTCAAAGGCAGCTCAGCGGTCGAAGAGAAGTGCAGCAACCCCGTTCTGGTCAACTGTGTTCTTAAGGTCATCCCAGATGACAATGAGGCAAGATTCTGTGTCTCTTCCTGGACGGAATCCTGTTTGGAAGTCTGAAAGTATGGAATTATCTTCAGTGAATTGTGAGATCTGGGTGAAAGCTGCTCTTTCTATCAGTTTGCGCAGGAAAGGTCCTTTTGTAATTGGTCTGTAGTTGTCAAGGTTAAGCGGTTCCAGGTTTGTTTTCTTTAGCAATGGGTGTATGTAGGACTTTTTTCGGTCTTCTGGAAATATTCTCCTTAGTTAATGAATTGTTGATGATTCATCTTACTGGTGTGGCAGCAGAGGTAGTTAGAAGAATTTTCTTGAAGGTTTGTGGTGGACATGGATCAGAAGGGCTGCCGGCAGGCCTGCTTGCTTTGCCTAGATCCATAAATTCATTGCGTGATATTTGTTGGAAGAAATGCAGAGGCTAGGTTAGCCTACTCTTGGAGGTGTTTTTTGGAAAAGGGTCAGTGCTGGTGGTTTTCCTTTGTTCTAAATAGGAGTCCAACGTCTGTGCTTTGGCTGTGTAATGATTTGCCAGTTTATCTGTGAATTCTTGAGTAATGGGATGAATTCCTTCTAGGCAATTTGGTTTACGAACTTCAGTGAGAATTTAATAGAATTCTTTATTTGCACATTTAGCATTTTTAATTCTGTCTGAATAGTATGTTTTGTTTTAACTTTTTGATTGCTGACTTGTATAATCTGTTACGTTTCTGTAGGCGAAGTTTGTCTTGATTGATGTTTGTTTGAGCCAGGTGCGTTGCAGCTTTCTAATTTGCTGTTTTATCCCTTTTAGCTCTGTATATCTCCAAGGTGCCGGTTTTCTTTTGTCCTGTTTTGTTGTTCTTAGTGGTATTAGGATATCAAAAGCTTCCTGTAGCCACTCATATTGTTTTTTAACATAATTTATTGTGCCTTGATCTGTATTAGATGTTAATTGTGTTTCTAAGTGTTCAAAATTGAGTTTGTTCCACAGTCGATAGGTGGATGCATGTAAGGTGGTTTTAGGTGTTTTGCTTTGTGTTGTTTTATGTTGGAAAGCAAGCAAATGTTGGTCTGACCATGTGACAGGAGTAATTGTTTGAAAGGTAAATAGTTCTGTGTTTGCAAAAATGACATCTAGGATGTGTACAGTGATGTGTGTGGGTTTGTGGACGATCTGATGTAGGTTCAGTGCGTCTAGGCCAGTGATGATTGTTTTTGGATGGGGCATATGGGGTTTGTCAATCCAACTGTTTAGGTCACCAAGAATGCATAGGTTGGATTGTAGTGTCATCAGGTTTAAAACTGTGTGTAGAAGTGTGTCTGGGAATGTTGCATTGCTAGGTGGAGGTCGGTAAAGGAGAAGGTAGTTATAGGAGGAAGATGGTGTAGGGTTGCATCTTGTGAGGAGGGTCTCACAACCTTGTATGGAGATGTTGTCAGCTTTAGTGATATTTAATGGTTGCTTGAATAAACAGCTAGGCCACCTCCTCTTTTGCCTATTCGATTTTGTGTGATAATTTGATAGCCCAGAGGAACAGCTTCATGAAAAATTGGAGACATGTCATATCCCAACCATGATTCGGTTATGAAGAGTAAGTCAGGTTGTGTGTCAGTGAGAAGGTCGTAGATGTGAAGCTTGTTTTTAGAGAGTGATCAAGCATTTATTAGTAGGTAGTTTAGAGATTGTGTGAACAGTATTTTGTGGACTTGTAGCAGGTGTGTCCTTAGTGCTGGTATTAGCCATATGAGGATAGCCATAGTGTATCTTTTCTATATCGTATTCCTCATCCACCAGGCTAAGAGGGCATTTTGAAGGGTCTGTGTGTGTAGGTGGTTGAGACGGTGGTTGAGAGTGAGTTAGTGAGCTGTGTTGTTTTTATAGAGTAGCCTTGTTGTGCAGTAGACATGGACATGTGAAGCTGTGAAGAGTTTCATGTTGTTTATTTTGTTTGCGTCTGTTTAGGGTGGAAGGTGCATGAGTTAGGGTGATGGTGCAGCATGTTGGTCATGTAAGGTTTTAAATTGTCCAATGGATGAGAGGCGGTTGAAAGAGAGTTGCTATGTTGCTGTATATGTGTGAGATGTGGGGAAGAGAGAAAGCTTGGCAGTAGAGTTGTTTTAGGGTGTGTATTATTTGTGTAGTCAGGAGGGTGGGAGTGGGTGTATGTTTCTAGTTTGTGATGGAAAGTATTATGAGGTGGTGTGTGTGTATGAGATTTTGTTGTGGTGGTGTGTGTTTTATGTTTTGATTTTGAGGAGTGGTGAGAGGAGATAATGATGTAGTTGTTTTCTAAGAAGTATTTAAATGTAGAGTATAGTTGGTGAGTGGAAGCTCAAAGGTAAATTGGGTGGTGATGTGCTTTGGAAAAGAGTGTATGTGGAGTGAGAGGGGATAGGCAAGAGTTACGAGTGTTCATGTTAGATTTGATCACTGGAAGAGGTAATATGTGTGGTAGAGTGGAATGTAAAGGTTGTGTGGTTGTGTTTTTTGGGAAAAAGAGGAGGTGGGTGTTAGTAGATGAAATGAGCGAAGGCTGAGTATAGGTTTGGTGGTGATAGAAAGGGGTCTGTTAAGTAGGTAGAGGGTAGATCTGGTGCTTTGTATGAGCTGGAAGTGTGTTTCTGGATGGGATATAGTTACGTACAGTATGGATTTGTGTTGGCGATGTGTGGATTTGCTAGTGGTATAGGATAGAGTGGGGTTTTGTGTGTGAGTGAAGGTGCCATTGAGTGGCAGTTGGTGTTGAAGGGTGTATAAGTGTGGTTTGTGGTGTTTTTGGTGTTTTTTTAGATGGTGAATTGTAGTTAGTTTATGTTTATAGTAAATGAGCGGAGTGCATTTGCTGTGAGTGTGTTAATATGTTTGTGGATTTGGATAGGTTAAGGTGCTTGCTGGTGAATGGAAAAAAGGCAGCATTTCTGGCCCTAGATCAGACCAGTCCCGAACAGGCCCAAACAGGCAACTGCCCTTGTTCTCTTTGCCCTTAGCCTAGATGCTCAGAGCCCTAGGCTTAAATAGTTCTAGTGGTCAGGTGACACCTTCAGCCAATGGGAACCCTAGCCCTAACCAGTCACAACATTAGCCCTAAGACCTAGGACCAATAGGAGACCAAGCCATTGTAACCAATCACTGCCCTAGTCCTAGCAGCCAATCAGAAACCAAGCCCTAAGCCCTAAGACCCATAGAAACCCTGTTCCCAGGGACCAATCAGAGCACCAGATCTATCAGTCAATCAAAAACCTAAACCTAAGTCCAATGGAAAATCAAGACCCAGGGACCAATCAGATCACAGGACCTATCAGCCAATCGGAAACCCAACCCTAATCCCTAAGCCCAATAGAAACACCAGATACAGGAACCATTCGGAGCACAGATGTAACATCCAATAGCAAATTTATTTAAGGACCTTGTGACCTCAAGCACAGGCTGATGGCCAGGGGGCAGTGAGCTGCTCCTGAAGAACAGAATCTCCTTGGTTACAGGCAGGCTCGAATCTAAGACACTTAAATACTACTTTTTGAGCACTTCAAGAAATCCCTTTTTCTAGCCAAAAATGAGGGTTACATACACTTTCCAAACACAGTTTTAAACCTTAAAGCAGATTTAGCAGTCTCATAAACACACTCTGCTTAACCTCTGAGGGTGTAGTTTGCCTTTTTAACTTTTAAAAGACCCAAATGGAGGGGAGGAGCTTGGGGGTTGCCCCTGCACGTGTAAGCACAGTACAGGGGAAACTAGGACAGATTTTCAAACAGTCACCGATAGAAAAACAGCAGTTTGAACAGTATCAAATTCACAGAAACCAAGAGTTAAATTCAAACCGTCACGAGCGAAAAAACAAGGTTTTTAACAGTACCAATTGCACACAGAACAAGGGATTACATTCAAACAGTCACAGGTAGAAAAACAGCAGTTTTAAAGTTTTAAAGATTCAAAAACACAGCACAAGTCTGTGTTCTTACCACCTTCTCTGTCGTTTGTTCACTGGGCACTGTAGGCCACAGAGAGGCTGGGGCAACAAGATGGAGGTGGAGGTCTCAGGGTGCCCTGCACACAGCTTAAGGGATACTGCAGGTGGGGTGAAGGCTCAGGGTTGCTTGAGAGCTAGAGGGCCATCAGGAAGGCCCAGGCTGATGTCTCTTGTCAATGATACATAGTGGATTGCTACCACAGTGTCCTTAGATACCATCTTGGGACAACTCTGTTGCTTCACATAATATTATTAAACTAAGGTGCTATGCTCTAGGGAAAAGTAAGTTGACTCTTTTTTTATATAACATATAAACAGTAAACACTTACCCTTACCAACACATAAGCCCAAAATCTTGCATAGTACACTCATGTTTATGGGCAAACATGCTAAAAGCCTTACTTCACACACATATACATTAGATACTCAAACAATCCCTGTTATTTTTTTTGCTTCTACATTTTTAGACATTTTGCTACATGAACGGGTCTCCTTCCTGCATGCAGAGGGATCTCACTCACATGCGGAGGGTTCCCTCCTACATGCTTAATCTCCCCCTAAATCAACAAACTGGAAATAACATTCTTGAAGAGGAAGTCAGCCATTTTGTGGTCTTTCTATGCCATTCTCTCTTCGCCACCATTTGCCTCCGTTCTGCTACTCTTTGCAATAATTTTACCCCTAACATGGCTGAGGGACTAGAAGAGTGGGACCCCCCATTCACCAGCACTGAGTTGGAAATAGTTAGTGAGGGGTCATCTGCAAATACCCAAAGCTTTATGGGTGTCCAGAGACCCAGCTGAGTAATGCAATGGGGACCCATATATGGTGGGACATTACCACACGCTGCAGTGCAGTGGGGACCACACCCTGCATAATGTTATGCCACAAGCACTGGGATGACCTTTTTTGCTGGGCAAGAATAAAGGCCCAGGATATTATGGGATCGTCTTTCCAGCCATGGTCTTAGAACCTCGCATTACAACACCGCACAGGAGGGTCCTGAGAGCTGACTGACCAGTCCTCCATACTCAGATGGATGAGTTTGAGCAGCAGAGATACAGTAAATATATTTTTGAAATATTTACTTAAATGCATATGCTTTTTGAGACTGATGTCTGTCATGTTCACTTTGATCTAACCTTTCATGTTATATTTAACATGTGTTATTTGTACATAATGAAAGGTTTGAAAGTTTAACATTAGTACCATGCATGCACCATATTAGTTTTGTGTGGACTGACTAATCATCTGATCTTGACATTATGGAAAAGCTATCAAAATTCTCTATTTTGTGACAACATAACAGTTAAAACGCAAGTTACACATTAGTGTTCTGCTACATTTCTAATTTGTGAAAGTTAGTTTATGCGATGCTGACACTGTGTATCTTATTATGCTTCTTAAAAACCACATATTTTACCTTTTAGACACACAAAAAATTTATAATGTGGGAATGATTTAAAAAACAAAATCAACAGTACAACATATACCTTTATGGTGCTTTGTTGCCTTGTACAAATACACACTCATCTCAAATAACCAATGCGTGGAAGATGTTGAAAACCATCTTTTTTACTTTTAGCACAGGATTAGTCAAATTAATAAGCTCTTATTACAACTCTTTCTCCTCCTTTAACTGCCTCATTCCAAAGATCCTTTAGCAAATATATTTCATACCTTTTTTTCAGGACCATGCAGAGTTTAATCAAATAACCAACATTTTTTAACACAGTTTTGGCATTTTACTGGGAGATAATTTTTGGGATGTTTTGTGCTTCAACCTCCTTCCAGTTTGTGGTGGAAACGAGTGTGAAACCCATGTTGGATCCTGGAAAGCTATACAATTCTGAAAACTGGATAAACATCTGAATTCAGAAAGGGATCATTTGTGTAGATCTTTCAAGGTTTTCCTATAAAAGTAACTGTTGAAATAAAAAAAAGATTGAAATTGAGTTGGATAAAACAGCCATTTGTATCTACGTTTTTATCTGTAACGTCTTCTTACTATGGCAGATTTTCAAAAGGAACATACCATTTCATCCACAGGTCCTTTCTGGTTGCAGGGCTATATAGGGCTTGTAGGTTCTCCAAGAACACAAGGTACTCAGCGACAACAACCGAGCTGCACCAGGTACTCAGCGACAACAACCGAGCTGCACCTTACAAAGGATTTTCATTGCCGACTATACAGCAATTCATATGGTGAATTATAAAGAATGGAAAAAAGGTATAAAAGAAAACGCTGTATTTCTGAAATGTACACCAGATACTGAGTTTAGGAGCAGTGGTTGTTTGTACATCTCTGAATTTATAGGTAGCCATACTGGGGTGTGTTTCAGAGGGCATTTTGTAAAATGCCTTCTGTGTTACATACTTGCTTACTTTGAAAGGCACAAACATAAAGACATACAATTGATGATAGTATTTTTTCTATTATTCTGTATTCCTACATGTCTCCTGATAAAAATGGCACCTCACTTGTGTGAATGGGCCTTGCGCCTGTGACACAAAACACCCCAAAAATGACCCAGGAGACATCATATTTCACCCAGCAGAATGCATTTTACAAGGTGGCTAACTGTGGATTTTGGGCCCCATCTCAGCCAGCACCTAGGGAAACCTACCAAACCAACACATTTTTCAAAACTAGACACCTGTGGGAGTTCAGGGTGGGGTGACTTGCGTGGCTCTCACTGAGTTTTTTTTACACAGTATCCCCTGCAAAGTTAAAACTTTACCTAAAAACACACGTTTCTGTGATGAAAAGTCTCGGAATCTGCTGCCAGCCACAAATTTCCTAATACCCAGTGTTCCCCCAAAACTCCTCGAGAAAAATGGTGCCTCATTTGTGTGATTATGCAAAATGACTGCAACACAAAAGGGCGCCAAACACAACTTAGACACATCTCATTTTTCCACTGAAAAACCTGTGTTTTTTGCAATGTGGGTAGCTGTGGATTTTGGGCCCCAGCTCAGTCAGCAACAAGGGAAGCCTACCAAACCTGCACATTTTTATGAACTGGACACTTGGGGTAGTCCAGGGTGGAGTGACTTGTGTGGCTCTCACTAGGTTTTTTTTACCAAAATTCCCCAGCAAAGTTCATACTTTGCCTAATAAACACATTTTCCTTGCATTTCTGTGAGGAAAGGTTATGGAATCTGCTGGCAGCCACAAATTTCCTATCGCCCAGTGTTTCCCTAAGTCTCTCGAGAAAAATGGTTCCTCACATGTATGGGTAGACCAAGTGCCCGTGACACCAAAGAACGCCAAACGCAACATAAACACATCACATTTTTCTACTGAAAAACAATGGTTTTTTTACAATGTGGGTAGCTGTGAATTTTGTGCTCCAGCGCAGGGGGCACCTAGGGAAACCTACCAAACTTGCACATTTTTGAAAACTAGACACCTGGGTGAGTTCAGGGTGGGGTTACTTGTTTGGGTCTCACCAGGTTTTTTAGACAGAGTCCCAGCAAAGTTTTAACTTTACCTAAAAAACATATTTTCCTTGCATTTCTGTGAGGAAAAGTCCTGGAATCTGCTGGCAGCCACAAATCTCCTATCACCTAGCATTCCCCCAAGTGTCTTGAGAAAAACAGTGCCTCAAGTGCCCACAACAGGGAAGAGCCCAAAACATATTGTGGAGACATCAAAATTATCTATCACAAAACGGCTTGGTTTTGCAAGGAGGGCACCTGCGTTTTTGGTCCTGGGCTCGGAGACCATCTAGGCCTAGTGAAACCTACCAAACATGGACATTTCTGAAAACTAGACACCCGGGGGAGTCCTGGGAGGTATCACTTGTGTGGATCCCCCAATGTTTTCCTACCCATAATCCCCTGGAAACCTCAAATTTAGCTCAAAAGACATATTTTTCACATATTTGTGTGTGTGAAAGTTGTGAGATCGTATCAAAAAGACCCCTTGCAGGGGGCGTGGCTAGCAGCCGAGCAATATGGCCACGGCCTGAAAGAGCTCTGTGACCGAGGGAGCCTTCCCAGCAAATCCGCTTATAACTCCGGACATTTGACAACCGACCCCAAGTGGTGCTGAAACCGGAATATCTGTGCATCAGATTGAGACCTTCCGGAAATCTGTGGGACCGACAGATGCCGAGTTATGAAGAGTGATGCACGGCAGCCTACAGACGCAAACTGAAGCCGGCGACTCGCGTGCATCCTCGACCCGCAACTGGTGAAGGACCGGTGGTGCCGAGAACAACGACACACAAAGCAGACGGGACCGGCACGCCAGACCCGCGGCGGAACAGACGAGTGCAGCGGACGGTGAGGTGCGGTGTCTGGTTCCGGCAGGGGGCCCAACATCTCGAGCGGCGGTCGGCCGCTACTCGCGGAGGGGAGCAACCTGTGGAGAAGGCAAATCTGTAGCACCCACGCACAAGAACCGCGGCACGCACACCTTACCGGGGGCCATAGCGTGCCAAAGAGACACTCCCACAGTTGGAGGCGTGGTGCGCTGCGGCCTCTGGGCTGCGATGGCCGCATAGACTGACCTTCAATCACGGTGGAGAGGACGGCGCAGGGCGGGCGCACTCAAGTGGCGGTGAGAAGCAGTGGAGGCACCCCAAGCGAGAATTTAGGGCAGACGAGCCTTGCACGCCCTACTACAGAGAACATTTGTCGAGGGGGGAGAACTGGCCATGAGCCCCCTGCATTACGGTGCACGATCGTGAGAGGGCCTGCCTCTGGTGGCTTAAAAGTGTGCACCGGGCCGGCTACAACTAGCGCTTCAATAACATATCCCCAATGCCTGCTGCACCGGAGCCCGCACGCCACACAGTGCATTCAATGTCCGACATTGCCCCCACCCACCCCCACCCCTTGGCCGGCGGTGTGCGCAGGAGCGCACAATCACAGCATAATCGCATCGGCCCGGCACCGCAGGTGAGGAGGGTGTGAAACCCGAAAGGCCAGCGCGTGAAAACATCGCACGTGGCAGGCAGCGGTGAATAGCGCCCTCCCCCCTGTGACCCTGGTGTAACGTCCCTGGCGGAGTGGTGCGAAATGGGAGGCCGTGGACCGAGGGGCGCACCGGCTGGCAAACTGGATAAGTTCATGTACAGCAAAGACCAGGGCGACAAGATCCCCACCGACACGGCTGAAGCTGAAGCCCCGGCATCTAAAGATCCCAACGCAGTCACGCTGGTAGATCTAATGGCAGCCCTACAACAAGTGCAATCTACTATTGGCACAATCTCAACAGACATTTCACTAATAAGGGCGGACTTCTCCAAACTGTCGCACCGACTCACTGAGGTTGAGTCCACAACGACTACTCTCGCCACGGATACGGCCGCACTACAGCGACAAGTACGTAACCTGGAAGCCGATAACAAACTCATCCTGGCCAAACTCGATGACCAAGAAGGCCGCTCCAGACGCAATAATGTCCGCATTATTGGTGTGCCCGAAAAAGCAGGGGGACCGGCTTTGGACCTTTTTGTGGAAAATCTAGTTCAGAACCAACTACGGCCACGGTGTTTGTCCAGCTTCTTTTCCGTGGAAAGAGCTCATCGTGTACCTGGGGGAGACCGCGACCCGGTGCCCCCCCCCCCCCTTGACCAATACTGGCACGCATTTTCAATTTTCGCGACCGGGACGCCATTCTACAGGCAGCAAGGGTGGCCCCACCAATCCGTCTAGAGAACAGCACCATCACGTTCTACCCAGACTATACAGCGTCAGTAACCAAGCAAAGGTGAAGCTTCCTAAATGTCAAGAAAGAGCTCCGGACCAGGGAACTTAAATATTCAATGCTTTTCCCGGCGAAACTCCGAGTAGAGGCAGAAGGAAAAACGTGGTTCTTTGACACACTTCGAGGAAGCCCAAGACTGGCTGGAGGGCTGGCGCCCGGGGACGAGGTCCGGCAAACAAAGAACTCAACAACAGAACCGACTCCACGAATCCCAAAGATCAAGATCTCCCACCACCGGCATCAAAGGGGACTGATTGACACTGAATCGACACTGTAGAACTATGATAATTTTGACCCGAGCCTCAGCCTTATTATCTCTGGATAGGGAGCGGTTCAAAGATACAACAGACAACTCGGATCATAGCTATAACATCTGAAGGAACGCAAGTGTAATTTCAAATTATAACCTTTGGGAAGGTTGAAAACCGTCGAAGAGGCCATGCTTCTGGGAAGGGGGGGCTCCCGAGGACTGCAGACGGACTCTCACCCCCTACGCAAGTACTGGTTATGGGGATCAAGCACTCTGCTCAGTTGGGGTGGTGGGCAGTTGGGGGACCGCCGGGCAGGGAGGCAGGGAGGCGGGAGGGGGAGACAGGGAGAGGGAGGGGGGTACAGGGATGTTTCGTGGGCTTATTGTTTATTTTTAGTTGCAACGGTGCTGACAGTCAATACCTTAAGCATACATGTGTACAGAACACTACGCTCAAAGATGGCACACGCCTAGCCCCACGATAATGACAGCACACGTAACAACTACGACACCGGCGACGGATTCAAACACCGGTGACCCAACACTTCACACACCGCACACACCCTTTTTTGTACTTTCATGGAATGTAAATGGACTGGGGGACAGAATAAAAAGAGGTCTGGTCCTGCAATATATAAAACGTAAAGGACCAACAATAGCTCTTATACAGGAAACACACCTTGTGGGCTCCGCTTGCAAGGCGCTAGATAGATGGGGCTACAAAATGGTGGTTCATTCGGATTTTACCTCAGGATCGCGGGGAGTGGGAATCTTATGCAATAAACATTTCCTGATAATACTACGGGGTTCCTGGACTGACGACCAAGGACGCTTTGCGGCTGCGGCCTTCCAAAGGGAAGGTTGCACATACAATCTGGTATCGATCTATATTCCCCCAGCACTACACAACACGGCCCTCCCAGCCCTGGGAAAATTTCTCCTTTCACTTCCAGAGGGAGAACTAATCTTGGGAGGGGATTTTAACGCCACGATGGACGCATCCGTAGATAGACGACCCCCCAGGGACACTGATAGGCCAAGCTACAGACTGTCAGACTTCACTGAGTCGACGGGCCTCCTAGATATGTGGAGAACCAGACATCCGACGGCGAGGGAATACACGTTTCTCTCAGGGGTGCACGGCAGTCTCTCGAGAATTGACTACATATTTACACTGGCAACCGGGGTTGAAAGGCTGGGGGAGATCACACACCTCCCGAGAGGCATCTCTGATCACTCGCCGATTTTGCTCACACTCCTCTCGCACTCCCAGGGTAGGCGGCGCATCTTCCCATTGCATCCAGGCTATCTGAAAAACCTGAAAATCGGAAAAGGACTGATTAAGGCCACAAACCAATATTTTAGCGAAAACGAGCACACAGTGTCGTCGCCGGTGACCCTATGGGAAGCCTACAAGACGGTAATAAGGGGGCAGGCCATGTCACTGATTGCCAATCACAAACGTGAGAAACAACACCAGATTGAGTCCCTGGAACAGGAAGTGTCGCGAGTAGAGGCCGAACATGTCGGGGAGGCAGACGAACCTGCATCACATAAGTTGCAACTAGCCCAACAAGCATACCGAACATACGCATGGGAAGAAGCAAAAACTAAAAATGCAAACACTCGAAACACCGTATACGAGATGGGAGATAAGGCTGGAAAATTACTGGCATGGCTTGATAAAAAGAACGGGCGGGTAGATGGGTAGCGGAGATCAAGACTCAGGCGGGTGAACTCACAACAGATCCGCAAGAAATAGTTGAGGCATTGACGGCACACTTCCAGCACGTCTATTCACCCCTTGCAACGGGCACGGTCGAGGAAAACAGCATTCCTCAAAGACATTCAAATGCCAGCACTAACGCCCGAGGAGCCCTGAAGCTAGAAGCAGACCTTACTAGTGAGGAACTCCTGAGAGCAGTGAGGGCATTGCACTCGGGGAAGGCACTGGGGCCCAATGGACTACCAGTGGAACTTTATAAAAAGACAGCAACACAGCTCATGCCACACATGCTCCGTATGTTTACACATGGTCTCCAACTGGGGGCATTGCCAAGGGATCAGCGCCTGGCTACAATAGTAGCAATCCCTAAACCGGGAAAGCCCCCGGAGGAATGTGGGTCCTACAGACCGATCTCCCTTATAAACGCGGAGGCGAAAATACTGGCCAAAGCACTAGCTACACGACTCCCGGCTCACCTCCCGGTCTTAATACACCCGGATCAGTCAGGTTTTATGCCTAACCGAAATACAGCACTCAACCTGCGCAGATTAAATGGTGTGATGGCACGTAAAGACACGATTGCAGAAGATGCTGTGATATTATCATTGGATGCCCGCATGGCATTTGACTTGGTGGAATAGCCATTCCTTTTCGCAGTGCTTCAACACATGGGGTTTGGCCCAAAATTTTGTGCATGGATAGAATTCCTGTACACGAAGCCTTTGGCCCAGGTTGCAGTAAATGGTCGAATTTCGACAGAATTCCCGTTGGGGAGAGGGACGAGACAGGGCTGTCCTCTGTCGCCGTTGCTTTTTGCAATGGTGCTGGAGCCCCTGGCGGCATGGGTCCGGCAGGACCCGGCCATCCAGGGACTGCGGTGGGCAATGGGGTGGGAAGATCGTATCTCACTATATGCAGACGATATTCTTCTCTATCTGTCCTCCCCTGCTCGATCCATAAATCGCCTACTTGATATCTGTGTGGCCTATGGACGTGCCTCGGGCTACATGATTAATTGGACAAAATCCCTTCTCTACGTGCTGCATGGTCCCGTGCCGAAACTCCCAAGACACTGCAACATTCAGGTCGTGACTGAGGGATTCAAATACCTTGGTATTTACATCACCCATGTACGCCAGCGCTTCATAACAGAAAACCTTACAACACCGCTTGCAAAACTCCAAAACGACGTCAAACACTGGCGCTCATTACCGTTAACTCTACTTGGACGGGCAGCCCTTTTTAAAATGATGGCGCTCCCCCGATTTTTATATGCCCTCCAAAATACACCGTTCCCGGTAGCGCCCACATACTTTACAGCGATTAATGCTGAAGTGACCAAACTACTATGGGATGGCAAAACTAGTCGGATAGCTATGCAAAAGCTAATGAGGGGGTGGTACGATGGAGGCATCGCCCTTCCCAATATTAAACACTACTACTGGGCTGCTCAGCTTATGGTCATAAATCAATGGCTACATGTACCACAGGAGGAGCCAGCTTTCCGCATGGACAGGCATTTACTTGACCAAGAAGGTATCATGGGGACATTGTACAATAAGAAACGTCGGCCCACGCTTACAGGTCCAACGGCCCACACGGTCAAGATCTGGTTTGAAGCACTGCGAGCACTGGGTTGGGAAGGGGTGCTCACTCAGGCTACACCTATATGGGACACACACAGACTGGGCAAACTGAGCAATACGAAAGGTTTCCGTCAATGGGATCTAATTGGAATAACGAGGATAGGGGATCTTTGGAAAAAAGGGGATGTCATCCCCTTTGACCAACTGCAAAGCACATATGGCCTAGCACCCACGGAAAGTTTTAGATATCTACAGGTGAAACATGCATTAACAACCGCATTGCCACGTGACACGACACTACCAGAAGCCTCGCCACTCGAGGATAGACTTCTCACTGACCACCTGCACAAAAAAGCCATATCTTTGGTGTATCGGAAAATAGTAAACAACCAGCCAGATCCCATGATAGCCCTTAAGGAACGGTGGGAGGTGGAGCTAGGACCCATAGATGAGGCGGACTGGCGGGAGTCGCTAGCATCACCAAGGGAGGTAGCAATCCCCTCTAGACTTCGACTATTGCAATTGAAGATCTTACATAGATCATACTACACACGCACTTTACTACATAAATTGGGAACCACTGACACACCACTTTGTCTGAGGGAATGTGGCCTCCCAGGTACGTTTATGCACACTGTCTGGGAGTGCCCGGCCATCAAGTCATATTGGGCATCAATTATGACCACCATGTCACAGGTCACAGGGATAGAAGTTCACCCAGAACCAAAATGCTGCCTGCTTAACATTTGGGAGCCAACAGACCTCAATCAATCAGATCAAGACTGGGTAACCCTTGGTCTGGCCCTGGCAAAAAGGAATATTGCACTTAACTGGGGATCCAGGAAGACCCCGACCCTGCACAAATGGTGCCAAGATATGGGCACATCAATGGTGACTGAAAAAGCTGTGTATGTCCATAGGGGATGCCCCAAAAAATGGGCCCGCATTTGGGGGAAATGGAACGCTTACCGCGGCAATATATGCGAGCCCCCGCAAGAAGAAACAATCTCTGATGTTTGTGACTAAACTAATGAGATGGAGGGGGAACTGTGTATTTAGCATATAATCCACTCAATAGATATGACCTGTGTCTCTGTTGCAATGTAACTGACGCAAAATAGCTCTAGAAATGTGATACCTGAACACATGTATGTAACGAAATACTGATAAAATGTGGATCTATGACTAGCACCGATTGTTAATTGTTGAAAAATAAAAACAAATGTAAAAAAAAAAAAAGACCCCTTGCTAAAGAAAAAGGGGTGGAGGGGGGACAGGGAGCTTGATTAAAAGGTCCAAAAGCTCCTATAATAAATCAAAGAATCAACAAAGGGCTAATGTTCCTAAGAAAAAAGGGAAGGCAGGGTCTCTCAAGTGGAGGAGAGTTCCTGGACAAGAGTAATGGATGGGGACAGTCAGCAGGACTGTTTTATGTTGCCCTCACACATCCCCTGGAGGATGTCATACTTCATCATAGGCAGTGCTCCTCATCGGGCTGGCGCTGCAATGCCCTACGGGTCCCCCGAAGGGTCACTTTGGCGGAGATATTTTTAGAGGCTGCAGTATGATGAGTGTAAGTGAGGTGATTTGTGATGTGAAGTGGTGGGGTCTGAATAAAGGTTAAAACTGGTAAGGGAGATCCTGCACTATACTTTAATGAGGGGATTACCCTTCCAGGGATAAAAAACCTATGGCAGGTGAGTGCTACCTCAGGGTTTAAAAGGAACCCTGGTAGTCTGAGTGTTGAGACTTAATAGGGGAAGTTTCCTATCGTCTCGAGGGAGGGACCTGACTCCGGTCACCTCTTCACAAGTGTGTCGATATGTTTTGCGCCTATTCTGGTCATAGGGATCCGTGGCGCTTCATCAGGACAGAAAACATATAGTGGACAAACTACCCCACACTGAGTTGGTGCTACCTACTGTGTGTGTGTTGTTCCGGGTCCGACCTGTAGGAAAGAGAAAACATCATGAAAGAAAAGAGATAATTAAAAACCATGGTTGAGCAGACCGTCATCCACCAGTGGTGTCCCTAAGTCATGGACCCATAGCTTGGTACCCCAACCATAAAGTATGATGAAAAGGACGTAAAAAAAGAATGTAAAGGTGCAGACTTGGTTAAAAACTGGTAAGACACAAAGCAAGTATCGCTGTGGGGCGCCGCAAGGTAGAGCTGACACAGTGATGTCCGCAGGAGAAGTCCCTGCGACGCCAGTACACATGGTCAATATACTAAACAGCCGTTTGTATCAGGGATATGTATCTAAGGCATGGCCTGGTAATTTTAAATAGTCACAGGATTTTGAGGTTATGTCGTGGCTTCGCCAGTGCTGGCTGGAGCAGCGCTCAGGTTGCATGTATCGCAGCTTATATACCACAAAATAGCTTGCTGTCACAGAACATAATACCCCATAGCAGAGTGTGGGAGGGAATGACCATCTCCTTCATGAATTAGAGACAGACATCGTAAACTTAAACAGTACATACAGACATGTATAACACATAATAGTGCCCATGGTTTGTCGCGCCTCAATGTGCTCATGGCAACTGATACATAAACATATAGTAAGCTATTTGACAGAAAAACACATATGCTCTATACCCCTGACACCGTGCTCGCAAAACAAACAAGTGGTGTCATCGCGTGTAGTGCTATACTATAAGGGTTTTAAAACAGTCAAAGTGACAAGGGTCATGGCGCTTACCTAAAATAAACAGGAATATGGCAACATCGGGTGGCGTGGAGGTCCCGTGCTAAAGCGTGCCCAGCTGAAATTAAAGCAGCAGGTATCAAGGCCGTGTGGTCACAGGAAAGAGTGGGTAGAAAAGAGAAGTCGGCCGGCCATTGAGGCCGACTTCCATTGTACTTACAGTTCTGGCGTGCGGACAGCATGTCTGCACCTACCCGTCTCCGTGTCCCCGGGATAGTACTCCCAGTGGGGACGGCAGCTGGTTATGGCCTGTTCGTTAGGAAGGAGACTAGAGTGCTGAACCACTGTGGCGGCGGTGCTGCCCAGGTCTGGCGGCCTTCTTAGAGTGGCCTGGCGTATCGGAAGGCATGCTAGGAATGCCAAGGCGAGTCTTGATGGTTTGGAGAGGCCAATAGTGAGAAGGAGCAATTGCGTGGTCACTCGTGCCAAAAGGGTACCTAAATGGATCCCTATGGGTATGGGGCAAAACAAGGATGCTTGTTCCACTGATGGAGCAAGGTTTCAAAAATGAAACTTGCTTGTACGCAACCCTCCTCATAGTATTAACTTATTAAACTTGTATTGTCAAAACTAACCTTTGCATTCACAAACACAAGAGGGACAGAAGCTTGCCTATGTGTTTTACTAATGAATAACGCTTGTCTGTAATCCAAAATGTCCGCTAAAGCGCGGGAACTTCATTGCGCATGTCGCAACTTGATCACATGGTGTGACGTCTTTCTTTGCTTGGTGGGAAACTGCTGCTTCTGCGCAGTGTGCACTAAAATGGCCGCTTCAGCTTGCTCTCATGTCATTATTAAATTGTCGTTTTCTTAATGCTACTAATGCAGGATAGTATTATAATTAATTGGGAATAGAGTAGGGAAAGTGGGCATACAGTGAAACATTTTATTTGTGATTTTAATATTTTCTTCTTGCACTTTTAGTAATTCGTAAACTTGGGCCTGGGTTGGTGACTTGAAACTCGAGAGACAGATGGTTCTGCGCATGTGTCCTGTGTGCCTGCCAACTGAAGTCAACTTGGACGTCTCCCAAGGCCATGACCCATTGGCCGAAGATGCTGTACTTTATGTTTCCTGTGGACAAAATGATACTTTTCCCCTGTAAAATGTATAACATTTGTCGTGAGACGGGTGGGAAATAAAGCGAATGTATTAATTTGAAGGGGTGGGAACGTAAAGACAATAGGCTTTACAATTTAGGCCAAATCAACATGGTGCGAGAATCCACCCCCTGTCCCTGTCCAATCAGAAGTAGTGGTCCCATATTTTAGCAACATTAAGGGAGGTACATGTGCGTAGAAGGGTATAATAGAATATAGCATTAGTTAATTAGTCAGAGCATGCTTTCACGAAGAACAGGCGTCCATGCTGCGAGAGAGCTCTTAGCTCCAGACTGCCATGCTGATCGGTTGCTGACTGAATCCCTGTCCAGAAGAGGTCCTGAGGAGGGGGCGGCGGAGTCCATTAGAACAGGAGAATCGAGAAGTCGAGTATCAGAGAGGGGAACGGCGCAGGCGTCGTTGTAGAGAGGTCACTGGTCCTGTCCTGATCCTGGAAGAAGTCTTTGCTCTTCATCCTTCCTGGGTCCTATCTTTTCCAACTCCTTGGCCAAGGGGCTTGGTTCTCGCATTTAGGTAACTATACTGCAACCTTTAGTTGCGCTGCTGACTCTATTCTCTTCTTTTCCTTAAACACCGTCATTGATTAGCAAAATCATTTCTATGCTTTTTCTTGGGTATTTCAATCAAGTACCGTGTTTTCTGTATTTTTACTCTGCTAAAACTTTAGATAAACATTTTAAAACTTCCTGACTCAGTGGTTATTTCAGGATTATGAACTATATTGAATGTCACTCATTTTAAATTTCCCAATTGGCAAAGGATCCATTGGTAAGTTATTACTCTTCAATCAGAAGGTAATTGGTAGCAGGGAATTTGATAAAAGAGTACATCTGACACCCAGCGTAAGTATTAGTGTAGTGTGAATGTATGGGCCCAAGTGAGTATATGGTGTATGAATGTTGTTGGCTAATATTGCGCTGGATCAGTTTTCTGGTAAGCAGAGGACGGTTATGGTTACTCTTTGTTAATTGGGTAATGAGAATTTTTATTTGTATTTTTATGAACTAACATCCGCTTAAAATTTTGAGTTTGTTTTATGTTGTCCAGAATACCCCGGGGTAAAAAGAATAGTGGGTGGCAAGTGGAAGCCATACTGCAGTGAGGTTATCTGTCAGGCAGAAATAGTACTGAGAAGTTAAGCAGGACTTTCAGTACTCGTTAGGGACTCTATGCGTGTGAGTAATAGCAAAAAGGGTACGCTGATAAAAATTTGATGTTATATCACCTAGTAAGGGTAACATTGGAGAAGTAACAGGTACTTTTGGAGCTTGTGTGAAGAGTAGACGGAAGTGTTTTACTCGTAGTGTATGTTTAGTAAACGGAAAGGTTTTACTAAAGTGTGGAAGAAACTATCCTTTTCAAAATTAGTGGAAACTGGCACGATAGCGAATGTTTTATGTTGTTACTGAAATTTAATTAAGATTTATAGAGAAAATAAGTTTGCGTAAATTTTTGTAACGGGAGGGTCAGTTGCCGGAGAGGGAGCTGACATCACAAAACGCCGCGCTGTGGTAGGTTGAAACAGCGGGTGTGGAGAGACACTTGTAAAGGAGGGGTCAGTAGTCAGGAGTAGTACTGACATCACAGGTGCCGCGCTGGGATTGGTTAAACCAGCGAGGACAGAAAGGAGCAGATTGTAAAGGAGGGGTTGACAGAGAAACATCACCAAAAGGCCGCGCAAGGATTGGCTCGGAAATAAAAGATAGCAGACATTTGATTGGTCGAAATTATAGAAGCAAAATTCTTAGTGGATAAGGATTGCATGTTAAAACGTGATCCGACTTTAACAGGAACTCGTCCGGATAGGAGATTCCTAGGTTTTGCAGAATATAATTTTGTACACAGAAGATTAGATAGAATGTACGGAGAAAGGAGAAAAATGTCATTCTTACAAAAGATTAAGAATTATTTTAAAAAGGACAAACCAATTAAAACTAGAGAAGGAATTATTATTCCACCAGCTAAAACGCCAGCATCATTTATGATGATGGAGAGAGGTTATCATACTTGTGTATGGATGGAGAATTGGATAGAATACACCAAAAATGATGGAGTATTAGCATTTCCCGAGAATGGTACCTTCAATGGAAAAATTCTTCAAAACTTGAGATTGAGGATGAATGATTTAGAACCCAGACCTAGATTAACCCAGTACGAAGCTCTAGAGGAATAGGAAACCGAGGCATTTGAGCGGGACCGATCTAGAAGTAATAGGAGTTATCCAGGATTTTTTCCCAGATATCTACGTGAGTCTAGAGAAGGTCAGATGAAACAATGGAGAAGGGCAATGATTACAGAGGGACTGTATCCATTATTCACAGAAGGAGAGAAATCAGGAGGCAAATGTACAGAAAAGACAAAACATTTAATGAGAAATGAGGAATCTGAAGACGAATTTATGGAGGAAATGTTAAGAAATCCCCCACCATATCAGGAAGGGACAAGTGGATGCACCCCAAGTGCACCACCAAAAACTCCATTAGTGCCACAGGTAATGCATGAATTCACCCCGAATAGAATGCTACATGATAAAGAAAAAGAAGCCCTAGAAAAGACCAGAGCAGAATTAATACAGAAAATAACTCAGATAAAAGTACATCCTGATTCATTGACTATTCCTGTAACAATTGGTCCAGTAGTTCCATTATATGGTACTCAGGGAAATTGTCCTCCACCGATACTTACACCTACTCCTGTGAATAATCCCAAACCTGAAGCTCCAGTTATAATTGAGGATCAATTTAGTGACTGTGAATCCACAATATCACTTATGGACTTGCCTATTCGAGGTTCTGTAAATAGTACTCCAAGAAAAGATGTACCTGGAGGTTCAAAAGATGTAAGTTTAGTAACTTCATCAGGAGCAAAAAGTGGTACCATAGTAACACCTGAAGATCTAGAAAGATGGGTGCAAGGGTCAGTTAAACAGTGCACACCTCCGAAAATAATGGACATTCATAAATTAAAAGTCGAATTAGAAGAAATAATAGCAGGAAATGTAGGACTAGAACGCTTAAATACCTATGATGAAGAAGAATTATTATTCCTGTGCAGGAGTATCACTAGAAATGTAAGGTTATTTCATGAAAAATTATCCAATTTAGCACTACAGATGGGAATAGAAATAGGGAGATCAAAAGTACTACAGAAACCTTATAGAGCAGAATTTTCAGACAAAGATTTAGAAAATATGAATGCCTCTGGTAAAAGACTACAAATAAGAGAATTAATGTTAGTTTTACAAAAATGGGGAGACCTAGATAAATGGAAAACTAGGTGGGCCAAGAAAAAGGAAGAAGCACGAACAAGTAGAACAGCATCAGAATATGTGATGAAGGAAACAGGGAAAGCAGACCAGATGTATCCAATTTGAGAAGTTGCAGGAGGAGGATATGTACATGTCCCATGGAGCAGACAGGATATTTTGTCATTTACGAATGATTTTCCCAAATTGAGAGAAAAACCAATTGAATGGTACAAGCAGGTTGATAGGTTTGTGAAGGTGTCAAAGGTATTGTTGAAGGATTTGTATGGTCTGTTTGACATAGTGGTACCTGCCGATTTATGGACAGATTGTAAGATCACAGTGGATTGGCCAAGTGATGAGTATCCCAGAGATCCGAAAACAGGTGCCCCGTCCAATGACGTGATGAAAAAGTATCAGCAGCAGGTGATAACATACCTGAAAGGGAAAATACCCCCGAAAGAAACAGATTGGGTGAAAATAGATCGAACCACCCAAGAAGCCAGTGAATCAGTACATTCTTACTATGAGCGCCTATTGCAGGTGTTTAAACAGTATAGTGGATTTGAGGACATTGGAGACAAAAACATGAGTCAGTTTGTGTATCGATTTGTTTATGGTCTGAAGCCAGAGATTTGCCAGATGATTAAACAACACATGCTGTGTTGGCAGGGAAAGCCCATAGATGAAATTCTGAAATATGCGAAATATTGTGGAGACGATATTGAGGATAGACACAAGAAATTACAAGAAAAGGTGATGTGGGCACAGGTGAAAATGGCAGAGAAGCAGGGAATTAATTTGGAAAATCCGAGTGAAAATCAAGGAAAAGATTCTGGAACGAGTAGTGATACGGGAAATGGTGGAAAATTTAGAGGACGAATGAGTAGAGAAGAAGCTAAAAAGAAATGTCCTTGTCATGGATGCGGAAAATTGGGGCATTGGAAGGACGAATGTAAAAAGATTCGGAATAATAATGGCCCAAATCAAAACTTAAATCCACAGACGCAGAATGACTCACAGCAGGGTGTAAATCCCCAGAGTCAATTACCACCTCCACCTGTTCAGGGTAATGTAAGCAGAGCAAAGCACGGTACAGACATTGGATACCCAGGAGGGAGTGGTAAGAATGATTATATGACATCACAATTTCTTTTGCAGGACAATTACTGTGAATTCAACTCATGACGGTGCCTAGGAGAGGGGAAGAAGGAGTGCGTACTTGGCGCATCCTTACAGGTAGATCAGTCTGGTCCATATGTTGAAGGAAATGTGAAAGGTAATGATATTACTTTCCTTTTGGACACTGGTGCTACCAGGTCTACGGTGAGATCAGCAGATATCCCAGACCTTCCTCTCTCTGGTGAAGATATCCAAGTAGTAGGGGTAGCTAATCAAAGAATTAGAACGCCTCTTACAGAACCAATGGAAGTCAAAATAGGAAACTTCAGAGAAATGCACCAATTTGTAGTGTGCGATTCTAGCCCAGTGAATTTATTAGGTAGGGATTTATTGTGCAAAATGAATTGTACAATTTTCTGCACGCCAGATGGTGTGGCAGTTCAGACACCAGATGAGGACCATGTATATAAAATTATGGTTGCAAAACAAGGTACAGAAATAGACGAAATGTTTTCGTTAATAACAAGAGATGAGTTGCCAGAAGAAATAAAAGGTACAGTAAACCCCATAGTATGGGATTTCACCGGAAAAGAAGTAGGACTTATGGCAAAAATAGATCCAGTTCAAATTACGGTAAAAAAAGGTGCAATTTTCCCAAATACCAGACAGTACAAAATGAGTGCAGAAGTAAAAGCAGGAGTCATTGAAGAAATAAATCGAATGGTAGAACAAAACATCCTAAAAGAAGTAATGAGTAGCCCATGTAATTCACCAATCATGGGACTAAAGAAACCTAGTGGAAAATATAGGATTGTTCAGAACCTGCGTAAAATAAACAAGATTGTGGAACCTTGTTGTCCCATAGTACCAAATCCTGCAGTAATTCTATACCAGATCCCTTGGAATGCAGGATGGTTCACAGTAATTGATTTGTGTCAAGCATTCTTTTCAATACCATTGCATCCAGACAGCCAGTATCTTTTCTCATTTAAATTTGAGAACAAGGTCTATGTGTGGAATCGTGTTCCTCAGGGGTACACAGAAAGTCCTTCCATCTTCAACCAGATACTGAAAAAGTGCCTGGAAAAATTAGTGATGCCAGGAAGCTCAGTCTTAGTCCAGTATATCGACGACTTATTGGTGGCGTCAACCACCAGAGAAGACTGTGTTGTTGACTCCATAGCATTATTAAATCTTTTGGCTGAGGAAGGGCATAAAGTCTCACCTGAAAAGTTGAAGTTTTGCAGGACAGCTGTTAAATATCTGGGACATCAAATTGAGAGGGGAAAAAGAAGAATAACCTCTGAAAGAGTAGAATTAATAAAGAGAATGCAAATGCCTGTAACCCAAAGACAAGTGCGGATGTTCCTAGGAATAGTAGGCTACTGTCGACAATGGATACCAAATTTTTCCATGTTAGCTAAGCCCTTAATTAACATGACGAAAAAGAAAACAAAGGACCCTGTTGAGTGGGAGGATGAAAGTGTAGAAGTTTTTGTAAAATTGAGAAACGCACTTTGTTCAGCACCTGCCTTAGGCATGCCTGATTATAAAAGAGAATTCGCATTATTCTGTCAAGAGAGAGAAAATTGTGCACTTTCTGTCCTAACTCAGAGACATGGACTAGACAGGCGTCCTATAGCGTACTTTTCTGCTACATTGGACCCAGTAGCAGCCGCGTTGCCAGGATGCTTAAAAGCAGTGGCAGCAACTTGTTTGAGCATTGAACAAAGCGAGTCAATTGTGATGGGACATCCTGTAAAAGTGTATGTTCCAGATGCAGTTGTGATTCTATTGACAAGAACCCGAACTCAGCATCTTACTCCTAGTCGGCTGACTAAATATGAGAGGATAATAATGGGTGCTGAAAATGTGCCCATGGTAAGGTGTACAATAATAAATCCAGCAACTTTATTGCCGGACCCATATCATGAAACAAATAAAGATGACGAAGAAGATGAACATGATTGTGTACAAATTACAGAATTATGTACAAAACCACGCCCAGACATAGAGGAACAGCCTCTTAAAAAGCCAGACAGGGAGCTATTTGTCGATGGTTCATGTCAAAGACATGAAGATGGTAAACTAACTGCTGCCTATGCGGTATGTGAATTAACTGGAATAGTCGAAGCATCCTATTTACCAGGAGTAAAATCTGCACAAGTAGCTGAATTGATTGCTTTGATAAAAGCTTGCAAAATTGGGAGGAATCAGAGAGTGACCATATTTACAGATAGTCAATATGGTTACGGGGTTGTGCATGATTTTGGCCAACTGTGGATGCAGAGGGATTTCATGACTTCTTCAGGATCCCCCATTAAAAATGGACAATTTGTAAGGGAATTGCTAGAAGCAATACAATCACCAAAAGAATTGGCTGTGGTGAAATGTGCCGCACACCAGTCAGGAGATGACAGATATGCAGACCTGGTGGCTCAACATTGTGCCAAAACCAGAACGTCAGTCAATAAGAGGGTGGAAAGAATGGGAATCAGCTGCCAACTTATGCTGTATATGCCACCTGAAACATGGAATGAGGTGAAGAAATTGCAAGATGAGGTTGATGAAAGTGAGAAAATTTGTGGATCAAAGTGGGTTGCTCCCAAAGAGGAGAAGATGAAGTGTGGATCAGTGCAGATGGCAGACCAGTCATGCCAGACTGTTTACTCTCACAAATGGCCAGAATGCATCATGGAGACACACACATAGGGAGAGATGCAATGATTAGGCTGTTCAGACAAAATTGGTACAATCCCAAATTCAGGGCTGTTGCAGAGAGTCTTTGCCAGAGATGTCTAACTTGCCAAATGCATAATCCAGGCAGGAAAACGATAATTGGGTTTGGAAAGATTGGAAAGGCAGAGGGCCCATTTATAAGACTCCAGTTCGACTTCATACAGTTACCACCATGCAGAGGACTAAAATATGTACTAATCATAGTGTGTCTGTTTTCAAAGTGGGTGGAGGCTTACCCTACTAGGAGAAATGACAGTATTACAGTTGCAAAACTGTTGTTACGTGAGCTCATACCTAGATTTGGTTTCCCAGTATCTTTGGAATCAGATAGAGGAAAACACTTTAATAGCGAAGTGATCCAGATAATCTGTGAAGCATTTCAAATCAAACAGAAATTGCACTGTGCATATCGCCCAGAGGCTTGTGGAGTGGTTGAACAATTAAATGGCACTATAAAGTCAAGATTGGGAAAAATGTGTGCATCAACATCATTAGAGTGGCCAGATGCATTGCCACTTGTCTTGATGGGAATAAGAAGCATACCTGACAGAACGACAGGATTGAGCCCCCATGAAATAATGATGGGAAGAGCAATGAGACAAACACATGTTCCCACAAACAAATTAGTAAATATATCTGATGATATGGTTCTGGATTATTGTAAAGGATTGGCTGACCTAGTGCGTTCTGTCTCTCATCAGGTTGGAGAAGACGCAGTTTCCAGGCAGCCTGAACTAGAACATGATCTGAATCCTGGTGATTGGGTGGTAGTGAAGAATCACACCAGAGAAACGTGTCTATCACCCAGGTGGAGCAGACCTTGTCAAGTTATATTGATCACCAATTCAGCAGTGAAGTGTGCAAGATTTCCTCATTGGATTCACGTAAGCCACACAAAGAGAGTACCAGACTCTGAAGAGGAGAATTCACAGACAACACCAATCACTGAAGAAGCTGAAGGTTGCCCAGCAGAGGAATCTCAAGATCGAGGTTCGAGAGAAGCTGACGGAGAACAACCGAGCACAAGTCAAAATTGGATACCAGTGGTAGAAGTTCCTGAAGTATACCACAGAACAAGAAGTCAAGCAAAATTGGAAGAAATAGAAGAAGATCAGATAGGTGAAGAAGAAGCAGCTCAAGTACAAGAAGAAAAGACAATAAGAGAACCTGAGCAAGGTCAGATAGAGAAAGAAAATTGGACTCAAAACAGTGAAAACCTAATAGACTTTGAACAGGGACAGACAGGTTTAGAAGAATCCGGTCAGGCTGCAGAAGTTCACAGTGCAATAAGCCCTGATCAGAAGCAGTTAGATCAAGAAGAATTCACTAAAGAAAAAGGGGTTGATACAAATGAACATAAAGAAATAAAAAAGAACAAGGTCAACATCTTGAAAGACATTGTGGAGCTACTGAAGAAAAACAAATTAGACCTGAAAAGAAGCAAACAAGAAACACAGTAATTGAAGAAAACGAAGCAGTATTAAGTAGTGAAATTAACGAGATCCCTGAAGACGAAAACAAAGAAACAGTGCCAACAAAGAAAACAAGAAAAGGAGATCATTGGCCAAGTGTCATTAAAAGAGTAAAGTACCACATAACAACCAGAAGTGAAGATCCAGAACAAGTACCTGAAGTGACAAGTCAAACTGAACAAGAGAAAAAGTCAGGAAAAAGTAAAAGACTGAGACTTGTGAATAACAAATTCAAGGGTCCTGACTGGACTTATATTATTCTGGAAGATTTTGAAAGCTCAGAGTCAAGTGACAGTGGTGGCGAAGGAACTAGTGCAGAACTAACATACGAAGAAGAAACAAGACCACCCTGACTAAACAAAAGAATCCTTTAAAGAAAAGAAGAAGAGATAAGAAGAGCAATTTTCCTTGTCGAAAAATGCCTGACGACAGAGTTACTGGGAGACCAAAACGAAATTGTTGTAGGAGATGCTGTGCAATCTGCATATGTAGTCTAGTATTGGTGCTTATAGTATGGTTAGTCCTGATTGTAGCAATTCCTTACCTTATGATAATAGATAAGAAGATTAATAATGAAACTAAAGGGAGGACAGCAAACATGAAGGGCAATAGAGTAGAATTATTGGCAGAAGATGAGGCAGAAATTCATCATGAAATAGCTGATAACGACACTAGTTTAAATGTTTTCACAAAGTTATTGTTTCAGTATGTAGACACAATGGAAGTTAGTAATTGTTATGTCTGTATGAAGTTACCTGAATCAGTAGCGGAAGGATTAACATACCATCATTTACCACTGACATATGGCATCTCATGTAGTGTATTAACAAGTTTATTTTATAGAACAGGTAGGCTACAGTATTATTATTCAAACTTAGATGTGATATTTTCTGAGGTTCCGATTCACAAGAGTATGAACCCAGTGCTTAGTAGTCAAGACGCACAGTTTATGGGAGAATTTTTCTTAACAATGAAATCGATAGACATAACACATGCACATAGACACAATCTAACATGTTCTTTACTTGAAGAAGAAAAGATATTTTTGAATTTAGTAGAAGATAGAAGACAAGATTTTCAAAAGAAAGCTTCTGAGCATAAGGCTCATTTACCACCTTGGGCTGAGAAAGAAGGTAGTTACACACCTGGCAAGGCTCAAGCTGCAATGGCACTGGATTTCGTAAAGACAGGGAAAATTTGTCTTCATAGGTTAAAGACTGATTATAACAATGTTTTCATCGGTACCAGTGAATGTGAACACAATTTTTTAATTCTTGGAGGTTGGGGACTCAAAGGAGGAACAGATTCAGTTTTTCCTGGAATTTATCATGTATGCGGGAATAAGGCTTACTTTAGGCTTCCTGCACGGTGGTATGGAAGTTGTTATTTTGGAATAGTTTTTCCAAAGATATACCACGTAAAAAGAAACACTGGAAGCAATGAAAACAATAATGAATTAATACGTAGTAAAAGAGCTAGTTTTTCAGAAATTGTAGGTGATATATTTGGTGCATTGATACCTTCAGTGGGAATAATTCTGAACTCAAGGAAAATATGTAAATTGTCTACAGTGGTTGATCGTTTATCAACGGATACTGCTGGAGGTTTTCTAATGATTAATACGGAAATGGTTGCGATTAGATCTATGGTGATGCAAAATCGACTTGCTCTTGACATTCTATTAGCAAAAGAGGGAGGAGTCTGTAAATTATTGAAGACGAAACATTGTTGCACTTATATTCCTGATAAGAGTGCAGAAATTGGAACGTATATTCAGAACATAACTAAACTTGAGAAAGAACTTAAACCACTGGAAGTTGATAGTGTATGGGAAAGATTGACAAATAGTATTTCGTCAATTGGAACCTGGTTTGCTAATGTAGGGAAAGGACTTATAGGTCAAATATTAGTACCCCTAGCAGGGATAGCAATAATAATATTGGCAATAACAATATGGTGCAAATGCTGTAGAAAGAATGGAACATATAAAGTGACAGGAAAAGGAAAGAAGAGAAAACTAGATGAAATAGAACTTGAAGAATGGAGAAGTGATTTATACAAAAAGTTGAAAGGGGATGTGAAAAACAGAAAATGTAAAAATGATTGAGGATAGTATTTTTGATGGCTCAGAAACGCCATCAGAAAGGGGATTGATGGAGCAAGGTTTCAAAAATGAAACTTGCTTGTACGCAATCCTCCTCATAGTATTAACTTATTAAACTTGTATTGTCAAAACTAACCTTTGCATTCACAAACACAAGAGGGACAGAAGCTTGCCTATGTGTTTTACTAATGAATAACGCTTGTCTGTAATCCAAAATGTCCGCTAAAGCGCGGGAACTTCATTGCGCATGTCGCAACTTGATCACATGGTGTGACGTCTTTCTTTGCTTGGTGGGAAACTGCTGTTTCTGCGCAGTGTGCACTAAAATGGCCGCTAAATGTTTTCACATGCTTCAGCTTGCTCTCATGTCATTATTAAATTGTCGTTTTCTTAATGCTACTAATGCAGGATAGTATTATAATTAATTGGGAATAGAGTAGGGAAAGTGGGCATACAGTGAAACATTTTATTTGTGATTTTAATATTTTCTTCTTGCACTTTTAGTAATTCGTAAACTTGGGCCTGGGTTGGTGACTTGAAACTCGAGAGACAGATGGTTCTGCGCATGTGTCCTGTGTGCCTGCCAAGTGAAGTCAACTTGGACGTCTCCCAAGGCAATGACCCATTGGCCGAAGATGCTGTACTTTATGTTTCCTGTGGACAAAATGATACTTTTCCCCTGTAAAATGTATAACATTTGTCGTGAGACGGGTGGGAAATAAAGCGAATGTATTAATTTGAAGGGGTGGGAACGTAAAGACAATAGGCTTTACAATTTAGGCCAAATCAACATGTTGCGAGAATCCCCCCCCTGTCCCTGTCCAATCAGAAGTAGTGGTCCCATATTTTAGCAACATTAAGGGGAGGTACATGTGCGTAGATGGGTACAATAGAATATAGCATTAGTTAATTAGTCAGAGCATGCTTTCACGAAGAACAGGCGTCCATGCTGCGAGAGAGCTCTTAGCTCCAGACTGCCATGCTGATCGGTTGCTGACTGAATCCCTGTCCAGAAGAGGTCCTGAGGAGGGGGCGGCGGAGTCCATTAGAACGGGAGAATCGAGGAGAAGTCGAGTATCAGAGAGGGGAACGGCGCAGGCGTCGTTGTAGAGAGGTCACCGGTCCTGTCCTGGAAGAAGTCTTTGCTCTTCATCCTTCCTGGGTCCTATCTTTTCCAACTCATTGGCCAAGGGGCTTGGTTCTCGCATTTAGGTAACTATACTGCAACCTTTAGTTGCGCTGCTGTCTCTATTCTCTTCTCTTCCTTAAACACCGTCATTGATTAGCAAAATCATTTCTATGCTTTTTCTTGGGTATTTCAATCAAGTACCATGTTTTCTGTATTTTTACTCTGCTAAAACTTTAGATAAACATTTTAAAACTTCCTGACTCAGTGGTTATTTCAGGATTATGAACTATATTGAATGTCACTCATTTTAAATTTCCCAATTGGCAAAGGATCCATTGGTAAGTTATTACTCTTCAATCAGAAGGTAATTGGTAGCAGGGAATTTGATAAAAGAGTACATCTGACACCCAGCGTAAGTATTAGTGTAGTGTGAATGTATGGGCCCAAGTGAGTATATGGTGTATGAATGTTGTTGGCTAATATTGCGCTGGATCACCACGAAGTGGTCATCAAGGATACAGGAGGACTCGTGGTGGTCTAATATAATAATGTGGGAGCACAACACATGGTTCAGCGATACTGGTGGACGTAGTCCTAACAGAGTCACAAGGGGGAAGGAGGGGGGCTCCCTCTTGGTGGATAATACATCAGTAGCGGTACGGGTAGACGTAAAAGATAGTCTTCTCAATAGAGTCACAGAAGGGAAGTCAGGAGAGTGAGAGGTAGGGCTCCCTATAGGTGGACATGAGCCCCTTTTGGATATCGGTCTTGAACGAAAACGAGGGGGTAAACAGAACCCCGTGTAGACTTTCCCTATAAAGAGTGTATTGTCAATATAGCCAGAAGGCTGTGCTAAGGAATGTAGATCTCTAAATGTACCCAGTGATGGATGCACCCGGACTGATGCTGTATCAGTCAGGTCATGGAGGGGTGTGGGTTCATTTCTGCTATTAGGTATGAAAGTCGCCCTCAGGTGAGTATGGGTACTTAAACCTCAGTCCAAGGGATCTCATCATTGAGCCCACTTTTGTTAGACTGGAGGCGAAACACCCACCGTTGTTCCCGTCTGAAGAGAGTGCTAACATTCCAGGATGGGTCTGCTTCCAGGACAGTCCATCTCAGGTCTTCGGTGGAGTGGTTCGCCTCCTTTTAGTGGTTACTCATTTTGGTCACACTACGGTCACATCTGATTGTGCTTCTGTGTTCTCCCATTCTGATTTTATCTGGTCTCCTGGTCATCCCTACATAGTACATGGTGCAGGGGCAAGTAAGCAGATAGATACATTTCTTTGTGTTGCAGTTTGTATGCTGCCTTTGTGTCCATCGGAAGGTACCCAACTCGAGGACGGTTGAGTGGGTAGTAGAGTTGCATGCCATGCAGCTGTCACATGGAAAATGTCCTGTGACCTGTGGGAGATTCCAGAGGGTGGTCTGTGTGTGAGGTTTTTTAGCACGTGGTCTGGTGTGTAGCAGCTGATCCCTCAGATTGGACGTTCTGTTGAATGCGAACAGACTCAGACTCAGGTTCCAGACTCAGGTTACCAGAATTCAAGATCCTCCAATGTTTTAAGATGATGGATTTCACCTTGTTGGAAAGTGGAGTGAAGGAGGTGACACATGTCATGACATCATCCTTGGTGGGTGGGTTTACTTCCAGAAGTGCCTCCCTATGTTTGTTCCCTGCCCTATTTTCTGCCAGTCTCACTATTTTTGATGGATATTTTCTTTCAAGGAGGTTGTTCCTGAGCTCCTTGGCATGGGTGTGGTAGCTGGTCAGATCGCTGCAATTGCGTCGAATGTAGAGGAATTGTCCGTAGGGGAGATTATGCCAGAGAGCCTTATGGTTTTGGACTCCTAAAGGAGAGAAAGCTATTGCAGTCGATGCTTTTCTTGTATGTCTTGGTTTCAAGCTGGCCTTGTCTTAGGCTGATCAGTAAATCGAGAAATTGAATCTCTGATTTGGAGATGTTGCTGGTGAACTTGAGGTAGGGGTTTAAGGTGTTGATCCACTCAGTGAAGGAGTCACAGCTGTTTCTGCCGCCCTTCCAAAAGTCTAGGATGTCTTCTAGGTACCTCTTCCACAGCAGGATGTTAGTCATAAATGGGTTGGTGGCACAGAGGATGTGTTTTGATTCAGTCTGCCACATACAGGCAGGCCAGACTGGGGGCAAATGTACTCCCCATCGATGTCCCCTGCACCTGATGGTAGAGCTGTGTCTTGTACAAAAAGAAGTTATGTTTGAGGGCGATAGTGGCACACTCGATGATGAATTCTGCTGGAGTGTGGTTCAGAAGGTTGGTCGTTCTCAAGAGGCTTTCCACCGCCTTCCAGTGTATCGTCTTGGGGGATGTTTGTATATAGTGCATCTACGTTCAATGTCATGAGGAAGCTAATCTCTCCTGGGTTCTTGACATTGGCAATGAGGTTCAATACATCCTTAGTATCCATGAGTTAGGAGGGGATGGTCTGGACCAGAGGTCAAAGTAAGTAGTCAGAGAACTGGCTGAGCGGTTCCAGTACAGATCCTATCCCTGAGACAATATGACTTCCCGCGGCGGGCGTGTTGCCTTGTGGATCTTTGGTAGTATGTAGAAGTATGGTGTTACTGGTGTCACATTAACTAAGAAGGCTGCCTCTTTCTTAGATATCCAAACTTGAAACTCAACTGAGTGGGCTAGATTCTGGATCCTTTTTTGGAGAATGTTCGTGGGATCGGTATCCATCTTCGCATAGTAAGCAGTGTTTGCCAACTGCCGCTGGCATTCACGGTCATAATCTTCCATGTTCATGATGACAGTCGCTCCGCCCTCGTCAGCAGGTTTGATGATGATGGTTTCGTCCTGGGTGAGGTTGTTGAGGGTTGTCTTCCATCTGGTGGGGAGGTTGTTCTGGTGCTTGCTCTTTTTCAGTTTGCCCACATCCTTAAGGACAGCCTTTTCAAAGGTGAATATTTCACTCGGGGTCATGGCAGTTGGTGGAGTAAAGGTAGATTTGGGTCTCAGGCCTGTATCTGTTGGTGTGGTAATGGATTCATGTTTGAAAAATGAGTGAAGTCTGATTTTATGGAAGAACTGGTGTAGCTCACTAGAGAGTCAGAAGGAGTCCTCTCGTGCAGTAGGGACGAAGATCAAGCCCAGTTTTAGTGCTTCCAGCCCATCTTGATCCAATGTTCTGTCCGATAAGTTCACAATCAGGTTAGGCAGGATGTTTGGCTCTGTGTCTTTCGCTGGTTGTCCGTTTCCTGCCACTGAACCTGCTTGTCATTTCCTCGCCTTCTTCCCCTGTCTCTTCCGCTGCCCCGAAAAGGTTGAGGGATAGGGTTTTGGAAGAATGGTAGATAGGGTTGCTGCCCTGCGAAACCTGGGTACCACATTGGGTTGCCGGCTGGTAGGGGGGGTCCATGGAAGCCATACATCAGGGGAGCTGGAAGTAACCCCTGGTGGCTGCTATTGCCGTGGCAGCTCTCGCTGCTGGAATTGCTGTGTGAGGATTGGTATGATCTATTGGATGCCATGGAACCATCATCTGAGTACTGCTCGCTCCCAGAGGGTTGGTAATATTCCTTTTTGTAGGGATAAATGCGTTCCCTATCGAATTTTGCAGATGTCCTTCTGTAGTTTTTGTATTTTTTGCTGCATAAGATAGTTTTTATGCTCGTTGAGCTCACTATTCATCTCTGCTAAGTGGGACTTGTAGGCTGAGATACTGATACTGGCTTTCAGTGCATTTTCAGCAATGTTGATTTTGATTATTAGAGCGTCTGAGAGGTGCTTGGTAGTGCTGATTATTAGAATGAGCCAGTCCTGCGTGCACTTCCACGCCATCTGGCTCCATTCTCGTCTGAAGATCAAGTCCTCCAGAAACAGGCATGGTGCTGGGTTCACAATTAGGGCATTAGGTGCTGCATTGGCCCTCAGATACTCCATCATGATAGCTCCGTGGAATGCTATCTTCATTTGCTGTTTCTTTAAGGAAGCGATGGAGTTCCAATCACCCTGGCTGTTACTGGAAGGGGTACTGCCATCTTCGTTCAATAAATATGGGGTTCTTAGTATTTCGGCAACTTCATCTTTGCCATAGCTCAGGCCAAGATTGGGATCCATGTCTGTGTCTTACTGGGGTTCAAGGAAAGGAGAGGGGAAAATAAAGGATAGTGTCCCTCGGCTAGGCTGCTGTGCTAATATTGTATCAAAAAGACCCTTTGCTAAAGAGAAAGGGGTGCAGGAGGGACAGGGAGCTTGATTAAAAGGTCCAAAAGCCCATGTTCCTATAATGAATCAAAGAATCGACAAAGGACTCATGTTCCTAAGAAGAAAGGGGAGGCAGGGTCTCTCAAGTGGTGGAGAGTGCCAAGACCAGAGTTATGGATGGGGACAGTCAGCAGGACTGTTTTATGTTGCCCTCACACATCTCCTGGAAGATGTCATGCTTCATCATAGGGCAGTGCTCCTCCTCGGGCCGGCGCTGCAATGCCCTACGGGTTCCCTGAAGGATCACTTTGGCGGAGATCTTTTTAGAGGATGCCGTATGATGAGTGCAAGTGAGGAGATTTGTGATGTGAAGAGGTTGGGTGTGAATAAAGGTTAAAACTGGTAAGGGAGATCCTGCACAGGGATTGCCCTTTCAGGGATAAAAAACCTATGGCAGGTGAGTGCTATCTCAGGGTTTAAAAGGAACCCTGGTAGTCTGATTGTTGAGACTTAACAGGGGAAGTTTCCTATCGTCTCAAGGGAGGGACCTGACTCCGGTCACCCCTTCACAAGTGTGTTGATATGTTTCGCGCCTATTCTGGTCATAGGGATCAGTGGCGCTTCATCAGGACAGAAAACATACGGTGGACAAACTACCCCACACTGAGTTGGTGCCCCTTCGGTGCTACCTACTGTGTGTGTGTTGTTCCAGGTCCGACCTGTAGGAAAGAGAAAACATCATGAAAGAAAAGAGATGATTAAAAACCATGGTAGATCAAACCGTCATCCACCAATGGTGTCCCTAAGTCATGGACCCATAGCTTGGTACACCAACCATATAGTATGATGAAAAGGACGTAAAAAAACCATGTAAAGGTGCAGACTTGGATAAAAACTGGTGAGACACAAAGCAAGTATCGCTGTGGGGTGCCCCATGGTAGATCTGACACAGTGATGTCCACAGGAGATGTTGTAACTGCGACCCCGGTACACATGGTCAATATACTTAACAGCCGTTTGTATAAGGGATATGTATCTAAGGCATGGCCTTGTAAATGGAAATAGTCACAGGATTTTTAGGTTATGTCGTGGCTTCACCAGTGCTGGCCGGAGCAGTGCTCAGGCTGCATGTATTGCAGCTTATATGCCACAAAACAGCTTGCTGTCACAGAACATAATACCCCATAGCAGAGCTGTGGGAGGGAATGACCATCTCCTTCATGAATTTGAGACAGACATCGTAAACATAAACAGTACATACAGACATATATAACATGTAACAGTGCCCATGGTTTCTCCTGCCTCAATGTGCTCATGGCAACTGATACATAAACATATAGTAAGTGATTTGACAGAAAAATACATATGCACTATATCCCTGACACCGTGCTTGCAAAACAAACGTGTGGTGTCATCACGTGTAGTGCTATACTATAAGGGTTTTAAAACAATCAACGTGACATGGGTCATGGTGCTTACCTATAATAAACAGGAATATGGCAACATCGTGTATTCCTGGTTGGTTGATGAAAGACCTGGCTTTTCCAGCGGGTTTCCCCCCGTGACGTTTTGCTTTTGGCCTTCTGTTTTTGACCCTCTTTTTCTTGGTTTTATGACTTTGGGCACTTTACCACTGCTGATCAGTGTTAAAGTGGATATGCTCTCCCTGTAAATTGTTTGTATGGATTGGTGTTTCCATATTTGGCTGATTTGATTTACTAGTCAGTCCCTAGTACAGTGCACTGTGTGTGCCCAGGGCCTGGTAATCAAATGCTGCTAGTGGGCCTGCAGCACTGGTTGTGCCACCCACATAAGCAGCCTGTAAATGTAACACAGGACTGCCATTGCAGTGCCTGTATGCAGTCTAATACTGCCATGGCCACTTGGCAAGTGCACCCACTTGCCAAGCTCAAAACTTCCCTTTGGTACATGTAAGGCACCCTAAGGTAGGCCCCAGGTAGCCCCCTGGGCAGGGTGCAGTGTATTTAAAAGGTAGGACAAGTACTGCTGTCTGTTACATGTCCTGGTAGTGAAACACTGCTAAATTCGTTTTCACTACAGCAGGCCTATCTCTCCCCTAGGTTAGCAATGGAGCTGCCTTGTAACATCTTACAGGTGTATCTTCCAATTGGAAGCTGATAGAAAATTGAAGTTTGGGTCTCTGGACTTACAATTTAAAAACTACATACTTTAGTAAGGTTGGTTATTAAATTGCAGGTGGTCTGAAAATGCCACAATTAGAAAGTTCAAAAACTGGAGGGGATAGGCCCGTAGGACCGGGCCGAGGTAGGGCTGTATCAATTGAAAACATAAAAAGGGACCTGGCTCCGTCACACCTTAAGCTCTTATTGCTTTAGAGCACCAAATAGACAAATATTTTTTCTGTCTGAATGGATTATTTATTTAACCACTCCTTATTAGATTTCAAATGTTTTTTATCAAAACAATTCAAATGTGTGAAAAGTGAAGAATCACTTATTTTTCAAATGACATATAACAATACTCTTGACAATCACTAAAGACAATAATCATAAACACACAACATTAATATGTACAATAATTCTGAACAACGTAACCTTATTGCATTTGCATCATAACATGTAACGACTACAATAAATCTGTCGCTATCCTGAGTTTTAGACCAACCAAGTGTGGGACACGGGGAAATGATTTAAGTATAAAACTGGGAATGTTTTTCGTGACAGTTCCCTCACAAAATACAACAAACACAATTTTAAATCCTCCGTGTCAGAAAGATGCCAACGCGTTTCGAGGCCCAGGCCTGTGGTACTGGGACTCTCATCAGGGCTTCATGTTAATGGATGTCAGCGTTTTCTAAAAAATGATGCAAAAAACAAGCATCAGAATAGTTGTACCTATCTCGAACTCCAACTCCATTATTAACTCCAACCTCATCAATTTACCTGATGTTACCAGGCGCTTGGGACCCACTTATGTTTTATGTAAATCGTGGCTCGACTCAGCTTCGGATTCTGAAAAATACAGAGTGCCTCGTCCCCGGTGCCGCTACGGGAATTTCTTGTATGTCTAAAAATTAATCAACAAACACTGGCGCTACTCTCAATAATTCAGATTGCATGAGAATTATTTTATCGCCGAGTGCATACAAAAGTGAATTATACCTTACAAAGGTCCCGAGTCTTTCGTATCAGGACGTGTAGTTCCGCAACGTTATTTCCCTGAAAAAATTGATACACTTTATTTAGAGGAATTTCCAAGCTACATAAACAGAACGTGCTGGAAGCGGTAAACGGGGCACACTTACTTATCATTAATCTCGCCACATCCGTCCTTCTCTTAACCGATGTGGATTCGCCAGTGACTGCAAAAAACAGGGCATTCCAAGCCAGAACGCTTTCAATGGTGTATTTATCGCCAATGGTCATGGGAATTGTAGTGCATTTGTACCGACCAATCGGAGAATGTTTAAACTAAAGTTATAGCAAGGATGGTACTAGTGCCTTATGGGACCTGTAGTGTTTAAACAAACATTGCTATGTTTTGGACAGCTCTGTCATCCCATTAAGCCCAGTAACTGCGCTATTGAATTTTAAAATGAGGTAAGCCTCTTTCTGCAACAAGGCAGCATCAATGTCCAATAAACGTTTAGAATTGTCCAAGAGTGCTAACACCGTCCACCTAAAATCCCTTTCACTATGGGATTTTTCAATAAAGTGTTGAACCATTGGAGCTGCGACAACCTTTTTTTAAATTCTAGAACGATGTTGCGTAATGCGCTGGTTAATCTGTTGGTTTGTCTTGCCCATATACAATTTTGAGAAAGAACAGCATAAACAACATTTTTGGATTTACAATTAGTAAACTCTGAATGACACCATTTGATCTCTTTGTGTGTAAATTCTGACCCTTCTATTGTGGTGTCACAAGCAACACAATTGCCACATTTATGGTGGCCCATCACTGGTTTAAGTTGCCACTGAGACCTCAAATTGCTTTTGGATTGTGATGGAAAGATATCAGCTCTTACAATTTGCTGGCCAATGCTTTGATTCTTTTTCATTGCAAAAGGGGTCTCTGGAATGGGCAGTCCAAATTTTCCAGCAAATGCCAGTTTTTTAACACAATTTGCCTGAACTTATTAGTGTCTGGCCCAAACGTTGTAACGCAAACCAATCTTTCCAATGGTGACTTGACTTTCTTTTGCAATAAATCTTCTCGGGGCGTATACCAGGCTCTCTTTATTGCGTGCTTCAACAGTTTCTTTGGATAACCCCGAAGGATCATTTGTGCTTGAAAAATAGCTGCATGCTGTTCGTAATCAGATTTTCTTGAACAATTTCGCCGTATTCGTAGTAGTTGACCATACGGTTTGTTGATTCATTTTTAGACATACAAGAAATTCCCTAAGCGGCACCGGGGACGAGGCACTCTGTATTTTTCAGAATCCGAAGCTGAGTCGAGCCACGATTTACATAAAACATAAGTGGGTCCCAAGCGCCTGTTAACATCAGGTAAATTGATGAGGTTAGAGTTAATAATGGAGTTGGAGTTCGAGATAGGTACAACTATTCTGATGCTTGTTTTTTGCATCATTTGTTAGAAAACGCTGACATCCATTAACATGAAGCCCTGATGAGAGTCCCAGTACCACAGGCCTGGGCCTCGAAATGCGTTGGCATCTTTCTGACACGGAGGATTTAAAATTGTGTTTGTTGTATTTTGTGAGGGAACTGTCACGAAAACCATTCCCCAGTTTTATACTTAAATCATTTCCCCTGTCCGACACTTGGTTGGTCTAAAATCAGGATAGCGACAGATTTATTGTAGTCGTTACATGTTATGATGCAAATGCAATAAGGTTATGTTGTTCAGAATTATTGTACATATTAATGTTGTGTGTTTATGATTATTGTCTTTAGTGATTGTCAAGAGTATTGTTATGTCATTTGAAAAATAAGTGTTTCTTCACTTTTCACACATTTGAATTGTTTTGATAAAAACATTTGAAATCTAATAAGGAGTGGTTAAATAAATAATCCATTCAAACAGAAAAAATATTTGTCTGTTTGGTGCTCTAAAGCAATAAGAGCTTAAGGTGTGACGGAGCCAGGTCCCTTTTTGTGTTTACAGTTAGAAAGTTGGCATTTTCTTAATTTAACCATTTGTTGCCGCTGCCTGTCTGCTGAATACACATCTGGGTTAGGGTGATAGTTGGGCTGTTTGTGCATTCACTCTAGACAGTCTCACAAAGGGAGCTGAGGTGTGCCCTGCATATCCTGATGGCCCATCACCAGGCTGATGGGTCTCCCGGAGGTAGAGTGGTGGCAGGAGTTGACACTGACACATGGATAGGGCTGTGCCTGTCCTCACACAAAGAAGTCTTCCCTGTGGTGTGTCTGGAGCCAGGGCAGGGAATGGCAGAGTCTTGTGCACTACAAAAACTGTCCTTTGAAGTTCGCCTACTTCAAAGACTAAAATGGGTAAAACTACTGGATCTGAGACCCCAAATCTTTAAAACACTTCTGGACTGAGGACATTCTGCCAGGAAGAAGATAGGGATATCCTGTCAGGAGGGACTGCCACTTTGCTGTGTTAGCCTGTTGCTTGCTGCTTCTGTCCTGGGAGTGAAAGGACTGGACTTTGCTTTCTGTATCCTGCTTCCAAGGTTCTCCAAGGGCTTCAGTTGAGCTTTTCTCCTGCTAAGAAGTCTCAGGACCAATTAAAGACTTCACCTTCCAGTACCTGTGCTCTTCTAATGAAAATTATGACTTGCCAAGTGGTGCCAAATCCAGTGTCTGGGCCCTTGGAAGTGAATTCTGGTGATTTCAAGAAGAAAGTTCAAGCATCAACTCCAAGCGTCATTCGGTATCAGTGCTGCACCACCAAAACTCAACTCATGGCCACTGCCGGCACCACAACGTGGTTCTTGCTGCACCCAACGACTGTGGCTTACAATGCAGGCTTTTAGTTGCAGTGCTTTAAAAGAACTGCCGCTGCGCGAGTCTCGAGCATCGCATCCCCGAAGTCCATGACACAGCGCCCCCAACTCCGATGCAACACCTGCTTCAGCGATGTGGAATCGACGCAACACAACGTGACTTTCAACGCACCATTGACACATCGTCCCTGGGTGTGCCATTTTCTTCGACACTGCAGTAAGGAACCAAGGCTGCATGTCCAAAAATGATGCATCACCTCCCCCGTAACAGTAAGGAACTGATGCATCACTTCTCCTGGAGCATTAAGGAACTGACGTATCGCCTGCTTTTCCGGCACCTCGCCTCCTCTGCGCCTTGCATTGTCTTTGATTTTTGACGCATCTAAGGTACTTTGTCCTGATCAAACACAACCATTATTTTTAAGAGCTAAACTTTATTTAATCTTTGAAAATTCATATCTTGACTTGTGCATGTCAGATTTTTGTCATTTAGGTCTTGTATTCAGATAAGCATTGGCTATCTTTCTAAACTGGTTTGGAGTTCTTCTGTAGTGTTTTCACTGTGTTACTCTGTGTATGTGTGTGTATGTGTGTGTGTGTGTCTGTGCATGCATGTGTGTGTGTATGCAAATACTTTACACATTGCCTCTTGGATAAGCCTGATTGCTCTATGCCAAGCTACCAAGGGGGTGATCAGGGGTTATCTTAGCTGTTTGACTCCCTTTCCATGACTAGAGTGAGGGTCCCTACTTGGACAGGGTGCGAACCACTGCCAACTATAAACTCCATTTCTAACAGCAAGAATATGTTCCTAGGACACCACTGCTTTTTTGAGAAATTGACAAAAAATGTCAGATAAGCTCAGATTCCATACTAGAGTTCCAGATCTGTCTACCGCTAAATAGGTAGCCCCTACACTCTTGAAACAGGTTCTTGTTACCCATTACTAGCAACTCTTCCTATGACACATTCAAATTTACATTATTTTCGGATGTCCACGTGTATTCTGATTGCATATGATAAAGATGAACCTACCAGTAATCATGGGTGAAAGAGACGTTCCCAGTAGCTGTGTATAATCTGCATAGTTGTATGCTGTTAGACTCCTGGACTGTATTGCTGACCTTAGACAACTTGGGTATAAATATTTTAGACTAACAATAGAAAGTTGAAGAATGTGGCTCAAATGACAGAGTCTCGCTGGATGCTACATTCCATTAAGTCCCAGCAGGATCTCTATGGGCCCAGTTATACCAGTAATTATCATTTGCAGAGTACCGTTTGACGGTATTTAACAATGGTCCCTCTAATGCCTTCGTTGTTAAGGTGGTTGCTGAGAATTAAGTAATTCACAATATCAAAGGCAGTGGATCCAACCACGTTTGCTAAGGAGATGGCGCTGCTCTGATCTATTTCCTGCCTTAATCATCAATAATACACATTGTAACTGACTCAGTACCTCTCTTTGGTCAGAACCCAACTTGAATGGTGAAAGGAGAGCTATTGATTTAAAAATAGTTGAACCAATACAACCCTCTCCAATATTTTAGACGTATGTGGAATATTTAGTATAGGCCAGTATCTAGCTAAGCCTGTACACTGCAGTTCATCGATGACAACTTCAACATGATGCTACTAATGTTCAGCAATGCGAAAGCGAGTGAGATTTGGTGTCCCTTGGCACCATATTCTAAGGCAGGAGGTCACAGGCAGTCATGGTCAGAGGGCTGCTTCTCCAGTAGATTTTCTACTCGAGCAGCAGCAAAATCATCTTGAATGGCTGCACACTCTTGCGCCGCATACGCTGCTGTTCACGCTGATTTTGCAGTGCTGCCCATGTTACTGCCACTAAATTGCAACGTGATGCATATTTCTACCTGTTGGTGGAATTCTGTGAAATCTCGCAGAGTTTTTATGTAACTCTGCAGAATTCCATGGAGTGAAACTCCACGAGTTCCTCCCACCCCTAATTGTGATGCATTATTATTTGTTTTTCTTTATTTCCTTGGAGCATTTTGAGAAGGTCTGTACTTTTTTCAGGGTTTCTGTCACCCTTCATTAGAATTGCTTGTTTTGACTTACCCACATGCATCTGGTGTAAAAATGAAATTTCACTAGAATATCAAAAACAGAATATCCTTCAGCCAAAATAGTGATGCAGACATTTCGAGGACCAAAATACCTCAACGGGACCATAGTTTACTATATTTAACTCCACATATATCTTCAAGGTATGTAGATGCGGAGTTAAGAATAGCAAATTTATACCTACCTATGTGTATTTACCTTCTCAATATTTTGTCCTTAATATTTAGGCCTTGATATGTTAGCCTCACAATATTTTTGTCCTGTATTTTTGTCATATTCTGTTATACAACCATAGAAATTCAACCAGAACACCTGGAATCTTTGTGGTCACAATGGTACCTGGATGATTAGTGGTCATCTATGATCAGATCTACAAAACCTCCCACTCAAAATGATTTAAGAGAACTGATAGTCTCTCTTGATTCTTGTATGAGGTAATCTCTTTGTACTTATTCGCTGTTAATGTATGCATGTGTGCATCGTTTGCATAGCAGTAACCTAGGCAAAAATCAGTGGAGAGTTATACAGGATCAAAGGCAAAGATGGAGCCAACAAATGGATGGGAGCAGAACAGGTTGATTACATCAACATGACGTAATGTTCTTTAAAGAAGTTAATCTTCAGCTCTTTTGTAATTTGGAGCAGGGTTGGGGTGGTCTTGATGGATACAGGGATGTTGTTGCAGATCCAGGGTGGGTAGATGTAGAAGGCCTGTTGCCTTACTTCTTTTCTTTTTTACACTTCTTTGTCTCCAGTCTGATTGTGTCCTTGCTGCAGATTTACTGAGAGCCACCGGAAATAGAGAGCTTGTTAGCCAGGTGGGCTCTGGTGCTGGTCATGATGGCTTTGTAAATAAGTCAGCTGGTTTTGAAGAGAATGTGGGCTGACAAGAGCCGCCAGTGGACTTTCTTCATGTGTTCATATTTCTTTGGGCCATCAGTGAGACATGCTATGGCATGTAGGATGCCTTTAAGCAGAGCTAGTGTGAAGTCTGGGTGGCCACAGAGCAGGGCATTGCCACTATCCAGATGCAAGTGAACAAGCACTCAAACTCCAGTTTTGAAGTCTCTGTCTGGGAGGAACGGTATCACTTTCTTTAGTAGAGACTACTGATACCGGTCCATGTTTGTTGTCTCAGCAATGTCTTCCTAGTGCCTGAGGTTTGTGCCCATGGTGAACCCAAGCGATTTACTACTAGTTAAAGTTGGGATGCAAAGCCACCAGACTTCATGTCATCGAGCCAGATTTGGGCTAGTTGTTATTTGTTGTTCTTAGTTTAAAAACAGGAATTCTGTCTTGGCCTTGTTTAGTTTCAGGTGGGTGCTGGACTTCCAGGTCTGGGTGAGATGAAAGCAGTGTTTGAGGTGTTGGATGTCTGGAGCAGAAGAGACTTTCAAATAAAGTTGTGTATTGTCTGCATGTTGGGGAAATTTGATGCTATTATCACTGAGTGGAGCCAGTCATGATATTCTAAAATTGGAGGAGGAAGAAAGTGCACTTTTCGTTTCATGTTCAAATGCCCTAAAAATTGAGTGACATTTTGCAAATATGATTTTCTGTATATTGTGCTAAATTTCTCCTAAAAAAGTGAAAACTGCATCCTTTTATTTAGCAATACACTTTTTTTAATGGTGCTAATCATTGGCAAATAAAAGTTGATGTATAGATGAGTGGCATGTTTGTGCCTTGAATCTTACAACGTATGTTATAAATGTGCATGAATTCTTAAAATTTGATGTGGAAAGATTTATTGTACATTCATATCTATCTTATCTTATCATTATAAATATGGAATATGTATTGCTTCAAGTAATCCCGCCAGTACTGTAATGTCAGAAAATGTTGTTGGTTGTCTAGGGTAGTCTTTTCCCTTTTGTACTGACTTTAAGATTTTGAATTCCCCAAAGCCGACCAGCTAAATGGTGGCGAATGTTAATACTTTGTGGCTTAAAATTTTGCTGGTAATTTTATCTGTGAAGTTGTCTTTTTTTTGTTTCCTGACTCAGCAGATGGCACTGCATAGTTACTATTTTCTAAGTAAATAGTCCAATAGCAGTAATGGTATAGAACACAGCACAGGTCCTTTGACCTCAATTGCTATTGTCCTTCTGCACACTCCTAAACATTCTGACCGCCTCTAGAACCAACCAAACTCCAAAACAACACCCAATGCGAAGTCAGTTTATCTTAATGTTGTAGTCATCCAAGATTCCATGGGAAAAGACCAATCAAATTTGTCAGATGGATGGTCAAACAGCAAGATTAATTCATACAAAAATTAAATTCCAAACAGATAGACAATGTGACCATGTCAATCAATCCTCAGTGTATATATACAAATATAAATCATCCTCTAGTACCTCTCCCAACAATGCATCAATGTTTCTCATCATATTTGTTTGTTGTCTCTTTAATAATCTTAAAATTCTCTCTTGCATATATTAATAGCTAGTGGCAAACACTGTTGATTCCATCTAGGCAAGTGTTCTCTACCGGTCACTGACTTTGTGTAATAACATGGGCGCAATCTTTAAATGCCAAAATATCTTTAATATAAAGACGTGCAGCTCACTCCAGACTGGTCGAACCAAATAACCTCTAAAAGTTATCAGCAAGGTCTCAACACAACTATTCAACATTTACCCCACACTCATTCAATTCAGCAGGATGAGTCCAGTAGTGGTGCCCAATAATCCTTTCTATGCAACCCAATGTGAACCTCACTCACAAAAGTCTAATTTTAAAAAACAAAGCAATATTAATTAAGGCATTCACACACAGTATCCCAAATAGATCCACTCTATATCAGTTCAATGGACAAAGGGGAAAACATAACTATTAACGAGCAAAATCCCTGATTACTCCTATCTATAGATGCCATCTTGAATAGATTCTATTGTGTGAATTGTGTCATCCTCAAGTCAAAAGCATCAAGAAATCATACATCGATTAGTATGGTACTTTTATATTGGCACATAATTATAAGACTTTTCGCCAGTCCACTCACTATCACACGTGCAATATTATGATGCATTATGTATTATTGACATATGCAAAGCCACTGTCATAAACTCTATTTATCATGTACCTTTGGGCACCATATTAATCTTCCAATTTGAAACCGAACGTAAGGGTCGTCATCCCAGTTCACTTGAATTCAAGCTTTATTATTAGGTGAAAATCGTTATAATAGTCATCCCCTTCTTATAATTACATCATTATTTTACACCCCACACACACATATATATATATATATATATCAACCACACTCTCTCCTCCTCGGAAAGCAAGAGACGCACTCGCAGCGGTGAATGTAAATACATTTATTTTTTAATCTTCAAAGGCAGTCCTGACGCGTTTCAGTCAAACATTGACCTTTATCAAAGGTAAGCCATAGCATCTGTTTTTAAGCAGCCACCACATTGCGATTGCTGCATTTTATAATATTCGCCCCCTGGTGGGCGCCCTTAGTGGGTCATTTGCAAGGCATGCTGGAATTAGTGGTTCACTGCTTCAATTCAATCAAACCCTCCAGTGGGAGATGCAAAAATATTCCTTCCAGTTCTCTTTATCAATTAATCTTTTATTAAAAAAGTCTATTCCCGCTCACCGCTGCTCCATAGCAGTCCTCCTTTAAAAGTTGCTGGAGTCCATACCGAAGCCGGTCTTCGGTGGCGCCTACTGACCCAAACGTTTTCACGGGCAACTAAGGACGGTTCAATTCCGGGCAGTGATGGCGCTCTTACTGGCAGTTCGTCGCTCGCGGCGGAACCAAGCCGCTGAAACATCAACCAAACTCTCTCCTCCTCGGAAAGCAAGAGCCGCACTCGCAGCGGTGAATGTAAATACATTTATTTTTTAATCTTCAAAGGCAGTCCTGACGCGTTTCAGTCAAACATTGACCTTTATCAAAGGTAAGCTATAGCATCTGTTTTTAAGCAGCCACCACATTGCGATTGCTGCATTTTATAATATTCACCCCCTGGTGGGCGCCCTTAGTGGGTCATTTGCAAGGCATGCTGAAATTAGTGGTTCACTGCTTCAATTCAATCAAACCCTCCAGTGGGAGATGCAAAAATATTCCTTCCAGTTCTCTTTATCAATTCATCTTTTATTAAAAAAGTCTATTCCCGCTCACCGCTGCTCCATAGCAATCCTCCTTTAAAAGTTGCTGGAGTCCATACCGAAGCCGGTCTTCGGTGGCGCCTACTGACCCAAACGTTTTCACGGGCAACTAAGGACGGTTCAATTCCGGGCAGTGATGGCGCTCTTACTGGCGGTGCGTCGCTCGCGGCGGAACCAAGCCGCTGAAACATCAACCACACTCTCTCCTCCTCAGAAAGCAAGAGCCGCACTCGCAGCGGTGAATGTAAATACATTTATTTTTTAATCTTCAAAGGCAGTCCTGATGCGTTTCAGTCAAACATTGATCTTTATCAAAGGTAAGCCATAGCATCTGTTTTTAAGCAGCCACCACATTGCGATTGCTGCATTTTATAATATTCGCCCCCTGGTGGGCGCCCTTAGTGGGTCATTTGCAAGGCATGCTAGAATTAGTGGTTCACTGCTTCAATTCAATCAATATATATATTCACTGAAAAAACCACAGGTTTCAGACGTTATAGTTAGAAATTAGCATTTAAAAAACCTTAGAAATTCACTGAAAAAACCATAGGTTTCAGGGACGTTATAGTTAGAAATTAGCATTTAAAAAAACCATAGAAATTCACTGAAAAAACCATAGGTTTCAGGGACGTTATAGTTAGTTGGACATTTCACTCGTACAAAACCAGAGAAATTTGGCCGTTATAGTTAGTTCAGCTAACTATAACTCGCGCCCCCGCAATGCACTGCTGATGACGTCACATATTACATCATTCATGACATGGTCAGTGACATCACTGATGACATCACTAATGATTACTTTTACTATTTTTTGGGCCCTGTTGTCCCCATCCCCCAGGCGTTTGCAGAGTGGTGTAAAAAGGGTGCGTGGCCTCGGACCACTCTCAGCAATCCAGCTGTGTGGGGCTTACTGGAGGTACCTGGTGGGCTAGTTGGCCCCCAGGGACCCTCAGGAGGCAAGGGGACTTCATCCCCCAACAAAGAGCGCACCAGGAGGCGCGTTTGCAGAGTGGTGGAGAAAGGGGGCGTGGCTTATGTCCACCTCTCAGCAATCCCACTGTGTGGGGCTTACTGGAGGTAAGAAGTAGGCTAGTTGGCCCCTATGGACCCCCAGCAGTGAAGGGGACTTCAATCCCCATCCAAGAGCGCGCCAGGCAGCGCGTTTGCAGAGTGGTGGGCAAAGGGGGCATGGCCTGTTATGAGAACTTAGCAATCCTGCTGTGTGGTACTTACTGGAGGTAATAGGAGGGGTAGTTGGCCCCAAGGATGTCCTTGGGGCCAACTACCTCTTGTTACCTCCAGTAAGTCCCACACAGTAGGATTGCAAAGACGTCTTCGGAGGCCACGCCCCCTTTCTCCACCACTCTGCAAACGTGCCTCATGGCAGACTATGGGATGGGGGATGAAGTCCACTTTACTCCAGAGGGACTTTGGGGGCCAAAAAGCCAGCACCCTTTCTCTACCACTCTGCAAACGTGACTACTACTTAAAGAAGCATCTTTCTGCACCTCTGACTTAGAGGTAGTTTTAATCCCCCCGCCCTAATATATACTAGGGCCTTACAGAGGAGGTCATGCCAATCACAGGGGTACCCCAACGCATAGTGTTCCCTAGTGTATGTAGGTGTTTTCACTGTATTCTAAGTGTCTTTTAGCATAGCACTGGCTCTAGGCCTGGTTAGTCAGAGTCAGTTACCACCAGTACCCATCAGCAAAAAGTTGGTGGCACAGGATGACTTTGCAACAAGGCCCCTTTATGTACTTCTGTTGGTTCTTTCTGCATATCTCTTGCTTCTTTCTGCACTTTTCTTCGTCTTTCTGGACTTCTGTCGCCTCTTTCTGCATATCTCTTGCTTCTTTCTGCACCTTTCTTTGTCTTTCTGGACTTCTGTTGCCTCTTTCTGCATTTCTCTTGCTTCTTTCTGTGCCTTTTTTCCTCTTTCTGCACATGTCCTACCTCTGTAGGCATAGTTAGAAATTAGCATTTAAAAAACCTTAGAAATTCACTGAAAAAACCTTAGGTTTCAGGGACGTTATAGTTAGAAATTAGCTTTTAAAAACCTTTGAAATTCACTGAAAAACCATAGGTTTCAGGGACGTTATAGTTAGAAATTAGCATTTAAAAAACCATAGAAATTCACTAAAAAAAACATAGGTTTCAGGGACGTTATAGTTAGTTGGACATTTCACTCATACAAAACCTGAGAAATTCGGCCGTTATAGTTAGTTGAGCTAACTATAACTCGCGCCCCCGCAATGCACTGCTGATGACATCACATATTACATAATTCATGACATGGTCAGTGACATCACTGATGACATCTCAAATGACATCACTGATGACATCATCCAGTGACTGTGTTTTTCCGTAAAGTATAACGGCCGAATTTCTCTGGTTTTGTACAAGTGAAATGTCCAACTAACTATAACGTCCCTGAAACCTATGGTTTTTTCAGTGAATATATATATATATATATATATATCACCAGGAGATCCCGTAGTGTTGTCGGCAGAGATAAAACACACGGGCACAGATACCAGTTGCAGTAGATTTTAATCCGATGTTACATAGTCCAAATAATGCGTTTCGGCCGCCGACCTGCGGCTTTGATCACATAGCGCGCTACGCGCAGGTAGGGTCATATAAAGGCAGGTAAGTTGCTTTATGATAAGTTTACAAATTACATTGCTTTACGGTTATTTTACCAGTTTTACATGCTTTTGCTTTACTGTATTTACACAAGTGTTGCATCATAGATTTGACTTATGTGAATGCGCCAAGTCATCATGTGTGATTAAGACAGACAGGTAGGTCGACAGACATGAAGATAGAAAAAAGACTGAAAGATGGCCAGCGAGAGCGTGATATAATCAAGTATAGAAGTGGCCGATTACCTAATTTCCGGGCTAGCAAAAAATATATAAATATATATTTTTTATAAAAATATTCTTTAAAATATATATATCACACTGTACACATATGGCTGCATAACGCTGAATGAAAGTACAGAACACCTCAAGAGGCAGGACAGGTAATCAATGGACTCAAATGAAACGTTTTCATCGGAACACTTGATAAAGAAGCGTTGCGATACTCACGTAAGGCCAAACAAAAAATGGAAAGAATCTCGGCTATTGGGCTGACAGCACGCAGAACTGACTGGGCGAAGAGACCCCAAGGTAGAGGGAGCCCATAGCAATGACTAGTGGTGGCATAATAAAACCAACAGAGGAAGCCGGAGAACCGACCAGGTAATGATAGGGAGATATGTCTGAATGACTGGAATAAGCGCTGGGCGTGATGTGACTATACAACAAAAGAGAAGAAAGACATTTTTTTACATTTTTTTATTAGTAACGAAAAAGTGGATACATCCTAAGGAGTGGATGACATATGGCATAGTGCACGTGCTATATATGCATGTAGTGCTCAAAGTGAATGCAAGTGCACTATGTCAAAAATCACATGTAAAAAATAGAAACAAAGATTACTGTAAGGATACAGCAATGTAATAGTATTCGATCTCTAGATAGAGATCTCGGGGATCATACTCAAATGTATTATTGTCCCAGCCGGGACAAAGGTAAAATACACTGCATAGTGCATAGAAGGAGCCACAATTAGTGACATGTGAAAGGTGGTCCTAGGAATTAATAAAATGATGGAGTGAGTGCCAAGATACCAGAATCGAAAAGACAGAGAAGGTCAAAGTAAATGGAGATACATCAACAGATTGCAAGGAGGCATACAAAGCAGAGAGGAGGCAAATATAAGGATCACAGATAGTTATATAAATCCTCACTCATATTGAGACCCGATGGTGTCTTTGGGTCAAGCTCTAAGATGTAACGTGTTTCTAAATGTCTGAGCTTCTTTTCACGATTGCCCCCTCGTCTCAATGTCGGCACGCTGTCTATGACAAAGTATCTAAGGTATTCGAGATTGTTATTGTGTACCTCTTTAAAGTGTCTTGCTAGAGGATATATGTGGGATCATTGTTAACTATAGCTCTTAAATGTTGTAGGATCCTCATATGTACTTGGAGTTTAGTGCTCCCTGTGAGAAGTTGGCCTGGTATATGCTGTCCACTATTTATAGTGGGCACCTTGCACCAGTCCAAACAACCCCTTATTGGAGATAGGTTAAAGACAACCTTTATTGAAAGCTATCCTAGTGGTAGCTATGGAGAGCAGCCTTCAGGCTAAGTCTTGAAGGAATGTAAAGCAGCTTGTTTTACCAGTCTATAATCTCTTGAGTGACCAAATGAAAGAGGACCACACCAGGTGTATATTCAAAATATATGTATTTATTGCTAAACACACCCCTCTAGTCTCTTTATGAGGCTAGAGCTCGAAGTACATAAGTTATAAGTTAGTTATCAACAGTAATAGCACAAATACACGTTTGATCACTAGGGGCGTACCAAACCATATACCAATAAAGTGGTATAAGAACCACGACTGAGCTAGACACAAGGCCTAGAGCCTGTAGAAGTGCTTGGACCACAAGGAACCACCCAAGGTAGTGACACAGGGGACCCACGGGGACGCGTGCAGTGTGAGAACACAGCCGCGAATCGCCGTTGACTTCTGTGGGGAAAGTCGCGGTTGGAATTTTAAAGAAAAGGGACACTTAGAGGAGGACTTGGAGCAAACCCTTTTAGAACTGGGTCGTTCTAGAGTCTATACCCACGGGAGCACCGGAGTACTCGAGTTACCTCACCCAGGGAAGCCGGGTGCATAGGTGTCTTTCGGGGTCGGGTTTCGTCGTCGTTTTCAATGGCGATCTGCTGCAAAGTGCTGCTGGCGGCCAAGTCGAAAGTGTTTGGGTGGATCCAAAGGTGGATCGAAGATCTGAAGAACCTGAAAGCAGAGGGGACAGAGTCTGGGTCACTAGCCAGTGACCAGGAAGGCGATGAGCGGATGCCCACCGATGTTGGGTGCTTCAGGTAGGTTGATGGTTGTCTTGACTCTTCAGCCACGAGGTCCAGGAGGCGTCGACGACAACCAGGAGCTGGATTCGAGCTGTGCCACGACGTCTGTCGATTGCTGAGGTGTCGGCAACCGGATTGAACCCAACAAGCCTTGGCAACGGCAAGTCTCGTGGAAATAGAAGAAGGACGGTGGTGCACACCAGCAAGGTCTGAGGGACTCACCCAGTGAGGGTAAGTCAGGGCACACCTGGAGCAACCAGAAAAGCCCAAGCAGAAGAAGATTGGCCTTCGGGAGGGCCTACTAGCCAACAGACTAGCAACCACGAAGGAGCCTCGAGTGGACGCACTTAGAGCTGGCTCACGGGACACTCGTGGAGTGGAGGCCAGTGATCTTCGGTGCAGTCGGTGCTGGAGGCGGGGGCTACTGGGAGCCCAAAGCACAACTTCGTAGGAGACCAGAAAGAGGATGCACTTGCAAATGTGCTCGGTGTCCAGGGGTCACGGTTCCACGTTACCCACGACAGCTACGGGCCTCAGCTTTGCTGGGGACTCAGGGCAGCCTCGGGAAGTCTGGAAATCCACCTCTGGTGATGCAAAGACTTCGGCGTCCGGCGGGAGCTTCAGCGATGCAGACCGGACAATTGCTTCTTTGGTGCCTGCCAAGCAGGGGAGTCACTCCTTGACCCCAAGGGAGATTCTTCAGTCCTCTAATCTTAAAGTAGAGCGTCGAAGGTCCAGGATTCTGTGTCAGAGTTTCGTCCAGGTAAATCTAAAGTCCTAAGGACTGGGGTCCCATACTTATACCAAGTTAGGGGTTGGACATACTCTGGGGACCCACCTATGGGAGGGTCAGGGCAGAGGGGTGGTTACACCCCTTTCCCTTTGTCCAGTTTCGCGCCAGAGCAGGGGCTGGAAGCCCCTGAGCCGGTTTGAACTGGGGTATGCACAGGGACACCAAATGTGCCCCCAGTGCAGGACTTCAAAGCACCAGAGAGTGCTCCCGCCCAGCCCCAATACACACTATCCTGTCTGGGGAGGTGGTTACACCTCCCTGGGACAGGAAACCTATTGTCCAGGCCTCCCCTGCCGGAGTTTCGGTCAGCAGCAGGAGGCCAGACTCGTGTCTGTGGCAGCGGCATCCATTTTGTGATGCCAGGGCTCTGGAAAGAAGTTACCGGGTAGGCCGGTGGGTACATGTCTCTCCCTCTAGAAGGGTGGAATGCTACCCCCGCCGCCAGAACTGGCGGGGGGTAGTATTCCAAGATGTTTGACACCAAACTCGACATGTTTTGGTGCAGCCAGTCCAAAGTTAGCATTCTACCGCGAGGATATAATGCACTTAAGAGTATATGGTCAGGCTGCACTGCAAACAGCATCAGAGGAGGTACTCCGAATGCTGCAGAGGGGCTCTGCTCATGCAGGGGCACCCTCTCACATAAAAACCAAGCACTCTGCCTTCAGGATTGTCAAGGCCTGCCATAGGAGTGACTTATAGGTTTATAGGTGTGTGCAATGGTAGTGATATAGGTAGCCTATACCACTGTAAGGGGTGCATGCACCACCTTACTCAGGCTGCAGTAGCAGGCCTGTGGTGTCATTTTGGCTGGCCTTCCAGGGGTGGCATAATACATGCTTCAGCCCCTGGCAGGCCTCTGAGGTACCTATGCCCTGGGTACATAGTATACCATATACTAGGGACTTACAAGGGCACTCCAGATTCCAATCAGAGATGTGCCTAGGGCACATGGAAACCATTTTAGAGAGGAAGCAGCTAGGCTGGGGTTCTGATTAGCAGGGCCCCAGCCAGACTAAAGTCGAAAAACAGTGAAGCATCAGCAAAAAGTGGGGGTACCCATGTGAAGCAGATCCTACTCTCCTACACAACCCCCCCAAACGTAGGGACATTAAACTAACCTTGCCCAGTTAAGTCTTCATGTTCTAAGTGGAAGTACCTAGAGAGTCCATCTGCATTGGCATGGTTACTCCCAGGTCTATGTTCCACTGTGAAGTCCATCCCCTGTAGGGAAATGGACCACCTAAGCAGTTTGGGGTTTTCACCCTTCATTTGTTTTAGCCATAAGAGGGGCTTATGGTCTGTTTGAACAAGGAAGTGAGTACCAAACAAGTATGGCCTCAACTTCTTCAGAGCCCAGACCACAGCAAAGGCCTCCCTCTCAATGGCTGACCAACGTTTCTCTCTAGGGGTCAGCCTTCTGCTAATAAAAGCTACTGGCTGATCCTGACCTTCATCATTCAATTGTGACAGTACAGCCCCTACCCCCAATTCAGATGCATCTGTTTGGACAATGAACTTCTTGGAGTAATCAGGACTCTGTAGAATGGGAGCAGTGCACATGGCCTGCTTTAGGTCATCAAATGCCTTTTGACAGCTAACTGTCCACTGAACCTTTTTGGGCATTTTCTTGGAAGTTAAGTCATTCAGGGGTGTCACTATTGATCCATACCCCTTGACAAATCTCCTATAGTACCCAGTCAGGCCTAAAAAGGCTCTCACCTGAGTCTGGGTAGTTGGAGCAGTCCAGTCCATGATGGTCTGGATCTTGCTCTGCAAGGGTTGAACCTGGCCTCCACCCACAAGGTGGCCCAGGTACACAACCTGACTCTGCCCTATCTGGCACTTGGTGGCCTTGATAGTCAGGCCTGCTTTCTGCAGGGCCTGTAAAACATTTCTGAGGTGGACCAGGTGATCCTCCCAGGTGGAGCTAAAGACAGCAATATCATCTAGATATGCTGCACTATAGGCTTCCAGACCTGTAAGGACTGTATTCACCAACCTCTGAAAAGTGGCAGGTGCATTCTTCAGACCAAAGGGCATCACCACAAATTGATAATGCCCACTAGGGGTTGAGAATGCTGTTTTTGGCTTTGCATCATCAGCTAGTCTGATCTGCCAGTAGCCAGCTGTCAGGTCAAATGTGCTTAGATACTTGGCTGAGGCCAAAGTGTCTATTAGCTCATCTGCCCTAGGTATTGGATGGGCATCAGTCCTAGTGACTGCATTGAGACCCCTGTAGTCCACACAAAACCTCATCTCTCTTTTCCCACCATTGGTGTGAGGTTTTGGCACAAGGACCACTGGACTAGCCCAAGGGCTATCTGAGGGTTCAATAACTCCCAAATCCAACATCTTCTGGACTTCTGTCCTGATACAGTCCCTGACATGGTCAGGTTGCCTATAAATCTTATTTTTAATAGGCAGACTGTCCCCAGTGTCCACTTCATGAGTGCACCAGGTGGTCTGACTGGGTGTCAGTGAGAATATGTGTCTGAACTGATTGAGCACCTGTCTGCAATCAGTTTGCTGCTGGGCAGTGAGGCTGCCTGCCAAGGCTACACCATCCACTGACCCATCATCAGGGTTCTGTGAGAGCAGGTCAGGGAGTGGGTCACTCTCTTCCTCCTGTCCCTCATCAGTAGCCATGAGCAAGCCCATGTCTGCCCTGTCCACATATGGTTTTAATCTGTTGACATGGAGAACCCTGTGGGGACTCCTGGGTGTTCCTAGGTCTACTAAGTAGGTAACCTCACCCTTCTGTTCAACAATGGTATGGGGTCCACTCCATTTGTCTTGGAGAGCTGCTGGGGCCACTGGCTCCAACACCCACACCTTCTGTCCTGGCTGGTAAACAGTCAGGACAGCCTTTGGTCATGCCAGGCTTTTTGAAGTTCCTGGCTAGCCTCAAGGTTTTTAGTTGCCTTTTTCATGTACTCAGCCATCCTGGAGCGGAGACCAAGTACATAGTCCACTATGTCTTGCTTTGGGGGCTTGAGAGGTAACTCCCATCCTTCCTTCACCAAGCACAATGGACCCCTGACAGGGTGACCAAACAAAAGTTCAAAAGGGCTGTAGCCAACCCCTTTTGAGGCACCTCCCTGTATGCAAATAAAAGGCAGGGCAAGAGTATGTCCCATCTTCGCCTAAGCTTTTCTGGGAGCCCTTTAATCATGCCCTTCAAGGTTTTGTTGAATCTCTCAACTAAACCATTGCATTGTGGGTGATAGGGTGTGGTGAACTTGTAAGTCACTCCACACTCCTTCCACATTGCTTTCAAGTATCCAGACATAAAGTTAGCACCCCTGTCTGATACAACCTCCTTAGGGAAGCCCACTCTTGAGAAAATTCCCAGGAGGGCCCTTGCCACCACAGGTGCTGTAGTGGTCCTAAGGGGAATAGCCTCTGGGTACCTGGTGGCATGATCCACTACCACCAGGATAAACCTGTGCCCAGATGCTGTTTGGGGATCCATGGGACCAACAATGTCAATCCCCACCCTTTCAAAGGGAACCCCCACCACAGGTAGTGGTATCAGGGGGCCTTTGTAGTGCCACCTGCCTTGCCACTGGCCTGGCAGGTTACACAGGAGCGACAAAACTCCTTGGTGTCTTCAGACATGTGGGGCCAGTGAAAGTGAGGGACAATTCTGTCCCAAGTCTTGTTCTGGCCCAGGTGACCTGCTAAGGGAATGTCATGGGCTAGGGTCAATAGGAAGCCCCTGAACTTCAGAGGTATGACCAACCTCCTGGTGGCACCAGGCTTGGGGTCTCTACACTCTGAGTACAAGAGTCCATCATCCCAATACACAGTATGGGGACCACTAGCTTTCCCAGCAGCCTCAGCAGCAGCTTGCTGTCTGAGGGGTTCAAGAGAGGGGCAGCTCTGCTGCTCCTGGCTCAGATCTGCCCTGGAAGGGCCCCTGTCCCCAAGAACTCAACCTGGTCAGGTTCAAGCTCCTCTGGGACAGTTCCTTCCTCAGGACTGAGATCATCCCCCTCAAGAGACTGATCTTCCTTCTGAGCCAAGGGGGAAGGCACTGCCTTTACCCTACTACTCCTCTTCTTGGAGGGCACTTGGTCCATTATTCCAGAATCCAAGGCCTGTTCAGTGTTAGACATTTTGGCTTGTGACCTGGTCACAGCAAACACATCTGCAGGGATGCCCAGCATTTCTGCATGGGTCCTGAGCTCCACTTCTGCCCAAGCTGAAGTTTCTAAATCATTGCCAAGCAAGCATTCAACTGGTAGGTCTGCACTTACCACAACCTTCTTAAGGCCAGTTACCCCTCCCCAGGAGAAGTTAACAACTGCCAGAGTATGGTCTGTTCTGACATTGCTAGCATTGGTCACTTGGTACATTTCACCAAGTATAATCTGCCCAGGATTCACAAGGTCTTGTGTCACCATGGTGACACTTGCCCCTGTGTCCCTAAATGCCAAAGCCTCTTTTCCATTGATTAAGGGCTGTTGCCTGTACTTGCCCAGATTACTGGGACTCACAGAGGAGGTCACATCCATGCCTCCATCACAGACTAGGACAGCCTGAGTGAGTTCTCTGACTAGGTCAGAGCTCATCTCCTTACCCAGGGTCAACCCTACTAAACCCTTGGCTTGTGTAGTCCCACCACCAACTGTAACTGCACTAGGGGGAGCAGGTGCCTTAGGGGCATTGGTGGGGGCTGGAGTAGAGTCTTTGGACTTGGTGCAATCACTGGTCCAGTGGGTCTTTTGCTTACAGACCTTGCACCATGGTTTCTTTTGGCCTTTCCCTTTGTTAGACTGTGAATCCCCACCTGAAGAAGATTTTTGGGGGCCTTGTGAAGACTTCTGGTCTTTACCCTTCTCCCCACCCTTATCAGAGTTCTTAGAATCTTGCTTCTTTGGGTCACCACCTTGGTTCTGTACCTTCTGCCTCACCCTGGTTCTGACCCATTTGTCTGCCTTCTTTCCCAATTCTTGGGGAGAGGTCAGATCAGAGTCCACCAGGTGCTGATGCAACAGCTGATTTTGACAATTATTAAGAATCTGCTCCCTCATGATAAGATTGTACAATCCTGTGAAGTCACATACCTTACTGCCCAATAACCAACCTTCCAGAGCCTTGGCAGAACAATCAACAAAGTCCACCCAGTCTTGAGTCTGTGCTTTTGGGTATCTCTGAACTTTAACCTGTATTGTTCAGTGGTTAGGCCAAACCCATCAATCAGAGCACTCTTCAAGACTGTGTAATTATCAGCATCCTCCTCTCTAACAGTGAGGAGCTTATCTCTACCTTTGTCTGCAAAGGAGAGCCACAAGATTGCTGCCCACTGCTCCTGAGGGACCCTCTGTACTTTACAGGCCCTCTCCAGTGCAGTTATCCATTTGTGGATGTCATCCCCACTCTGGTAGGGAGGGACAATCTTGCTCAGGTTTCTATGGTCATAAGACCTTTCCCTATCTCTGGGGAAATTGCTGCCACCATGGGACTCTAGTCCCATCTTTTTCTCTCTTTGTAGAGATCTAGGGACTCCCTGTCTATAGCCAACTGCTGTTTTCTGAGCTCAAGCTGGGCTTGCTCATACTGAATCAGTCTCTTTCTCCTGTCATGAGAGGATTCTCTCCTATGAGAAGAGACAGAGGTCCCTATTGAGGTGTCAGAGTGGTTAGACTCCTGAGAAGGAGATCTAGCCCTTCTTGGCACACTCTCAACTCTTCCTGGGGGACAAAGGTGAGGTCATCCTGATCCTCCCCTTCATCCACAGGAATAGCTGGGTTTTCCAGGTCAAGGTCATTGTCACCTTCCTGGCCAGTTTCAGAGGGGGGGCCTGGGTTTCTTCACCCCTGACCCCTTCCTCATTTTCTGCCCCACCCTCTCTGCCTACCCCTTCAGACCCTAGGGGTCTGCTGAGATCATCAGCCAGTAACACCTCCCTGAGGTGTTGGGTGCTGGCACTTTTGCCTGCCTTCAACTTCCTAGTATTGCATAATGCTCTCAATTCCAAGAATGGGAGTTTATCATACTTGGAGGGAAGAAGCCCACTGGCTTCTGGCAAGGACTCACTGGGTCCTGGCTTTGAAGACATTACTAGTGAGGTGTGGTGTATGCACTACCTACTCTAGTGTGGCCTACTAAACTCTCTTGAGTTGTAGAAAGGGTGTGCTATCCCTTAACACACAACTCTAAGTTCAGTAGAACTTACTGTATACTAAGCTTGATTTATATGTACCTAAGGTACCCTTAGTGGTTTTCAGTTGATCAATTCAATTGAGATTATCTGGTAAAACAATAGCAAGCTGGAATCCCACACGCTGCACACCAATGTGAGAAGTTGGCCTGGTATATGCTGTCCACTATTTATAGTGGGCACCTTGCACCAGTCCAAACAACCCCTTATTGGAGATAGGTTAAAGACAACCTTTATTGAAAGCTATCCTAGTGGTAGCTATGGAGAGCAGCCTTCAGGCTAAGTCTTGAAGGAATGTAAAGCAGCTTGTTTTACCAGTCTATAATCTCTTGAGTGACCAAATGAAAGAGGACCACACCAGGTATATATTCAAAATATATGTATTTATTGCTAAACACACCCCTCTAGTCTCTTTATGAGGCTAGAGTTCGAAGTACATAAGTTATAAGTTAGTTATCAACAGTAATAGCACAAATACACGTTTGAGCCCTAGGGGCGTACCAAACCATATACCAATAAAGTGGTATAAGAACCACGACTGAGCTAGACACAAGGCCTAGAGCCTGTAGAAGTGCTTGGACCACAAGGAACCACCCAAGGTAGTGACACAGGGGACCCACGGGGGACGCGTGCAGTGTGAGAACACAGCCGCGAATCGCCGTTGACTTCTATGGGGAAAGTCGCGGTTGGAATTTTAAAGAAAAGGGACACTTAGAGGAGGACTTGGAGCAAACCCTTTTAGAACTGGGTCGTTCTAGAGTCTATACCCACGGGAGCACCGGAGTACTCGAGTTACCTCACCCAGGGAAGCCGGATGCATAGGTGTCTTTCGGGGTCGGGTTTCGTCGTCGTTTTCAATGGCGATCTGCTGCAAAGTGCTGCTGGCGGCCAAGTCGAAAGTGTTCGGGTGGATCCAAAGGTGGATCGAAGATCTGAAGAACCTGAAAGCAGAGGGGACAGAGTCTGGGTCACTAGCCAGTGACCAGGAAGGCGATGAGCGGATGCCCACCGATGTCGGGTGCTTCAGGTAGGTTGATGGTCATCTTGACTCTTCAGCCACGAGGTCCAGGAGGCGTCGACGATGACCAGGAGCTGGATTCGAACTGTTCCACGACGTCTGTCGATTGCTGAGGTGTCGGCTACCGGATTGGACCCAACAAGCCTTGGCAACGGCAAGTCTTGTGGAAATAGAAGAAGAACGGTGGTGCAGACCAGCAAGGTCTGAGGGACTCACCCAGCGAGAGTAAGTCAGGGCATGCCTGGAGCAACCAGCGAAGCCCAAGCAGAAGAAGATTGGCCTTCGGGAGGGCCTACTAGCCAATGGACTAGCGACCGCGAAGGAGCCTCGAGTGGACGCACTTAGAGCTGACTCACGGGACACTCGTGGAGTGGAGGCCAGTGATCTTCGGTGCAGTCGGTGCTGGAGGTGGGGGCTACTCGGAGCCCAAAGTACAACTTCGTGGGAGACCAGGAAGAGGATGCACTTGCAAATGTGCTTGGTGTCCAGGGGTCACGGTTCCACGTTACCCACGACAGCTACGGGCCACAGCTTTGCTGGGGACTCAGGGCAGCCTCGGCAAAGTTTGGAAATCTACCTCTGGTGATGCAAAGACTTCAGCGTCCGGCGGGAGCTTCAGCGATGCAGACCGGACAATTGCTTCTTTGGTGCCTGCCAAGCAGGGGAGTCCCTCCTTGACCCCAAGGGAGATTCTTCAGTCCTCTAATCTTAAAGTAGAGCATCGAAGGTCCAGGATTCTGTGTCAGAGTTTCGTCCAGGTAAATCTAAAGTCCTAAGGACTGGGGTCCCATACTTATACCAAGTTAGGGGGTTGGACATACTCTGGGGACCCACCTATGGGAGGGTCAGGGCAGAGGGGTGGTTACACCCCTTTCCCTTTGTCCAGTTTCGTGCCAGAGCAGGGGCTGGAAGCCCCTGAGCCGGTTTGAACTGGGGTATGCACAGGGACACCAAATGTGCCCCCAGTGCAGGACTTCAAAGCACCAGAGAGTGCTCCCGCCCAGCCCCAATACACACTATCCTGTCTGGGGAGGTGGTTACACCTCCCTGGGACAGGAAACCTATTGTCCAGGCCTCCCCTGCCGGAGTTTTGGTCAGCAGCAGGAGGCCAGACTCGTGTCTGTGGCAGCGGCATCCATTTTGTGATGCCAGGGCTCTGGAAAGAAGTTACCGGGTAGGCCGGTGGGTACATGTCTCTCCCTCTAGAAGGGTGGAATGCTACCCCCGCCGCCAGAACTGGCAGGGGGGTAGTATTCCAAGATGTTTGACACCAAACTCGACATGTTTTGGTGCAGCCAGTCCAAAGTTAGCATTCTACCGCGAGGATATAATGCACTTAAGAGTATATGGTCAGGCTGCACTGCAAACAGCATCAGAGGAGGTACTCCGAATGCTGCAGAGGGGCTCTGCTCGTGCAGGGGCACCCTCTCACATAAAAACCAAGCACTCTGCCTTCAGGATTGTCAAGGCCTGCCATAGGAGTGACTTATAGGTTTATAGGTGTGTGCAATGGTAGTGATATAGGTAGCCTATACCACTGTAAGGGGTGCATGCACCACCTTACTCAGGCTGCAGTAGCAGGCCTGTGGTGTCATTTTGGCTGGCCTTCCAGGGGTGGCATAATACATGCTTCAGCCCCTGGCAGGCCTCTGAGGTACCTATGCCCTGGGTACATAGTATACCATATACTAGGGACTTACAAGGGCACTCCAGATTCCAATCAGAGATGTGCCTAGGGCACATGGAAACCATTTTAGAGAGGAAGCAGCTAGGCTGGGGTTCTGATTAGCAGGGCCCCAGCCAGACTAAAGTCGAAAAACAGTGAAGCATCAGCAAAAAGTGGGGGTACCCATGTGAAGCAGATCCTACTCTGCTACACTCCCCACGTATTTGAGGCCGCAGCTGCATTCAAGTATATAAACAGCGTATTCTGTTCTGCAAGTGTATCTATTTTGTAACACAATAGGTTCGGTACGGAACTTGGCAGCGACCTGGGTAGTATTGATGCCGAACCTGCACGCTCTACAGGTGTTACATTTGTGGAACCCCTTAATGTCAGAAAGCCAATTGGTCTTCGTAATGACTTCCGGGTTGCTCTTAACTAGAGCATCTCTCATCGAGAATGCCCGATGATAAGTAATGGTGGGTCTGGTGGCGACTAGAGGACCCAGGACAGGGTCGTTCTGGACAATGCGCCATTGCCTGTTGACTATAGTTCTGATTGCCCGTTCTTCCTTGCTATAGGTGATAATAAGGCGAGTGTCAACAGTGCCAGTGAAACTAGTGTCTGAGTTAGTAGTAGTGTCACAAGATTCATTGGAAGGTTTGGCAATTAACAGTGTCTCTCTAGGTATCGCATTGGCTCTAGTTCTAGCTCTTGTAATGGATGTGGCAGTGTACCCCCGTGCGATGAATCGAAGGTGTGCTTCATCCTGGCACAGTTTCAGGTCTCCCTCAGAGCTGCAGATTCTACGGAGACGGAGCATTTCACCATACGGTATACTAGCTAGGAGATGTTTAGGGTGGAAACTCGTAGCATGCAGTGTGGAGTTTCCAGCTGTATGTTTACAGTGTAGTTTGGAATGCATTGACCCATTCTCAATGTAGATGGTGATATCAAGGAATTCGATAGCAGTCTTGCTAATGTTAGCATTACACTCTAGATTCAATTCATTGTTATTAATGGCAGAAATGAACTCAAGTGCACTATCATTAGTGCCATTCCAAATGACAAAAACATCGTCAATATAGCAAAGCCATGTAACAATATGTGTACTCCACGGTTCTCTGTGAGTGACCCTCAGGACCTGCTCCTCCCACCAGCCTTCATGCAAGCATGCATAGCTGGGAGAGAAGCAGGCACCCATAGCCACCCCTGCAATTGTTGATAAATAGCCTTGTCAAACATAAAAAAATTATTATTGAGACACCATTCTATCATAAACATGATGAGCTCATTATGACGGTAGTAGTGTATGGGTCGCCCTTTTAAGTAATGTTTACATGCTCTTAACCCATCAAGATGTTGGATGCTAGTATACAGGGAGGTGATATCCATGGACAGTAAGGTATAATTCTCTGACCATTTGATGTCTTTGATTTTAGTGAGAAAGTCACTAGTGTCACGAAGATAAGATGGTAGAGATACGACAAATTCCTGCAAGAAATAATCAACATACTTAGACATATGTTCACATAAGCTGTTACATGCTGATATAATGGGACAACCAGGAATAGGAGAGCAACCCTTACGGACTTTCGGGAGGAAATACAGGGAGCACAGGCATCTCATTATGGAGGAAAAGAAATTCATCTTTGGTGATCAGGCCTTCCATTTTAAATCCGTTAAGTTTCTTTTTTAGTTCGTGTCTTTTTTTGTTGACTTTCTGGGTGTTCGATCCTTTGTAGCATGAGGCATCATTTAAGTGTTTTTGTGCTTCTTCCAGGTATTGCGATCTCGGCCAAAGAACAATATTACCCCTTTGTCTGATTTATTGATGACAATCTGATTGTTGCTGCGTAGTCATTTCACCAAGGCAAAATAATGTTTATTGTAGTGTCTGGAATGGCTATGCATGCACTTGTGTTGTAAGTCTTTGAGTTCATCAATCACAACATCGTTGAAAGTGTCAATGGCATCTCTAGGCATCATAGGTGTAAATGTGGACGGGGGTTTGAATGAACTGGAGACCCTAGTGACTGTATCCATGCCTTCTCTGCACAGCAAGTGTTGGGTTGAAGCTGGTAGAGGCTCAGATTGTAGCTCGTGCAGAGTGCGAATTGTGGAAATATCAGAAACCGTGAGGTTGCTCTCAATAGGACCAGTGATAAAAGGAAGTGGGGTGGATGGGAGATTGGAGTGTTTGAGCTTGAAAAATTTGATCAACTTACGAATGAATTTAAAGATGTCAATGCGCGTTCTACTGTAGTAGAAACTGCTTTCTGCGCAGTACGTAAGGCGAAGAGAGAGAAGTTGTGTTTCCGCTTTGTTAAGGACAGTGTCTGTGAGGTTAATGACAGTGTTAGTGTTGCCAATCATTTTCGCCTCCAGTTGTTCTGTCTCCTGTTGTTTGGCTTTTGATTGCCTGCATTTTCTCCTTTCGCGTCTCTTTTGGTTTCGTCTGTGCCTTGTTTTTTGGTTATCCGTGGGCGTAGTGTTTGACGTCGGTGTAATCTTAAAAAATCCAATTCTTCGGCAAGGGTGAAGTTATTATCAATTGCCTCTCCATGGATTAGACGGTCACGCCCATCTTCAGAGTCGTTGCCACTTTCTATAGCTGAGCTTAAGTCAGAGACAGATGCTGACTCTGACCCTTGAATACCGCTCCGGACCTCCTGAGTGGCGAGGTTAGTTTTGTTGAACTTTTGCCGCTTTGCTGTATCATATTTTCTAGCAAAGGTAAAGATTTGCCCAGTCTCGTAATCAGCCTTGTCCCTTGCAAATTTGAATACTTTCCTTGTTTTGATTGTCTCTTCCTGTTTTCTCAGTCTTGCTGTGATTTCATCACGACCTTTAGCAATTAGGCCTTTTTGGTCCAATTTGTCAAGCTCAATGTTGATCCGTTAGATTTCTTTCATGGTTGACATGCGATCAATCTCGGCATACCTAATCAAAATAATTATTAGTCTCATCGACTATATATGTCCAATCCAACACTGGGTACCTTGACTGAGCCTTACAGCATTGAAAAGGCGATGAACGCCAAAATGCGTCTGCTGTTATTAGAGAAGCTTTCAACGATCCTGCGAGTGCTCCAACTGTTTTTGAGTTGCTGTGTAGCAAAAGTGAGGTCCCACCCTCACCCCATGGATATAGCACCCGTCCTGAGTTCCGAGTCCGAGGTGGGAGCTGTGATGGTGACTAAAATCGAACTCTAGAACTGCCGCCGATGAGTTTTTCCTGCCCACTGAAGAGTCGCAAGTTTTTCAAACTTGGGGACGTTCAGTTATTTATCTGACGCATATGGGAAGAATGTCATGTGCAATCCGGCGGCTGCGGTGAGGGACATGTTCGTGACACAGTGTTGTAGATGGAATGGCCGCCCAGGCAGGGCACCATAGGTGAAAACACTGATCAGACATTTTGCAAGCAGTGGCCGTGAAGTATCGCATTTCCATTGTGTGTCCATCGAGGACGAAATTGACATTTGGGACATTGTTTCCAGACATTAGAATTCGTCACAATCATATGAGCAATGAGGTATGAGAACGGCACATCAACTGCTAAGAAACGCGAATCAGCTCTACTGTTTGCAGCCATCCCATTGGCCAGGAATCAACCAATGGCAGAAGCGGACATAATATATCTGTCCAATCCAACACTGGGTACCTTGATTGAGCCTTACAGCATTGAAAAGGCGATGAACGCTGAAACACGTCTGCTGTTAATAAAGAAGCTCTCAACGATCCCGCAAGTGTTCCAACTGTTTTTGAGTTGCTGTGTAGCAAAAGTGAGGTCCCACCCTCACCCCAGGGATATAGCACCCATCTTGAGTTCGGAGGCTTTTACAATTCAGAAGCTGGGTCAAGAGGTTGGCAGGAATACGTGAGGTGTAACGTGCATGAACGCGACCACCTAACACTAGTATTCAACAAATCTGAAACTAATTTGCTCTTGTTTCAATCAATATGTCAGCCGACGCGCTAAAAGAACGAGAGGAGGCGGCAGCCAATATGTTTGATGACAACAAAGCCCCCATAATGAACTCAATCACCCACAATGCATCACAAGGGGCTCACAATTTAAACTTAAGAGAGCACTTCAAACAATTGGAAAAAGCAATGCGTAACGAACAAAGCAAATGGTGGGAGGCAAAATCCTTACAGCGCTACCTCGATGTAGGACGTATACCTAGAGGCTTGAGGATTTTAATTACCCCTAGTTATGAGACACCCGACAGAGACATGATGAAAGAATGGGCTGAAACCAACCTTGAATCCTCGCGTAGGCTGCTGGTAATTTTAGTAAAATATGCTGAAAAGGACAGACTAAAACTGCAGGAGCAAATTGAGGCAATCAATGGGGAAATCAGCGCCATGAATCAAACAGAGGACGCCATTAAACTACGAGATGAAATGAATAAACGACTTAAAAAGGAAGAGGACAGAATCAGGGAAAGGAAAGCGTATAAGTTTCATAGAGACTGGGCGGATTACGAGAATGGACGCATTTTTACCTTCGCAAAGAAGTTTGACGCAATGAAAATATCGAAATATGGAGACAACCAAATGGCTAAACAAAACATAATGGAGGAAAGAGTAGGATATGGAGGCGCCTCAAGCTCTGATCTAAGCTCTGCCATTGAAAGTGAAACGGAAATGGAATCACGCAGACAGACAATGGGGCAGGTTCCAGCACAAATTTCACTCACGGATGAAGTAGATTTTTTATGTCACCAAAGGTTGTTATCTCTACGCCCCAGGAATCAAACAAATATACAACAAAAACCCGGACCATCAAACGTAGGGAAAGAAGGAGGGCAGCAAAACGAAGAACCAAAAATCAAAGGACAACAGAGGCGTCAACCAAGGAGGAACTGGAGACGTTAATAAACAACTCCAAGACTGAGGCCCCTACAGTCATAAATCTTACGGAGGTAGTCCTAAATAAAGCGGAACAACAACTACTAATGCTTGGTCTATCCTTCTGCCCGAAAAGTTCTTTTGATTACGCTGCCACAAGGATGGATATCTACAGGGGGGTTCGCAAATTAAAACTCAAAAAATATTTCCAAACCCAAAAATACCCAAGTGCGAACACCGTGGAGGCACAAAATGAACAGCCAACAAACTCCCAGTCGGATTACAATTTCGATAGCTCGGATTTGGCACTGAGTGTCATGCAGGATTTGGCAAAGGAAACCTACCCTGTCAGTCCAACTATTGACAATGTGGGGAATACCGGCAACACTGAGGGTTCAACTGTCAGCAACACGCCCTTTAAGCCTAAGTCAACCTTTAATCCCATCATGTTAAAAGACTCTATAGATATATTCCATGACCAGGTGGTAACAAGTATCAAATGCCTCAATCACCAGGTATCAAATATCAAAAAACGCAGAGTAAATCAGCGGGAGTTACAATACCATTAGCTCATGACGAAACTGAAGGAGAATCCTGAGATAGTGGTTCGCAATGCGGACAAGGGAGGCAATTTAGTCCTTTGGCACATCAAAGACTATACTCAGGAGGCCATGAATCAACTAACGGACACCAATTGTTATTGCCGAAGTGATATCATTAAATTGAGGAAAACCAACAATGATTACAAAGGAAAATTAATAGCATGGAAAAATGCAGGACTGCTTTCAACTGACGAATTTAAATTTTAAAAAAATGAGAATCCCGTTACACCAATCAGGTATTTTGTTCCGAAAATACACAAAAACTCCACACATCCCCCAGGAAGGCCCATTATATCGGCTAGAAAAAGTCTGTTAGAAAATACCTCGAAATATGTGGACTTCTATTTACAGGAACATGTCCAACGATTAACATCATTTGTTCAAGACACTGGAGATTTTGTGGCTAAAATGAGAAATTTCAAGTGGCAAGACAATTTTCTACTTATATCCATGGACGTAACTGTCAGGGTTTGACCGGTTACGCGCTGACTGTGTCAACACGCGAAACCAGGAAGCGGGCAGACCCAAGCCTGAAGACTACAGATCCCGTTATGCCCCGCGAGACACGTTGTACGTGCTCTGATGTCACACCAGGAAATCAAGTACAAGAGCGTCCGTGAACAATCCTCGCGGCCGATTATTCCAGTTTCTTTGGTTCACTGACGGCTCCTCCAGTACAGGCGGTAAGAGGGCGGTGCGCCCAGTAACTTTGTTACGCATCCCTCGGATTGCCGTCAAAGGGGCTTGTAAGCCCTGCCTTGCACCGAAGCATTCCTTGTGTTTTCCCCGTTGGATGAGACCAGCTGATTGGTCTCGTGCGGGGAAAGATTACTGTGTTTTCCCCGTTGGATGAGACCGGCTGTGCGTGGTCTCGTGCGGGGAAAAGATCGCAGAGACTCAGTGACATTCTAACTGAGTCCCGCATTCCTTGTGTTCTCCCCGTTGGATGAGACCAGCTGATTGGTCTCGTGCGGGGAAAGATTACAGAAACTCAGTGTCTTATCTAACTGAGTCCCAAGTCCCTTGTCCTTTCCCTGTTGGCAGAGACCAGCAGTGAACGGTTTCGTGCGGGGAAGGACTAGAATTCTGTTTGACACAATCCTGGCCTGGCATTGCATTGGGTTGATATTTTCCAAAGTTTTCATAGAGACTGACGAAGAAAACTAATTGACCCAGCCAATACTTACCGTATCTTATCACCTTATTGTTCTTTGTCTTGTTTTATTTCCCAGGAGAGAGGTACTAGATAGGGGTCCAGACTGTTAAGTCCCTGCAGTTACCGCATTTCTATATGTATCTATAGGTATGTGTAAAGGGGACTATTATTAGTAGTTTATGGTGTTCCTCTGAGAAAGAGGTTTATTACATGTCTGTTCTCTCTTTCTGATCCTTCTTAGAGTATATGGAAACCCTGCATTCCCCCTACTCTCTTCTGGCAGCCATCGCTTATCTTTTCCTTTACAGGTAGGGTGTATGAAGTTCAGCAGTGTGGGTAATACGCTAGATTCTTGAACCTAAGTAAAGGTGATACCACTCTCCACTGATCTTGTGTTTCTCTATTTCTTCTTAGATCTCCCTCCCTGCTGTTCCTACCCTTTCCTTCCCTCGCTTGACTATCCCAACAGTCTGTGTGTGTGTACATTCCAGACTTGGGGCCGTCGAGAGGTGGACCCCTTTTAGCAACAGCACAATCCCGAGGAATCTGGACGGGGAAGTCCGACAGAATAATCGGCCCACGAATTCTTTCCTCCTGGATGTGCTGAGGTTAGGGATGGCCACTTTGGATGATGTTATGGCGGCTCTGGCGTTGGTACAAACAGAGCTGGCAGCCTCGCGGCAGGAAACAGCACACCTGCAAGCCCGAGTAGACAGAATACAGAGAAACCCGTTTGATGTAGGAGGAACCCCACATCCTGCCTCAGTAATAGTAGAAATGCCCTCACAAATTCCCTTAGCTCCCCCTGAAAGGTTTTATGGAGAGATTAAGAAGGTGCAGGTCTTTATGACTCAAGTATTGCTCCACTTCACTTGTAAACCCAAACTGTTCACCACTAACCAAGCCCGGGTGGCGTTTTTGGTTTCTTATTTGGGTGGTGAGGCAGCACAGTGGGCAGTCCCGGTAGTAAGACGGGACGATCCCCTTCTCTATGACTGGGACGAATTCAAAATAGAATTCGAAAAAACATTCGATCGTCGTGCCAACACCTTCTCCGCAGATAGGGATCTACTAGAGCTCCGGCAGGGTACCTCCGATCTGGTTACATACCTCAATAATTTTTGAAGGCTAGTTGCAGAAACTGACTGGCCTGAGGTCAAGCAGTCGGCCATCTTTTATCAGGGGCTCACAGAGGAGTTAAAAGATGTCCTTGCCCAAATAGACCCCCAACCCCGCACATGTGCCGCGCTCATTGAGCTCACGCTGCGCCTTGACCATAGACTCAAAGAACGGAAAGGGGATCATAGGAGGAAGGAGAGGTATACCCCACTGCATGAAAGATCGCCCTCCATGGAAAAACCTTTCGCAAAACCTGAACCAATGGAGATAGGGGCGGTGAGAGACTCACTAACGCTTAGTGAGAGAGACCATCGACGCAAACAGGGATTGTGTCTGTATTGTGGGAGGAAGGGACATTTCCTCCGTGACTGTCCAGTGAAACCCAAATATGGCCGGCCCAGAACAGGACAACTGGCCACTATAGTGGCAGACAAGGGGGTGGAAAATCCCAACGCTTGAGGGCAGCAGAAGGGAAACCCCCAAGCAACTGTACTATCCCTTCAATAACTCCCTGTGCACAGACCGATTCCAACCATTTATTCATTACGTTGGAAGTGGCGATAGATCAAGAACAGAAACCTGTACGAGCCATGGTGGATTCAGGAGCCACTGGATGCTTTATGGACCGGGATGAAGCAGCAAGATTGGGTATCCAGCTTCTGTGCAAACCCCGTCCTGAAGCGGTGTATGCTGTCGATGGAAAAGAACTGGAGTCAGGACCCATAAGTCACCACACTCCTGAATACGAACTCACTTTTGCTGGCTATCATCATGAATGGTTGTCCTTCAACATCATTCGAGCCCCACAATATGGGGTTATATTAGGCCTCCCGTGGTTACAACAACACGAACCCCTCATAAACTGGGCGACAAAAACCCTACAACTAACATCTCCTTACTGTCAGGAACACTGTCTTCAGCCACGTATCAGGCCTTCTCAAACATTGGCCTCAAAGCACTACATAGCGACGGCAGCAGAAAAGGAGGTAACGCTGCCCCTATGTTATGGAGCATACGCGGACGTCTTCAGTGATTCACAGGCGGAGGTGCTCCCTCCGCACCGGGAATACGACTGTTGGATCGACCTGACTCCGGGAGCGGTTATTCCGTGTGGCAGAATATACGCCCTTTCTGTCCCAGAAACCGAATATCTCTGTTCTTATCTGGATAAACACCTAGCGATGGGATTCATCCGGCCCTCCCGGTCTCCTGCAGCATTCCCCCTTTTTTTTATACCAAAAGCTAATGGGGATCTGCGGTGTTGCATCGACTTTAGGGCCTTAAACGCCATCACCATAAAAAACCAGTATCCGCTGCCGTTAATCCCTGTTCTTTTGGAACAGGTAAGAGCGGCTGGCATTTATACTAAACTTGATCTGCGAGGAGCATATCATTTGGTACGAATGCGCCGAGGCGATAAGTGGAAAACGGCCTTCAAGACGCGGTATGGGCTCTTCGAATATCTGGTTATGCCTTTGGGTTATGCAACGCCCTGCCGCGTTTCAATTTTTTCTCAATGAGGTGCTCAGGGAATACCTTGACCACTTCGTTGTGGTTTATATCGACGACATTCTGATATATTCGGACAACGAAGAAGACCATGCCGTCCATGTAGGTAAAGTCCTCCAAGCTTTACGCAAACACCAACTCTACTGCAAGATCTCAAAATGCGAATTCCATGTGACCACGGTTGAGTTCTTGGGAGTCATGCTTACCCCTTCAGGCCAGGTGATGGCAGAAAGGAAAGTCAAGGCGGTGGTAGAGTGGCCGCGTCCACAAAACGTTAAAGACATCCAAAGTCTGTTAGGGTTTGCGAACTTCTATCGGAGATTCATTCAACATTTCTCTGACTTAGTAGCACCCCTGACTCGCCTGACCAGAAAGAAAACGCCCTTTGTATGGACCGAGGAAACTCAAGAAGCATTCGATCTTCTCAAAAAAGGGTTTACAACTGCACCTGTTCTGGCTCATGCAAACCCTCATCTGTCCTTCATAGTGGAGGCCGACGCATCGGACGTGGCACTGGGAGCAGTCCTGTCTCAACGGGATGAAACCACCGGTTATCTCCACCCCATTGCGTTTATGTCTCGGAAACTGAACACAGCGGAACTAAACTACACAATAGCCGAAAAAGAGCTCTTGGCTATCAGGGATGCGCTGCTGGAGTGGAGACACTGGTTGATGGGAGCGGTCCACCAGGTGACGGTGTACTCAGACCATCGTAATCTGCAATTCATGCGAGCCGCACGGCATCTCACACCACGGCAGCTTCGTTGGATGCAATTCTTTGAAGAATACCATTTTGTTGTAACCTTTAGGCCTGGAGTTAACAACAAAAAAGCCCATGCTCTCACACGACAAGAAAACCCAACACATCAAACCGTTGCTCCTGAACAAGCAATCATAGAACCGAGCAGAGTAATATGTGCCACCGAAACGAAGGATTTTCTGCAGAGCATCAGAACAGGGGTGCGATCCTTTACCTGGAAAACATGGCTTACATACCATAGAGACTGGCAGATGCGCCAAGGTCTCCCCATGAAGGGTTCTCAGGTGCTTGTTCCTACTAGATCTCTACGCAAATTGGCCTTTTTTTGGTGTCATGAGATTCCTTGTGCTGGTCACATGGGGGGCGAGAAAACACTGGAGAAGGTACTACGCCAATTTTGGTGGCCCACGGTTCGTGTAGATGTGCTACGATGGGTTAGAGAATGTTCCACATGTGCCCAGATGAAGACGGATCACAGACAGGCTCAAGGACTCCTACAACCGATGCCCACACCCGAGATCCCGTGGGAGAGATTTTCTGTGGATTTTATCGTGGGACCCAGGGATCAGGGAAAGACGGCGATAGTAGTAGTTATTGACTACCTAACCAAAATGGGTCATTTTATCGCCTGCACTCAAGCCCCTACAGCGAGTCAACTGGCACACATTCTTTTGACAAATATAGTGCGTCTTCATGGTCTTCCCAAGACAATAATATCAGACAGAGGCGCCAAGTTCACCGCTCGCTTCTGGAGAACATGGTGTGCAGAACTACGTATCACCTCGTCTCTTTCCACAAGTTTCCACCCGCAGACCGATGGCCAGACTGAAAGACTGAATCAGACCCTTAAACAGTTCCTTAGGTGTCACGTAAATAATAACACCGAAGCATGGGTGGATTGGTTATGGGTGGCTGAGATAGCATACAATAGCGCCAAACACTCCTCCACTCAATACATGCCTTTCTACAGTACCTATGGGTTTCACCCCCGATTCACTCCTTTGCTCCTACCCAGTACCAACGCCAGACTACCAGACCTCAAAGAGCGATTGTTGCGTATACGCCAAACCTTGCTTGCTACGCGTAACAATCTGCTTCAGGCCAAAAGAAAATACAAAGCCCAGGCAGACAAACACCGTTGCCCTGGTCCTTTGTACAAGAAAGGGGATTTGGTATGGCTGTCCACGAAACACATACACTTTAAGAAACCCAGTGTGTTCAACCCTAAATTCATAGGCCCGTATCGAGTAATCAGGCTTATTAATCCGGTTGCCGTTAAACTGCGTCTCCCAGCTCATCTCAGAATCCAACCCGTCTTCCACATTTCACTTTTAAAACCCTCTCGCTGTCCAGTGAAACGACAACCTATGCCAGTGTGGGTACAACAGGAGCGAGAGTATGAGGTCCAGGGAATCAAAGATGCCAAGAAGGTGCGAGGAAAACTGTGGTATTTGGTTTCCTGGAAGGGCTATGGTGTTGAGGAAGACTCATGGGAACCGGCTGGGGATGTGCACGCCCCTCGTCTTACAACCCGGTTCCATCGTTTGCATCCCGAGAAACCATCTGTCAGTCAGCGTCCACGGGGGAGGGGATGTACTGTCAGGGTTTGACCGGTTACGCGCTGACTGTGTCAACACGCGAAACCAGGAAGCGGGCAGACCCAAGCCTGAAGACTACAGATCCCGTTATGCCCCGCGAGACACGTTGTACGTGCTCTGATGTCACACCAGGAAATCAAGTACAAGAGCCGCCGGGAACAATCCTCGCGGCCGATTATTCCAGTTTCTTTGGTTCACTGACGGCTCCTCCAGTACAGGCGGTAAGAGGGCGGTGCGCCCAGTAACTTTGTTACGCATCCCTCGGATTGCCGTCAAAGGGGCTTGTAAGCCCTGCCTTGCACCGAAGCATTCCTTGTGTTTTCCCCGTTGGATGAGACCAGCTGATTGGTCTCGTGCGGGGAAAGATTACTGTGTTTTCCCCGTTGGATGAGACCGGCTGTGCGTGGTCTCGTGCGGGGAAAAGATCGCAGAGACTCAGTGACATTCTAACTGAGTCCCGCATTCCTTGTGTTCTCCCCGTTGGATGAGACCAGCTGATTGGTCTCGTGCGGGGAAAGATTACAGAAACTCAGTGTCTTATCTAACTGAGTCCCAAGTCCCTTGTCCTTTCCCTGTTGGCAGAGACCGGCAGTGAACAGTTTCGTGCGGGGAAGGACTAGAATTCTGTTTGACACAATCCTGGCCTGGCATTGCATTGGGTTGATATTTTCCAAAGTTTTCATAGAGACTGACGAAGAAAACTAATTGACCCAGCCAATACTTACCGTATCTTATCACCTTATTGTTCTTTGTCTTGTTTTATTTCCCAGGAGAGAGGTACTAGATAGGGGGTCCAGACTGTTAAGTCCCTGCAGCTACCGCATTTCTATATGTATCTATAGGTATGTGTAAAGGGGACTATTATTAGTAGTTTATGGTGTTCCTCTGAGAAAGAGGTTTATTACATGTCTGTTCTCTCTTTCTGATCCTTCTTAGAGTATATGGAAACCCTGCATTCCCCCTACTCTCTTCTGGCAGCCATCGCTTATCTTTTCCTTTACAGGATGGGTGTATGAAGTTCAGCAGTGTGGGGAATACGCTAGATTCTTGAACCTAAGTAAAGGTGATACCACTATCCACTGATCTTGTGTTTCTCTATTTCTTCTTAGATCTCCCTCCCTGCTGTTCCTACCCTTTCCTTCCCTCGCTTGACTATCCCAACAGTCTGTGTGTGTGTACATTCCAGACTTGGGGCCGTCGAGAGGTGGACCCCTTTTAGCATCAGCACAATCCCGAGGAATCTGGACGGGGAAGTCCGACAGTAACATCCCTATACACTTCAATTAGACATATGGATGGTCTGAAAGCCCTTCGCTACTACCTTGGAAATAAAAGAGGGGACTTTATAAAACATAATGCTATGCTAATTGACATGGTTGAATTTTGTTTGTGTAACAATATTTTCATGTTCCAAAACGTCCTATTTCAACAACTTAGGGGCGTTGCAATGGGGGCCAGCTTCTCCCCCAGTTATGCCTGTCTCCATATGGGATGGTGGGAGGAGCTGGTCCTGCTTAAGGAACACAACCAATATTTCAATGACAACATCAAAGCATGGTGGAGGTTTATAGACGACCTATTCATAGTATGGGAGGGTACCAAGTTAGAAGCTGAGCACTTTATTGAAAAGCTTAACATCAACCAGCTAAATTTGAAATTTACAGCCACAATAAGTAATAGCAGTGTCTATTTTCTGGATGTAGAGGTATTCATCTCAAATGGCAAATCGGAAACCAAGCTCCATCGCAAGCCCACGGCTGGGAATGCTGTGCTTCATGCCAGCAGCTCCCATCCGCAACATCTCATTCAGAGCATTCCCTATGGGAAATGCTCCGCTTGAAGAGGATTTGCAGTTGCGAAAATGATTTAAAATCAGCCTAAGCAAGCAGTAAAAGAGATTTTTAGAGAGGGTCTACAGCAAAAATGTGTGAGGCAGCCATTACCAAAAGTAATAGCATTTCGAGGAATTACTCTTACAGAAAAAGAATAGGGATGACATTCTTAATGGTAAGGAAGTAGAGCCTTTTAGATGTATCCTTCAGTACAACAGACAGGAGAAGGCCATAAGAAAAATAATAAGGAAAAATTGGCCTCTTGTACTGGGGGATCCGACCATTGGCCATCTTTTACCAAATAGACCAGCCATTACTTATAGCAGAGCTCCTTCGATGAAGGACACCCTGGTACAAAATGATCCAGGTAGTCAGCCGAAGGGCAACTGTCTGAGCCAAAGAAAAGGCTTTTTCAGATGTAAGGTATGTAAGGCCTGTCAGCACGGGGTTAATACAACTACCTAGAAAACTCCATTCAGTGCACAGGCTTTTACCATACAAAAATCCCTTACCTGCAAATCAGACCATGTGGTGTACGTGTTGGAGTGCCCCTGCAAATTAAGATATGTTGGGAGCACAATTTTGCAGGGGCACAAAAGGGTGCTCCAACACTTGCGGGCCATCAAAAACAAAGACCAATCCTATACGTTGGCCCGGCACTTTAATGAAATCCATGAGCGTGAAAGTAAGGATCGCAAATATTTTTTAATAGACAGTGTTCCCCCGAACAAAAGAGGTGGAGACAGAGTAAAAGCCCTTAGAAAATTGGAGATGCGATACATTCTAAATTTGGATACCAAGCATCCGATGGGGCTTAATGCTACTGATGAATTGCACACCTGTTTGTAAGTTGGGAAATTTTTACATCTAACTAGTTTGTTAATAATAGGGTGAGCTAATTCAAAACAGTAAAGATTTGTCACAACTTTAATGAATTACCATCTAGGTCAACAATAATCTGCCGCAATTCTCCTCTTTTTAAAAATATACACGGGTAGTGGAGGTTTTTACACTAATTTAAATTATTTTAGCTTTTTTTCACAGTATGTCTTATGTTTTTAACATAGGGTATAAGTTTGTACACATTTTGCACATTAACATTGCACTATGCACTTTTTAGATAAAAGGTCCTCTAGAAAGAAGAACAAAATTGCCAGGGGCAAGTGAGCCAAATTGTGTTGGTTATTGATAAATGTCCTAATATTCAGTACGCAAAAATACTTTGAAAAATTGAATAATGGGTATTGATACCGTGATGTCCAACAAAAATGGTGATTGGCAGAGGAATTACATTGCACTGAGTAGATGATTTTTAAACTTGTTTTTAAATATGAAATTGATAAATTATTTATTTATTAAGGAAATGAGGATTTAAATTATTGAACAAGTTAACTTAAGCACATTTCAAAGATATTAGGTGGTACGATTTTTCTGAATATGTGACTTTCGTAACAAAGTGTGTTAAAAATCAAGTGCTGGGTGGTATTCATACCATTATCCTGCAATACAAACATCATCTATCAGAGAATTGATATTTTGTAACCAACATGAGCCACTTTTTGCAACATTTATATATTTATATATTTTTTTATATTTTTATATATTTATGTATTTATACATTTGTCGTTTGTCTTTATATATGGACCTTGTATATTGTTTTAATGCACTGTCACTTTAAGCATTGAGAGAAAAAAAGAGAAAAAAATAAAAAAAGCTCTTGAAAAAATGGTTTAAAATGCACCTCCTCCTTGATGTGCGCGTCATGTGATCAAGACACCAGGGAGTGTCGAAACGCGTCATGGCTGCTGTGGTTGTTACGAGAGCCGAATAAATCATTGAAACTGCATTACTTGGGTCCGTGCTTCACTTTCTGGGCAAGGGAAGTGTATGGTGAAGGATGCCGCATATATATATATATATATATATATATATATATTCACTGAAAAAACCATAGGTTTTAGGGACAGTTATAGTTAGTTGGACATTTCACTCGTACAAAACCATAGAAATTCCCCGTTATAGTTAGTTCAGCTAACTATAACTCGCGCCCGCAATGCACTGCTGATGACGTCACATATTACATCACTCATGACATGGTCAGTGACATCACTGATGACATCACTGATGACATCTCAAATGACATCACTGATGACATCACTGATGACATCATCCAGTGACTGTGTGTTTCTGTAAAGTTTAAATATGTTTAATATATATAGGGAAAGGCGTATTGAAGAATGAGTGGGTGTATAAGTGTCTGAATGGATGATTTAGTACGTGAGTGACTGACTCTACCAGTGAGTGATTAAATGTATCTTACTGAATGCATGGGTTAGTGACTAAACTGTGTGAATGTCTGTATCCGTCTGTCTGTTGGTTTGTAAGCGGCTGCATGGCTTTCTGAATAGCTACATGAGTGTCTACATGGGTTATTGATTGATTGTCTGAGTATCTGTATGGGTGCCTGAGTGTTTGTGTGGGTGGGGTGTGTGTGACTCTGTGCATAGATGTGTGAGTTGGTGATTCACTGGGTGCATGGTTTCAAGAGTGCATCTGTGATGGACTGTATGGGTGGGTGAGTGTGTGTATGGGTGTGTTAGTGATTGAATGTATATCTCAGTGGTACATGTGTGAGTAACTACATATGTGAAAGGCAGTATATATGTGTGTTGGAGTATATAAATGGCTATAAGTGAGAGTGTGTGATTGTGAGAGTGGCTGTATGGATGAGTGTGTAATTGTATCAGTGATTGTATAAGAGCGTAAGAATGTGCTAGTATTTGTATGAGTAAGTGAGCTGGTGTGTGTATAACTGTATAGGTGAGTAAATGGGTGTGTGATTACGTTTTTGCATGACTGACTAGGTGTGTGAGTACCTCTATGGATGAGTGGCGGTGTGTGAGTGTTTATATAGGTGTATGAGTGCATATGATAGTCCTGTACTGAGTGACTAAGTATGAGTGACTGTACGGGTGAGTGAGTGGATGTGTGTGTAGACCTAAGAATCAGTGAGTGGGTATGTAGTTTTTGGTGTTGGAGTGTCTATGGTTTTGAGAATGGCAGTCTGTAATTTAGAGTGGGTGTATCAAAAGTTATATTAGGGTGTGAGAAGATGCATGAAATTATCACATGGATGATGTCATCAGTGATGTCATTTGAGATGTCATCAGTGATGTCATCAGTGATGTCACTGACCATGTCATGAGTGATGAAATATGTGACGTCATCAGCAGTGCATTATGGGCGCGAGTTATAGTTAGCTGAACTAACTATAACGGGGAATTTCTATGGTTTTGTACGAGTGAAATGTCCAACTAACTATAACTGTCCCTAAAACCTGTGGTTTTTTCAGTGAATTTCAAAGGTTTTTTAAATGTTAATTTCTAACTATAACGTGTCTGAAACCTATGGTTTTTTCAGTGAATTTCAAAGGTTTTTAAATGTTAATTTCTAACTATAACGTGCCTGAAACCTATGATTTTTAAGTGAATTTCAAAGGTTTTTTTAAATGCTAGTTTCTAACTATGCCTACAGAGGTAGGACATGTGAAGAAAGAAGAAAAAACGCACAGAAAGAAGCAAAAGATGTGCAGAAAGAACCAACAGAGGAGCAGAAAGAGGCCTTGTTGCAAAATCATCCTGTGCCCACAACTTTTTCAGACGGGTACTGGTGGTAACTGACTCTGACTAACCAGAGCCAGTGCTATGCTAAAAGACACTTAGAATACAGTGAAAACACCTACATACACTAGGGAACACTATGCGTTGGGGTACCCCTGTGATTAGCATGACCTCCTCTGCAAGTCCCTAGTACATAATAGGGCAGGGGGATTAAAATCTACCTCTTAAAACGCGCTACAGGGCGCGTTTGCACAGTGGTGAAGGGAGGGGGCCTGAGGTGACATGTGTGCAAACGCACCCGTGGCGCGTTTTAAGTTGCAGGATTAAGTCCCCTTGAATTCTGAGGGTCCCTGGGGCCCAACTAGCCCCCAGGTACCTACAGTTAGGACCACAGAGCTGAGTTGCAGAGAGGCGTTCCGAGGCCACGCACCTTTTTCACCTCTCTGCAACGCAACTCTGTTGTGCTTACTGAAGGTACCTGGTGGGCTAGTTGGCCCCCAGGGTCCCTCAGGATTCAAAGGGAATTAATTCCCCAACTTAAAACGCACCACAGGGCGTGTTTGCGCACATGTCACCTGAGGCCCCGCCCCCTCCCTTCACCACTGTGCAAACGCGCCCCGTGGTGCGTTTTAAGTTGGGGGATTAGGTCACCTTGAATCCTGAGGGTCCCTGGGGCCCAACTAGCCCACTAGGTACTTCCAGTAAGCACCTCAGGCCTGCGTTGCAACGCCTGTAACAAATTGTGCAGTTGTGTTTGGGTAGTGTAGGGGTCGTGCTGGGGTAGTGTTTTAGGGTTTAGGGTAGTGCAGTGGTGTTTGGGTAGTGTAGGGGTACTGCTGGGGTTAGTTTTTAGGGTTTAGGGTAGTGCAGTGGTGTTTGGGTAGTGTAGTGGTTCGTGCTGGGGGTAGTTTTTTAGGGTTTAGGGTAGTGCAGTGGTGTTTGTGTAGTGTAGGGGTAGTGTTTTAGGGTTTAGGGTAGTGCAGTGGTGTTTGTTTAGTGTAGGAGGTCGTCGTTTAGGGTTTAGGGTAGTGCAGTGGTCTTTGGGTAGTGTAGGGAGTCGTGCGGGGGTAGTGTTTTAGGGTTTAGGGTAGTGTAGGGGGTCATGCGGGGGTAGTGTTTTAGGGATTAGGGTAGTGCATTGGTGTTTGGGTAGTGTAGGGGTCATGCAGGGGGTAGTGTTTTAGGGTTTAGGGCAGTGCAGTGGTGTTTGGGTAGTGTAGGGGGTCGTGCTGGGGGAGTGTTTTAGGGTTTAGGGCAGTGCAGTGGTGTTCGGGTAGTGTAGGGGGTCGTGCTGGGGGAGTGTTTTAGGGCAGTGCAGTGGTGTTCGGGTAGTGTAGGGGGTCGTGCTGGGGGAGTGTTTGAGGGTTTAGGGCAGTGCAGACGTGTTCGGGTAGTGTAGGGGGTTGTGCTGGGGTAGTATTTTAGGGTTTAGGGCAGTGCAGTGGTGTTCGGGTAGTGTAGGGGGTCGTGCTGGGGGTAGTGTTCTAGGGTTTAGGGCAGTGCAGTGGTGTTTGGGCAGTGTAGGGGTAATGCTGGGGGTGGTGTTTTAGGGTTTAGGGCAGTGCAGTGGTGTTCGGGCAGTGTAGGGGGTCGTGCTGGGGGTGGTGTTTCAGGGTTTAGGGCAGTGCAGTGGTGTTCGGGCAGTGTAGGGGGTGGTGTTTCAGGGTTTAGGGCAGTGCAGTGGTGTTTGGGCAGTGAAGGGGTCGTGCAGGGGGTGGTGTTTCAGGGTTTAGGGGCAGTGGTGTTCGGGCAGTGTAGGGGGTCGTGCTGGGGTGGTGTTTCAGGGTTTGGGGCAGTGCAGTGGTGTTCGAGCAGTAAAGGGGTCATGCTGGGGGTGGTGTTTCAGGGTTTAGGGCAGTGCAGTGGTGTTCGGGCAGTGTAGGGGCGGTGCAGGGGTGGTGTTTCAGGGTTTAGGGCAGTGCAGTGGTGTTCGGGCAGTGTAGGGGGTCATGCAGGGGTGGTGTTTCAGGGTTTAGGGCAATGCAGTGGTGTTCGTGGCAGTGTACGGGGTCGTGCTGGGGATCGTGTTTCAGGGTTTAGGGCAGTGCAGTAGTGTTCGGGCAGTGTAGGGGTCGTGCAGGGGGTGGTGTTTCAGCGTTTAGGGCAGTGCAGTGGTGTTCGGGCAGTGTAGGGGGTCGTGCTGGGGGTGGTGTTTCAGGGTTTAGGGCAGTGGTGTTCGGGCAGTGTAGGGGGTCGTGCTGGGGGTGGTGTTTCAGGGTTTAGGGCAGTGGTGTTCGGGCAGTGTAGGGGGTCTTCCTGGGGGTGATGTTTCAGGGTTTAGGGCAGTGCAGTGGTGTTCGGGCAGTGTAGGAGGTCTTGCTGGGGGTAGTGTTTCAGGGTTTAGGGCAGTGCAGTGGTGTTCGGGCAGTGTAGGGGGCGTGCTGGGGGTTGTGTTTCAGGGTTTAGGGCAGTGCAGTGGTGTTCGGGCAGTGTAGGGGGTCGTGAAGGGGGTGGTGTTACAGGGTTTAGGGCAGTGCAGTGGTGTTCGGGCAGTGTAGGGGGTCGTGCTAGGGTTGGTGTTTCAGGGTTTAGGGCAGTGCAGTAGTGTTCGGGCAGTGTAGGGGTCGTGCAGGGGCTGGTGTTTCAGGGTTTAGGGCAGTGCAGTGGTGTTCGGGCAGTGTAGGGGTCGTGCTGGGGGTAGTGTTTTAGGGTTTAGGGTAGTGCAGTGGTGCTTGTGTAGTGTAGGGGGTCGTGCTGGGGGTAGTGTTTTAGGGTTTAGGGTAGTGCAGTGGTGTTTGTGTAGTGTACGGGGTCATGTTTTAGGGTAGTGCAGTGGTGTTTGGGTAGTGTAGGGGGTCGTGCTGGGGGTAGTGTTTTAGGATTTAGGTTAGTACAGTGGTGTTTGTGTAGTGTAGGGGTCGTGCTGGGGGTAGTGTTTTAGGGTTTAGGGTAGTGCAGTGGTGCTTGTGTAGTATAGGGGGTCGTGCTGGGGGTAGTATTTTAGGGTTTAGGGTAGTGCAGTGGTGTTTGTGTAGTGTAGGGGGTCATGTTTTAGGGTAGTGCAGTGGTGTTTGGGTAGTGTAGGGGGTAGTGCTGGGGGTAGTGTTTTAGGATTTAGGTTAGTGCAGTGGTGTTCGGGCAGTGTAGGGGGTCGTGCTGGGGGTAGTGTTTTAGGGTTTAGGGCAGTGCAGTGGTGTTTGGGTAGTGTAGGGGTCGTGCTGGGGGAGTGTTTTAGGGTTTAGGGCAGTGCAGTGGTGTTCGGGTAGTGTAGGGGTCGTGCTGGGGGAGTGTTTTAGGGTTTAGGGCAGTGCAGTGGTGTTCGGGTAGTGTAGGGGGTCGTGCTGGGGGAGTGTTTGAGGGTTTAGGGCAGTGCAGACGTGTTCGGGTAGTGTAGGGGTTGTGCTGGGGGTAGTATTTTAGGGTTTAGGGCAGTGCAGTGGTGTTCGGGTAGTGTAGGGGGTCGTGCTGGGGGTAGTGTTCTAGGGTTTAGGGCAGTGCAGTGGTGTTTGGGCAGTGTAGGGGTAATGCTGGGGGTGGTGTTTTAGGGTTTAGGGCAGTGCAGTGGTGTTCGGGCAGTGTAGGGGTCGTGCTGGGGGTGGTGTTTCAGGGTTTAGGGCAGTGCAGTGGTGTTCGGGCAGTGTAGGGGGTGGTGTTTCAGGGTTTAGGGCAGTGCAGTGGTGTTTGGGCAGTGAAGGGGTCGTGCAGGGGTGGTGTTTCAGGGTTTAGGGGCAGTGGTGTTCGGGCAGTGTAGGGGGTCGTGCTGGGGTGGTGTTTCAGGGTTTGGGGCAGTGCAGTGGTGTTCGAGCAGTAAAGGGGGTCATGCTGGGGGTGGTGTTTCAGGGTTTAGGGCAGTGCAGTGGTGTTCGGGCAGTGTAGGGGGCGTGCAGGGGTGGTGTTTCAGGGTTTAGGGCAGTGCAGTGGTGTTTGGGCAGTGTAGGGGGTCATGCAGGGGGTGGTGTTTCAGGGTTTAGGGCAATGCAGTGGTGTTCGTGCAGTGTACGGGGTCGTGCTGGGGATCGTGTTTCAGGGTTTAGGGCAGTGCAGTAGTGTTCGGGCAGTGTAGGGGGTCGTGCAGGGGTGGTGTTTCAGCGTTTAGGGCAGTGCAGTGGTGTTCGGGCAGTGTAGGGGGTCGTGCTGGGGGTGGTGTTTCAGGGTTTAGGGCAGTGGTGTTCGGGCAGTGTAGGGGGTCGTGCTGGGGGTGGTGTTTCAGGGTTTAGGGCAGTGGTGTTCGGGCAGTGTAGGGGTCTTCCTGGGGGTGATGTTTCAGGGTTTAGGGCAGTGCAGTGGTGTTCGGGCAGTGTAGGAGGTCTTGCTGGGGGTAGTGTTTCAGGGTTTAGGGCAGTGCAGTGGTGTTCGGGCAGTGTAGGGGCGTGCTGGGGGTTGTGTTTCAGGGTTTAGGGCAGTGCAGTGGTGTTCGGGCAGTGTAGGGGGTCGTGAAGGGGTGGTGTTTCAGGGTTTAGGGCAGTGCAGTGGTGTTCGGGCAGTGTAGGGGTCGTGCTAGGGTTGGTGTTTCAGGGTTTAGGGCAGTGCAGTAGTGTTCGGGCAGTGTAGGGGGTCGTGCAGGGGCTGGTGTTTCAGGGTTTAGGGCAGTGCAGTGGTGTTCGGGCAGTGTAGGGGTCGTGCTGGGGGTAGTGTTTTAGGGTTTAGGGTAGTGCAGTGGTGCTTGTGTAGTGTAGGGGTCGTGCTGGGGGTAGTGTTTTAGGTTTAGGGTAGTGCAGTGGTGTTTGTGTAGTGTACGGGGTCATGTTTTAGGGTAGTGCAGTGGTGTTTGGGTAGTGTAGGGGGTCGTGCTGGGGTAGTGTTTTAGGATTTAGGTTAGTGCAGTGGTGTTTGTGTAGTGTAGGGGGTCGTGCTGGGGGTAGTGTTTTAGGGTTTAGGGTAGTGCAGTGGTGCTTGTGTAGTATAGGGGTCGTGCTGGGGTAGTATTTTAGGGTTTAGGGTAGTGCAGTGGTGTTTGTGTAGTGTAGGGGTCATGTTTTAGGGTAGTGCAGTGGTGTTTGGGTAGTGTAGGGGTAGTGCTGGGGGTAGTGTTTTAGGATTTAGGTTAGTGCAGTGGTGTTGGGGTAGTGTTTTAGGGTTTAGGGTAGTGCAGTGGTGTTTGTGTAGTGTAGGGGGTCATGCTGGGGGTAGTGTTTTAGGGTTTAGGATAGTGCAGTGGTGCTTGTGTAGTGTAGGGGGTCGTGCTGGGGGTAGTGTTTTAGGGTTTAGGGTAGTGCAGTGGTGTTTTTGTAGTGTAGGGGGTCATGTTTTAAGATGCAACGCTCCAATACCTGACCAGTCTGCACTACATAAAACTGCAAAAACTAAAAATAAAAAGTGTTTTGCACACTTTTGTCATTGGGCTATATGTGGGCTACATCTGGGTAATATTTGTGCTACATTTGGGCTCTTTTTCACTGGTGGCCATCTTGGAAGACTTCTTTGTTATGAAGTTTCCTAATTTCCTCATTTACTGCAGTCTCCTCAGTAGGAAATGCTTTCAGTTTTTTACTTTGATTCCATCAAGAAGGCATTCAGATGTGTCACACATTTGCCATAAATTCAGAATGTTAGCACTCTAGTTGTTCATTAGATCACTGTAGTAAAGCTACTGCTCACCAAGGAGTTAACTGGAAGTCTACTGCTGGTATTGAAAGTGATTGTTTCAGTCTGCATGTCAGAATTTTCTAATGAAATAGAAGAGGATTTGAGATCTCACTTAAAACATGCCCTCATTTTTCTTTCTGCAGCACTAACCATAATTTCTATTTAAAAAAGAACCCCCTCATTTTGTTCCTTTTAAATTAAATGTTTTAAGTATTAACGGTTTATTCCAATCAAGATGGCTTCCGGTGTGCCATACTTTTGTCATAAGTAAGGCTGTTAGCGCTCTAGTTGTTCTTTAGAACACTCTGGGAAGCTGCAGTAGAACACAAAGGCATCAACTGGCAGGCTGCTCCTGTTGAAATATAACAGGAAGATATTTGAGATCACACTTGAAACATGTCCTAATTTTTCTTTCTACAGCACTACCCATAATTTGTATGACAAAATTAACCCCATCATTTTGTTCCTTTTAAATTAAATGTTTTAAGTGTTACCAGTTTATTCCAATCAAGATGGCTTCAGGTGTGCCATACGTTTGTCATAAGTAAGGCTGTTAGCACTCTAGTTGTTCTTTAGAACACTCTGGGAAGCTGCAGTAGAACACAAACGAATCAACTGACAGTCTCTGCCCTTGTTGGATGTACATGTTTTACTGAGAATGTCAGACTTCATTCTCACATGACTGAGAAAGATAATGTGAATTTACAGAAAATATGCTCTCATTTTAGCTTCTGGAGCACCTTCCAAAACTGTATGGGACAACCATGTGAAAATAGTTTTCTCTCAAACATGATTCATGATATCCCAGCAGAAGGTTTTTCACAGGGTAAAATCACCTTAGAACACACCACAATTCCTGAAATTAGTATGGTACCATCAACAAATGAATTCTAATGTAACTAAAGTCTGTTATCACCCTTAATAGTTCTCCTTTTGGTAACCCTCAAAATCTTTGATTCACTACAAGGCATTTCAATGGGGTACTATCAGGTATATTGGTCTCAAGATGGCTGCCAGCAATTCCAGGATGAAGTGCTGACAGCCAATCAGATCTCACGATGACATGTGTGGTTAGGCTCCGCCCAGATATATATGTGTTTTTATTTTTGATTTTCTCAGCAACTACTGAACGGATTTACACCATTTAACAAAAAAGGTTCTTTCTGAACCAAGAACTACCTCTTTGCCAAATTTGGTGTAATTCCGTTCAGCAGTTCGGGCTGTAGCCTTGCATAAAGTTTCCTATGGGAAATTGATTTTTGACTCTTATTTTTAATTTCTCCGCAACTACTGAACGGATTTACACCATTTAACAAAAGGGTTCTTTCTGATCCAAGAACTACCTCTTGCCAAATTTGGTGTAATTTCGTTCAGCAGTTCGGGCTGTAGCCGTGTCTAAAGTTTCCTATGGGAAAATGAATGGGGAAAACACGTTTGGGACCCCCTTTTTCTCGGCCCCCGCTTGACGAATCACCCCGAAACTTTCAGGGTAGGAGCGGACCGGAGCGGGCCATAAAGTTTGAAAATTTCACGAAGATTCGTCAACCGACGCAAGAGTTATTTCAAATAGAATGTCGCTGGATTTCCTATGGAAAATAGGTCCTAACTATAACTATCTACTGGCGACCGCCAGTAGATAATATATATATATATATATATATAGTATCTATTAGGTCATTTTCACCAGATCTATTTTAGAAGTGTCTAATAATTAAGAAATCACACCCTTAGATTCCAACATTAGCATCACCAGCGAGGTATTTCTATTTCTAAAGTATTATGTCCCAGTAATGTTTTGTTTTTTGAGTTAATTTCTGAGGTTTATTTATAATACTAAGTATAGTACAATCTATTTTGATTTTTTATTTAGAATTTCTATCTGAACTGCAGACTTTTGTTTTGTAAAAAGTATACTTTAAATATGTTTTAAAAGGTAAAAATGAGATACATACTTAATGTGAAATATACAATGTGTTTAGCAAATGCAATTATACAAGTTTTATATTTTTTTAATTCATTTTTGCTTCTTCTGAACCTCATGGATCTGAAAAAATAGAGGTTGGTTACAATGGCAACCGGATGCTCGTTTTGGGATCAGGACCGCCCGACAAGTAGGCGGCCGTCCTGACCTCTGAATTACGATCCAACTGCCTTGTTGGCGGTCGGAAGCATGCCTTTTTGCTTTAAGGGTTGTGCTGCAGCCCAGTAAAGGGTCTTAGCACAAGCCTCAATGCAAAAAGGTATATTTAGAAACATCCCTGCACTGTGTGCCAGTCACCATGTGGTGCCTGGTACAGGGTGCATGAATGTTTTACGGGGCACCACGGGTACCCCTCGGACCCCATAGCGGAGGCCCAAGGGGGACGGGGACCCTGCTAGGGGCCCCCAAACTCACTTTCTGTCTGCCTTTTCATGGCAGTTAGACCACCATGAAAAGGCAGAGGGAGAGGGACATCATAATCCCAACGGCTGTGCCTCCGCAGGCACCGCCACCATTTATGGATTACCTGTCTGACCGCCGCCCCGACTGGATCTCCGATCCTGTCAGAGGTGGCGGTCTTTCCCTCCGCCCGCAGTGCTCTGACCGACGGCATTGTAATCCGGCAGTAGGACCGTGGCCCTGGATGTCATACACACCTCTACCGAAGGACTGTCGGTTGTGGTCTGTATGACATTGTAATCGGGCCTATAGACGGGACCACAAGTATTTTATGTTTTTCTATTTCAATAACGTGATCGGAATGAATCTGCAAAGTCAGATCCGCGGGTTCACTGAATCTTTTTAAGATCATTTCACATATGTGCCTCCCTCTATTTTCATCAATGAGATCGGTGTGAACATATTTACAAGTATATATTTATGGCTGCCTATATCTGTTTTTCAAGAAAGTTACTAATTTTACGAGTCTTACAAACCCGCGAATGTACAGACAGAATTCGCAAATTTGTCCGATGACACACCCAAAACTTGCCTTTTGATTGGGTATCTTATGACCCCCACCCATGTACATGTAAAACTACACCCAAAAACATCTTCTGTCCAGAATGAACATCGAGAATCGGTTGAGGAAGAGGAGAAGGATACACTACTTCAAGAAAACAAAGTGATGTCTGGAAGTATTTTACAATACTCTAGGAGAAAAGAAGGTTAGAGCTAAATATGTGCAGTGCAGTGTTTACGGGAAGCAGTTATTCAGTGGCACTGCCAAGAAGTATTCATATGGGACAAGTTTCATGTGGAAACACTTAAAAAGAATTCATGGAAGGGTCTAGAACCAGATGATGCAGGAGAAAGCAGTTGCAGCAGGACAGTCCACCTTTAGAGCACCCTTGGGAGAGCTTTCATCAGCTGCAATCATTACAATACCAGCTGCCTGTGAAGAATTGAGTGAGATGGTTACCCACTGTGCAAAATTTCACATGCTAGTCACTGTAAAAATGTCTTCTGTGGGTGCATTCTTATTTTTTGCTTCTAGTTACCACTAAATGTTTTTGACAACTGAAGCAAGCTGCTTCTTTACATTTCCCTATCCTTACCCTTTTACTACCCTGTTCACTTTTTGTTAGAAAAAACTTAAAAACCCTTCTACAAAAAAAAGGTTCTCTTTAGAACTACCATCTGGTCAAGCAAAGAGCTAACTCTGTGTTTTTATTGTGTCAGAGACAGTATTGGTGTGAGACTGGATGTGTCAGTGGCTGTATCGATGTGTACCTGGGTGTGTCGGTGGTTGTGTCGTTGTGTGCATGAATGTATCAGTCTCTGTATTGGAGTGTGGCTGGGTGTGTCAGTAGCTATATCAGTTTTTGTCTAGGTGTGTAAGTGGCTCTATCAATGTGTGAGTGGATGTTTTATTGGGTGTATGAGTGTGTGCCTGGGTGTGTCAGTTGCTGTATCGGTGTGTGCCTAGATGTGTCAGTGGCTATACCAGTGTGTGCCTAGGTGTGTCAATATCTATAACAATGTGCGCCTGGGTGTGTTAGCATCTGTATTAGTGTGTGACTGGATGTGTCAGTGGCTGTATCAATATTTTATGGGTGTTTGAGAGGCTGTATCAATGTTTGGCTGAATGTGTAAATGGCTGTATCGATATGTGACTCGGTGTGTCATTGGCTGTATGAGTATGTGCTGGGTGTGTCAGTTGCTGTATCAGAGTGTGGCTGGTTGTGTCAGTAGTTGTATCAGTGGGTGTCTGGGGATGTCAGTGGTTGTATCGGCGGGTCCCTGGGTGTGTCAGTGGTTGTATCAGTGTTAGCCCTGTTCTGTCAATGGCTGTATCGGTGAGTGCCTTGGTGTGTCAGTGAGAGTATTGGTCTGTACATAGATGTGTCAGTCTCTGTGTGGCTTTAACAGTGTATGGGTGTGTGTGTGAGTAGCTGTATTGGTGTGTGGGTGTGTGAGTTGGTGTATTAGTGTATAGCTGGGTGTATGAGTGGCTGTATTGGTGAGTGGGTTGGTGTGTGAATGACTGTATGGGTGTATGAGTCTATGTAACTAGGTGTTTGCATGTGTAAATGGATGTGTGACTGACTATGGGATTTTGAGTGGATGGGTGGGCGTGTCACTACATGTGTGAATGACTGTATACTATAGGTGTGTGAGTTCATGTATGAGTACCTGTATAGGTTTGTTTATGACTCATAAGTTAACCAAGTGATATACATTTGTTATAACTTTCCAAATACATTTTATTAACACATTACAATACAATTTAAACCAAACAATAAACACATAAGAATAACACAACTCATTTAACTATTTACAAATACACTTTTGTGTACAAGTTCTCAAATACATGCAGGTATATCTTTAGACCAGCAAGGACAAAACAAAGTGATGTCTGGAAGCATTTTGCAATACATTCAGGGGAAAAGTAGGTTGCAGTTAAATATGGGCAGTGTAAAATTTGAGGCAAGCAGTTATCCAGGGGTACTGCCAAGAACTGTTCACACAGGACAAGTTCCATGTGGAAGCACTTAAAAACAATTAATTAAATTAGCAACCAGATGATGCGGGAGAAAGCAGGTGCAGCAGGACAGTCCACCTCTACAGCACCCTTGAGAGAACAATCATTAGCTGCAGTCATTAAAATACCAGCTGCCTGCGAAGGTTTGAGTGAGATGGTTACTCACTGTGCAAAATGCCACATTCTTGTCGCTGTAGAAATGTCTTCTGTGGGTACATTTTCCCTTTTTTACTGTTCTCAGGGTCTATACTGGTACACCATGAATGATGTAATGTGGAAAGAATCCTCATTGAATAGTGGGGAAAAACAATCATGACATTGTAGAAAACCAATCCCAAAACTGCACACTATGGGGCCGATTCCGATCTCGGCCGGTAGGGCTCCGAATAGGATTCGGCTTTACCGGATCCGATTCGGAGCCCTTTTCCCGACCGAATCGTACGCGGGTCCGGCCGAGCGAGTACGATGCGACTCGCCGACCGACTCGTCCGGGCGACCCGACCGCTCCGACCGACTCGTACCCGGATCGTACCGCTCCGACCGACTCGCTCGGACCCGATTCGCACCGCGCAATGGAGACGCTTCCGGCCAGGTGAGCACGATGCGCACCTCGACCGCTCCGACCGACTCGCGCCGTCCGACTCGAACTCGCTGTCGGAGCCGTACTTTGGGGGTCCGTGTCGGACCCCCTGTACGCGTACCCGCACGAGGCGCACACAGGGGGACCCATGGGTCCCCCTACCTGTGCGTGTACGCCGCGGGCGCCTCGCGGCGTACTCGCTGTAGGGGGCGCCTTGTCCGCCTCGCACCCATTGAGGCAATGGGAGCCCGCGTACGCGTTGTACGACCGGCTCCCATTGAGTTCAATGGGAGTCCGACCGACTCGTGTCCGGTGGCATACGAATGCATCGGACTCGTTCGGTCGGACTGCACGGGTCCGATTCGGTCGGAAATCTCTCCGGGTCCGGCTCAATCAGAGAGATTTCCGGCCCGATTCGGAATCGACCCCTATGTGTATGTAAACATATGTAAATGGGTGTGTGACTGTGTGGGATTTTGAGTGGGTGTGTTAGTGTATGTGTGGGTGCATCAGTACCTGTGTGAATCATTCTTTAGGTGTGTGAGTTCATGTATGAGTGCCTGTATGGGTATGTTTGTGACACTTAAGTAATATACGTTTTTATAACGTAATAAATACATTTTATTAACATATTACAATGCAATTTAATCCCGACAATTAACAAATAAACATAACATAACATATTTAACTACTTGCAAACACAGATACACACCCAAACCTGAACTTCTGATTAACTACACTAGGACCCCACCCATGTACTTGCATTGTTGCTGTCTATTTCCTTTACTTCTCCAAATTTGTTAAATTTGATGGTATGCCAACGTGGGTCCAATTAGTACTGGTATCGTCGTCATGGTGAGCTCAACTGCATGTTGCGAAATTTAGGAACACCAACTTGGTTCCTAAACCTCAGTTGTGCAGAATATCCATGAAATGACTTACATGACCTTTTTGAGAGAAGCAAACTCTAATAATAAAGGCATCAAATTCAAGACACCAGGAGAACGTAAAGAAAGAGTTTTGTATTTGCCTAGTTTGTGCAGTGTAACATCTGCAGCAAGCAATTATCAAGAGAGACTGGTAAAAAGCATTCTTATGGCACAAGTTCCATGTGAAAACATGTTAAACCATTCATGAAAGTACATACAATCACTACATGCGGAAGAAGGCAACTGGAGGAGAAGCACACTCACCATCTGTATAGTCTTGGGGGAACCTTCAATTGTTCTGCAAACAGTACCAGCTTACTGCAGTAAGTTATCTGAGATAGTAACATAATACAACTTAAACCAAACAATAAACAAATAAACATAACATAACTTTTTACAAGTACACTTTTGTGCATAAATACTTCAGATAGATGCAGGTATGTCTTTAGACGAGCGAGGACAACCTGACCCTGTACTGCATGAGCAGGAAGAGATGCCACATCCAAAAAAGGAGAGTAATGTTTGGAAACATTTAAATATTCCTTCGGGAGAGAAAAAAGTTAGAGCCAAATTTATCCTGTTCAATTTCTGCAGCAAGCAATTGTCAAGACAGACTGGGAAGAAGTATTCCCATGAGACAAATTCCATGTGGAAGTACATCAAAACTATGCATCAATGCATGTGTCATCGTATAATGCGGGAGAAGAGAGGTGCAGCAGAAGGACAATCATTATCTGCAGTAGGGGTGGGCGGAATTTGCGTAGTCGCGTTACGCAAATCTCCGCGAAATTGTTAAAAATCTCCGCGAGCACGTAGAAATTCAGCGAAGACGCGGAATTGCTTGTCCCGCCCGTTCGCGATATGTTTTTGCGTGCTCGCGGGGAAATATATCGCTAACTATAACGCTCGCAATGGTTATTTCCTGTTCCGGGTCACGTATTGCATGCTCCTCCCCGCTCGCGATGCTTATTTCCAGTTCCGGGTCGCGTATTGCATGCTCCCGCCCGTTCGCGACAAGAATTTCCTGTTCGGGAACGCGTATTACGTATTCGCGACGCTTTTTGCGTGCTCGGGGGGAAATATCGCGCAAACTTGCCCATGCGGTCGCTAATGGGCGCGGCCATCTTGTTTTTCACTCTATTGCTATGGTTCTGGGCCTGCTTTTCAATCCTCCCTCTATCTTTTCAATCCTTTGTTTCTGGAAACTTTTTGTTGATCTTTTTTATTTATTATCTATCTCTCTATTTTCCTGATTCTATATTTTGAGTTTTTTTCTACTTTTTGTGTGTTTTTCACTACTTTTTCACTCTTTTTCTATTACCTGCTTTTTCATTTCTTTTACTTACTTTTTTAATTCCTACCTTTTCTTTTCCACCCTCCCGCCTACCCAGAACCATGGCAAAGGGCCACAAGGCTTGTCATAGCCAGAGCCGCGACCGCCTTCCTTGCGGAAGGCGGCGCCAAAAAGGGGTGCAGGCACGGGCCTTATTTGGTGAGGCGGAGGTGGCCACACTGGTTTTTTTTGTGCAGCGCCACCTCCCCTTAACCCTGGCAGCAGGCGGCAGGCCTGGGTCCGGGTACGGGCTCCGGGAGCGTCGGCAGCGGTGGGGCAAGGTGCGTCGGGCAGTGTTTCGCTGCTCTGGTGTCCGGCGCACCAATAACCAGCTGACGCACCGGTGGACCGATATTCTGGACCGGGAGCAGGACCTGCTGGACCTGCTAGGAGTGGAGGTCCCGGGGCTTGGTGAGTAGCTATTTAATATTACTACTTTGTGTTCTTCTGCTCTGTGTTATATATTGCGAATATTTATTTTTTCCGACCAGCAAGAATGCTGCTGCTTACATTGCAGGTAAATTACGTTTAAAAATCTTCTGTGATTGTTATGACACAGGCGCTCGGCGCTACTAATCGTACTTGTTTGCAACTTTGCGCTCGCTTGGCCTGATGATTATGTAAGAGTTTACTTTAGAGAACTTAAGTTAGGTAATGCTAGAGAGACTCTAGTCCTTCCTTTGTCCTCCTGCCACTAAGAAGGGATAGTGGTGGATTGATAGGTTTAGTTACTTATTAGTTGGTAATTTTTAAGTGGTGTGCGTGACGCATCCTCTGTCACGTCACGTGCTGCTGAGTGCTGCTTACCCCAGTCCTTAGTAGAACCTTTTGTAGTTTGTTTAGTGAGTGTTAATAGGCTTCTATCATCACTAGCAGAACATCAGCAGCAACCAACCAACAATTTGGTGTATGCAAAAATGTATGCATGTGTCCTCCATCTATGCATTTTTGAGGACTAAAATAAATGGAAATGCAGACCTACTGAACAATTGGCCCGTCTGGATTGGAATAGGTGGGCTAGGTCAGGTGGTACTTAGGCTTACTAGACGGTCCATGAATCTCGCAATACTACTAGTCGATCTGATTAGATAGGTCAATTTTATTGCAATTGTTGTTCACAAAAATGTTTTTGGAGCGTATTTTAAAATATTTTATTTGTTTCACACCAAACTTTAATTTTTGTCTCTTTCTTTATGAAATCTTACATGATCAGCACCCAGAGGCAAGAAGGCGGGGTCACAGGCGGCGGGACAAGAACATCAAGATGCCTCCCAGGGCCAGGACCGCTCCTCTACCGAGGGCTCTGCTGCTGGCCCCAGTAAGTCCTCCAGTGGTTAATATTAATAATTATATTTCCCTAACTTTTCCTGCACCTTATTTTTTCCGAACTATTATTTCGGTTTCCTAATTCTATTTTTTACAAATTCTTCTTCGATCTAGACTATCTGTTTCTAAATTCTTGTTATCCCTGCCTCTAACTGCATCTGCTATGACTCTCTGTACTACTACTATTAGTCTGTCTGTAGCTAAGCTTGCCCAGTTGGCCACTCTTTATTTAAAAGGTTTTAAATAAAACTCAGATTCACCAATAGCGCTAGCCATTGAGTCCAGTCCTTTGGGTTGTCCTCTTCTACTACTTCTAGTCTTCTTAATCTTGAGGCTTTTCGACAATTCCCACCAACAAAATGCCCAACCAGATTTTACTATTTTTGATAGGATAGGACATACTACTACTGTTGTAGGGATTCTGCACATACAGAACTTTGCACAAGAAAATAGGACGTTGGTGATGGGAGGTTGGACCTTCCTCACACCTCAATCAGAAGCCACCACCATCCCCTGACCGACTAGTTATAGTGTCTCATTAGCTCTCCGAACCCCCCCAAGATACCCAATGAGTAGACAACCCAGAACATAACACTCCTGACCTCTCAGTCGCGGAAGCAATGCACACCCTTTCGCTCACTCACTCGTGTAAGTCCACACCAAATACCACCGAGTCCATGTAAGTTCAAAAGGTTTATTTTCAACTGACAAGCTCTGTACGTTGTTCTATAATGCAGCAGCAACAGCAAAATGCATAAGATTAAAAAACCAAACATTGTTACACTTAGTTACACTTACAACTACAAGTCCATAGAAGACAAAAGGCGAAATCATGATAACTGAACAGTGGTGGAAGAACCACCCTCCCTTGGTAGGAATATAGTTTATATAAAATTATAAATGAAGATCTCTGAGCGAATTCTGGGACCCTCACCTTAGAAGAACCTAGTACTGGTTACATCATAAGATCTGCAAAGCTCTGGTTCGTAGAAGGGAATCTTCCGTCTGTTATGAGAAAAATGGTGCGCGTTAGTATAGTGCAAGCATTTCTCCGTCGTGCCAAAAAGTGTAGTATTTTTATGGATAAGCAATATGGACTAACACCAGAACTCCATAACAAAGTGGCTTGTTTTTCGACCTTGTACGCAGCGCTCAGACAGTAGCAGTATGAGCTCATGTGGGCTCAAAGGCGTCTTACACAACAAGCTGCGAGGTAAATTGTGCAAATATAAAAGACACAAAGCTAAAATGGTTGCATGGCTCGGGGTAACTTAGCAAAGACTAGAATGACCCTAGGGACCATATAACACTACTAGTGTCTACACTACTATCTGATTTGTACTAGTGATGTATGTTGTATATGTATTATGTATGTATTAACTTTTTTTCAATCTTGCTAGTGAAAAATAGGGGAGGTGTATATGGCATCTGAAAGATGTGTAATGTTTTTCTAGGCGTACTACCGACCACCAGTACCGGGGCCAGCGGCGAAGGCGACGCGGCCGCTGAGGGTGCAGGAGGAGATGCAGCAGTTGCAGGAGGAGCTGCAGGGGGTGAGCCAGCAGCAGTGGCGGGTGGTGGTAAGTTATATTCCTAATCCTTACTTATTGACATTACACTCGCTGCAAGGGTGTAATGTATACTGTACTGTTGAGACTTAAGTAAGAAGTTGTTGTGAACGGTTGAAGAAGACACCCTTTACTTAGCATTAGCAATAGCATTAGCGGCGGGAGTGTACTGTTGAGTAACCAATGGCCTCTTCTATCTGACTTCAACTCAGCTGTGAAAGTTTTATGGAGAAGACTAAAAGTCAGATCAGATGACCTTGATGGATGGGTTGAACGAAAAGTGAAAGAAGGGTGGAAGGAGGAAGGACGGGCGAGATTTAATATTTATGACTGTCAGAGAAGGATACGTGGGATGCATGCATAGGTGTCTGATAGGAATCAGATGCATGGGTGGTGGCATGCCTGAAACTCCCACAAATGTTAGAGGCCGAGGTAGTGGGAGGATAGATACATACCACGAATGTCATGTACTGTGCTTGCTAGTGCTACTGTGCCACTATGTGTAGAATTAATTTGTCTTACTGCTTTGCTAAGAGTATATTTTACAATAGTCTTGTTTTTTCTTCTTGATATAGCTACTCCTTCCAAAGTGAAAGTAGACAGGAAGGAGTTGGCAGCCAAGGCCCGGCGCCGGAAGCTGGAGGCCATACAAAGTGAATACCGGCAGCTGGTGGTTCTGGAGGAGGAGGAGGAGGCGGAAGCAGCTGCAGCCTCCTCCAATGCCCCGGGCCCCAGCCACCCCCCTCCAGTGTTACGGCGCCACCGTCTGGCAGCCGCCCGCCGCCGTACTTCATTAAATAGCACTGCTGCCCCCCGTGGATGCAATTGCCATGCATTGAAGCGCCGCGTGGCCCGTCTAGAGGAGCGTATTCGTGTCCTGCAGAGGCGAGCCCGCTGATGAACAGACCCTGTTGATTGCCCCTTTTTTATTGCTTATTTTGGTGGGTGGGAATCGGGCGTTGGGGTTTTCACTTTTGGACAATTGGACATTTAATTTGTTGGACTTTTTCGTTCCGGGCAATGGACATTGGTTGGGGTTAGGGCGCCAGGTGTTGTTGTGGGATTTTTTTTACATAGTTTATTTTTGTTAGGGGATTAAATTATATATTTATACTTTATATACGATGTTGTTAATGTTTTGTGGGTGGGGTTACTGTTTTACGTCACACTGTTTCCTTGCTGGTGCAGGGCCACAGCCAGTGTTTGATTTAAATAATTGGCTGACTTAGTAAGACACAAACAGATAGATGCGGTACTCTCACTGAAGGACTTGTCCTACTAGTACTGTCAGTCTCTCCTCCTAGTCTATGCATTCTGCAACTGGACTCAAAGGGGTGTGTGAAATAGAATTAATGAAAACATTTCCATTATTAATTATCCCTCCCCCAAACTTCTTCTCTTACCTGTGCTTGATGTTTAACTTAGGCATGGCGATGGCTGCATGGTGATGATGGTTTTCTTCCCAACATGCCATGGTTGTGGTGGTAGTAGTAGTAGACCCTGGCAGTAGCATTTGCAAAAAAAGAAAATGAGACAGTCAGTCGCCTGAGAGAGACTGTGGGAGGAGTAGCAGAACGAAGTACAGTACGGAACTTACTGCCAAACAATAATATGCCAAAATACAATAAAACATAATGGTGGCGGGGATAGCCTAGTACATAGAGTTACAAACTCTAGCTGTGTCGAGTCACTCGACTAGGCCTACCGTACACTCGACACAAGCGTAACCGTTAGTGCTGTGTAGGAGGATGACAACAAATCCAATCGATGCCGGCAATTAATGCTGATGGATTAGGTTCCTTTGGTAAAAAAATTATCTCGCAAATATACTGCTCATGGGTGGGCAAGCAGAAGAAGATCCTCGCCCTGCCTTGAAATTGAATTAGTGTTGCTTTTGCCACATCCGCCTCCAGCAAGCGTGTGATAAATTATTGGTGTACATTTAATTTAGTCACACCTCAAATAAGTCACACAGCCCGGGGAAGAGGGTTAGGGTTTGATGAATGGTTGGGAAGGGGGTTTGGGGAAAGGTTTGACAAAGAAAAACAGTACGCATGGACAACAACAAAACACAATCTTGGCAGACAACCATATCCATAAATCTGTTAAGGGAGAAAAAGGAAATGCATGCATAATGATGATAACTTGATGGTTAATGATAAGTAGTACTTACTAACTACTACTAGACAATTAGACAGTACAGGGCAGCAGTATATTATGCAATTTGCCTTGCCTGTCTGCCCTCCGAGAGACTCGAATTACATACAGTTTCTGTTCTGTTGTACTGGCCCGGGCTTAAAGATAGCAAAGAAAATTCAAAAATAGCTGTAGGGATGAATTGAATTATAAGCAGAGAGCAAACATAATAATAACAACAACACACAGTAGTAATGATTGAAGACAAAAATGAATCAAATTATTTAAAAGATTATGAAAGTTGATACTGTTACTGTATGTTATCCTGGTCAAAATGGGGAGTTGCATCAAGGCATTCCTCTTGGTCCTCCCTTCCATGGATGCTCCGGCCATCAATCTTGGGTGATGCCACTGCCTGCCTGGCAGATGTAGATTCATTGGTAAGGTAAGTGAGAGTTGTTTTTCCCAGTATAGCACAGGGTAAGGGCCGGCCTGTAATTGTAGATGGAAAAACAAAAGGGATATTGAAAAGTCAAGTAGAAAAAAAATGCATAAATTACGGTGGAGTGCAACAAGAACACTTTCAGAGGCGGCATGGATACATCATGTCTACTCTAGTCTGTTTCCAGCATTAACCTCCAACAACAACAGGACAGAGCAGGCCCACGGCACCCGTGACCCATCCTCCATTTAGCGTACATTTTTTGACAGAGGCAGACAAAGCAGATATACAGCAACATAGCATTTTACAAATTAAGTGACTAAATCAATGCCCCGCTGTCAGTCATACCCCCACACTGTTGTTGACTTGTTTACCTTTTATGCCACTCATGAAACGCCCTGAGTTATTCCATCAATCATCTCGGATCGTACTGAGTGACTGCGAAGATATTATGTCTCTGTGGTCATCATCATGGTGTGTTGTCCAACTCAGTGTGCAGTGTACAGATTGAGTCCCCTTTCCATATTCAAAATGCAATGGATCGGCCTGCAGTAGAAGTAGAAATTTGTTATTAAAAACAAGAATGGAAACAAACATTGCATTGAGTTACTTTTAGTGTGTAGATTAGATAATAGTACACAATGAATTAACTTCATGCACTACAAACAACAACAACACAAATCACTCAGTCAGCGTCCAATGCATGTCATCATTCATTACCTGTTCCTTCTCATCTTCAATTAATGGGCAGTCTCTCTCGGCTCGGAAAGGAGGATAGCTATAGTAGTCATCATCATGTTCCACTTCTTTTGGAGAGACTCAACGAGGCAAGATTTTCTTTTTTCTTCGATTATGCTACATCCAATCATCATCTGGCTTGAGGGCAATAGATTTAGGGCGATTCAGGAGGATGGAGGAGCAGGACTCAGAGGAGTGGACTGAAATGCAGACAGCTAAAACTCATATATGGCAATAAAAGACAAAGACGGTGGTGATGGATTTGTTGTGATTTAAAGTTTCCAACCAGAAAGACAGACACACAAATAAAAGTAAATAAGGGAGGACGACAGTAAGAAGTGGAAGCCTAGTTGTCAGGGAAGTATAGCTCGTCCTCAAACTCTGGGGGTTCAACCAGAAGTAGGTAATCAGCATCTAACACGCTACTTCCGTCACCTGAGCCGCTGTCCTCATCTTCCTGCGTTGATTCATGTATTGTGTAATTCGGTGGTATAAATTGCTGATTCATTTTGATCATGGTTAACCTCTCCACGTTTTGGGTGAGAGACTGGTCCTTTTCACTGTTACAATGGAACCAGCAGCACTGAAAACACGTTCAGAAGAGACACTTGTGACAGGGAAAGCCAGATAGTTTATCGCCAGCCTGCTGAGCACTGGCCATTGGCCCCTTTGCCATACCAATACCGCAATGGGTTTTGATCAATGTAGACCTCTGTTGGGTCATCCAGGTAGGCCTGGACCATCCGGTCAATGTTCAGGGGTGCTACACTTTGTTCGGCCTCTTTTGTCTTTGCATCAGCACTGGACCTAGCAAGTCCTTGCTGTAAATACCAATCCTGTGCTGTTTTTACTGGGGCTGATGATCTGATTCTTGCTGTTGTCGATAGTGTTGGTGTTGGTGACAGCTGTGAACCAAATGCACTGCCCTCAGGCTTTGAAGTTGAACTTGACACCGGATGCCCTGCTGTAGTACTTGTGGGATTGAGGCCTTTAATTACCAGCCGTTCATTTTCCAATTTATTGGCTGCCTCAGCTATCCAAGTTTTGTACCGGGCAACATCCACTTCTGAAAAAGGGAGTAATGTCTTATTGTTCAGTGCCGATTTGTACCGTGGATCCAGAATTGTGGCACAAATGTAATGTTCTTGTAACAAAATCTTAGTTTGCACCCTTGCATTTTCAGTTAAGCGACATGATAAGCTCTCCACCAACTCATATGCTTCTTTTTTTTCCTCCACACCTATGTACACTTCAGACACCTCCTTCAGCTGTTGCTCTAGCATATGCAACAATGGGATAGATTGGCCCATAGTACAGTCCTCCTTGCTGACTTCACGTGTGAAGACCTCGAAAGGAAGAAGCATCTCTGTAAGAGATTTAACTAGGCACCATTGGTCCATCTGAAGGGTCATGCCTTTCACAGTAGCATCCGCCCTTCGCATGACATATTCATTGATTGGTCTGTACTGCTCAAACAGATGGTCAAGCATGTAATACGTTGAGTTCCAACATGTTGCCACCTCCTGGATGAGTGCTTTGACTGGCATTCTATAGTCACGTTGAATGATCCTCAGCTGCTTCCGGGCTTTAAAAGAATGGCTGAAATGAGTGCATATTCTGCGGCAGGTGGTCAGTAAGTTGCTGACTATGGGTTCTTTTTTCAGAAAGTCTTGAACTATAATGTTAATGCAGTGCGCCAAACACGGGACCCTGAAATAGGCACCAACCTCCATGCCCTTAAGTACATTACTGCCATTATCCGTGGCAACAAAACCAATGTTAAGCCCTCTTGGGCGCAGCCATTCAAAGACCTTGCTGTTAAACTCTTCCAAAATGTTTGCAGCAGTATGAGATTTCTCCATGGCGAACATGGCTACAGTTGCATGTTTCCGAGAAGCATTAAAAATCTCAGCTGTGTCAACAGCACCTACTTCAGATAGCTTTTCTCTAACCACCACAAAAGAGACCCAGTGTGCAGTGATGCACATGTAATCAGTGGCTTGGCAACTGGTCCACATGTGTGTTGTCAGGTGGATTTTGTGAACAGCACTCTGCTGCAAAGCTTGTCCAACCAATTCCAGCACATCGTGATGTAGTGCTGGAACAGCAACTCTGGCGAAATAGGACCGGCTGGGAACCTTCCATTTAGGGCAGCTGGCTGACACAAATTCAAGGAAACCCACCCCTTCCACAAATGAAAAAGGGAGAAGGTCCAGCGCTAACATTTTAGCCAGCTTCGCATTCTACAACCGTGCCGTTGGGTGGTTGCGTTGGTACTGCCCCTCCGACCTAAGCATGCTGTCAATGGTAGGCTGGAATATTTTCCTTTGTGGTGCACCTGTCTTCTTGAACCCAGTTAGGCTCAACGACGCCGCACTTTTTCTCATTGCAGTACTCAGTTGCCTTGGTGTCTCAGGCTGACTCTTACTACGGTGCCACTGAGATGTTGCGGAGGATGTGGGCGGTACCACTACACTGCTGGGGATAGGGCTAGAAATGTCTCCCTCTTGTTGACCTTCCACCGCGATCATATCTTCCCCTACTTCTTCATCCCCTCAACAGCAATGGGTCCAGTTTTACTTTTTTCTAAGTGAAGTAGGTGAGCCTCCCACTTGATACTGTGGTGTTTTTTAAGATGACTTGTTTGTCCTCCGGTACCATAGTTTGTACCAAGCTTACCCCGCCTAACAGCCTGCCGACAAATTGAGCATATAGCAATGTTCTCCTCCTTACTGCTAACCGAAAAGAAGTCCCAAACTGGGGAGGAGAACTTTCTGGCGCTGCTGAAGGTGCCACTTTCAATACCAGATGAACTGGAGGGTGTGCCTGGAATTTGACTCTGTGCACTTACATTACCACCACCTACTGAGGTGGTGGTTGAGCTGGATGTAGGTCCCTGCCAGGCCTTTTCAAAGGCAAATATGTAAGCTGGAGGTCGTGTTGGTGTTACCTGTGTTGGTGGTATCCGTGCTGCATCCCTCGCAGCGATTTTGGATAGTCTAATAATGTTGGTCTCCATCTCCTCTGGCCTGGGAGTGATGTTCATGATGACTGGCTCTTCATCATCATCACCCCCCTCGTCTACATCTACCTCCATAACTCTAAGGCTTTCTGGAACCTTCCTTTTCACTAGCCTTGTCTTGTGGCGTGCATCACTCTCAGACTGAGCTGGTGGCTTCCAAGTGGCATCTAGATCATCAGAAGCGGGGCTTGAAGAAGAAGTTGATGGACTAACCCTCCTTTTCCTTGCTGGGGGTCTGGAATACAATGGATCTTCTGAAACAGTGGCTTGCTCCTCTTTGTCTGCAAAAAGCTCGATTTCCTGAACTGCCCCTACTTCAGGTGGAACAACTACTATTGTGGGCTGTGGTTGCGGCTGTGGTTGCGGCTGTGGTTGTGGTTGCGGTTGGGGCTGTGGTTGCGGCTGCGGTTGCGGCTGGGGTTGTGGCTGTGGTTGCCCACTTATCTGCTGAGTTTCCGCCTGCGAGTGCGTGGATTGGGTACTACTTTGTGATAATGACATTTCATCATCACTGCTCGTTAGTAGACTGGCTACCTCTGCCACACTCATGGGCTTGGGCCTAGGTTGGTGGGGTGGGCCCGCTGATGTGGGGGTGCTGCTCCCAGCTTGGTCCCCGCCGGACACCGCTGCTGTAGGCGTAAGTTTTTTTTTACCAAAAAACACATTGGGCGGCACACCAGTCTTGGCAAGTGCCACTTCCTTCTTCTGTTCCTTCTTCTTCTCACTGGCAACTTTCTTGGTACTGGAGGACCTGGTACCTTTCTTTGGGGCCATCTTCTTCAGATGTCAGCAGGACGCAGGTGCACAAGTTGCAGAGATGTCTGTGGTCACACGTGGACGTGACGTGGTGCGCAGCAGGACTTCTGTCTGGCAGTACAACGGGTGATGATGATGACACCTCCTCCTCTGTCTTTTTGTGCACCTAAAAGCAAAGAAGCCAGGAGAAGAACATCAGTGAAATGTTGCATTTGTTGTTGTGGTTCAATTACTACTAGTACAAACAAACAAATAAAATATATAAGTTAGTGTAGCCATTTGTGAGACTGTCAACAAGGGCTTTCATGGTATACTGTGTACACTCTCAGGAAGGATAGGAAAGAAGAGGAACAACAACAAAAATACAAATGTAATGGAAGTGGACCCTGTTTGGCATTAAATTATTTGCTCATCACATCATTCAGGGAGCTGCAGCTGGCAAAGGGGATGGATGGAAGCAGTAAGCCAAGAGGAAAACCATGCAGGCCTAAATGGCAAAAGCAGCACACTTATAACTCCCACCAGAAATGGCCACCAGCCACATGGACACTCACAAATCACAAGCAACAAGCAGGAGGCCTGGAAAACAATGTACTGAAAACAGGCCTATAATAGCCAGGCAAAGGCTGCATGCTAAACCACACTGCTTTGCCTGTAATGCAATAAAATGCAAAAACGAAAATCCACAGGGCTAAACAAGGCCTGCAACACACCACACACAACTAAGGCATGTATTTAACACACACCCAAAAAAACTGAAATACACCCAAAAATACACATTTTGCAATTCAATCCAATGCCATCCATGCCCTAAATGATGTTTAAATTCAACAGAACACACAGAAACAGTTGTTTCATGCACCCCTGACTACCTCTGAGCCTACTGGATGAAAGGCCTGTTGGCAGACTAGGCCACAAGCTTGCAGGCCTACGGATAAAAGCACACTGCCTGGCTTCAAAATGGCCTCCAGCCTCATGGCCAGGCCCACCACAACAAGAAACTGAAGACAGACATTGCAGGCCTATGGCAAAAAGCACACTGCATGGCTTCAAAATGGCCTACAGCCTGCACACTGCCTGGCTTCAAAATGGCCTCCAGCCTCATGGCCAGGCCCACAACAACAAGAAACTGAAGACAGACAATGCAGGCCTATGGCAAAAAGCACACTGCCTGGCTTCAAAATGGCCGCCAGCCTCATGGCCATACCACAACAAGAAGCCTAGGCCACAAAGGAAACACATGCAGGCCTATATGGCAAAAGCAGCACACTTATAACTCCCACCAGAAATGGCTACCAGCCACATGGACACTCACAAATCACAAGCAACAAGCAGGAGGCCTGGAAAACAATGTACTGAAAACAGGCCTATAATAGCCAGGCAATGGCTGCATGCTTAACCACACTGCTTTGCCTGTAATGCAATAAAATGCAAAAACGAAAATCCACAGGGCTAAACAAGGCCTGCAACACACCACACACAACTAAGGCATGTATTTAACACACACCCAAAAAACTGAAATACACCCAAAAATACACATTTTGCAATTCAATCCAATGCCATCCATGCCCTAAATGATGTTTAAATTCAACAGAACACACAGAAACAGTTGTTTCATGCACCCCTGACTACCTCTGAGCCTACTGGATGAAAGGCCTGTTGGCAGACTAGGCCACAAGCTTGCAGGCCTATGGATAAAAGCACACTACCGGGCTTCAAAATGGCCACCAGCCACATGGCCAGGCCCACAACAACAAGAAACTGAAGACAGACAATGCAGGCCTATGGCAAAAGCACACTGCCTGGCTTCAAAATGGCCACCAGCCTCATGGCCAGGACCACAACAAGAAGCCTAGGCCACAAAGGAAACACATGCAGGCCTATATGGCAAAAGCAGCACACTTATAACTCCCACCAGAAATGGCTACCAGCCACATGGACACTCACAAATCACAAGCAACAAGCAGGATGCCTGGAAAACAATGTACTGAAAACAGGCCTATAATAGCCAGGCAAAGGCTGCATGCTAAACCACACTGCTTTGCCTGTAATGCAATAAAATGCAAAAACGAAAATCCACAGGGCTAAACAAGGCCTGCAACACACCAAACACAACTAAGGCATGTATTTAACACACACCCAAAAAACTGAAATACACCCAAAAATACACATTTTGCAATTCAATCCAATGCCATCCATGTGCCCTAAATGATGTTTGAAATAAATAAATACATCCCACAGCAAAGGAACAGTTGTTTCATCATGCACCCACCTATGACTAGCTCTGGGCCTACTGGCTACCCACAACTATTTATTTTTAAAAATGATGAAAAGTACCAAAATTGTAGTTGCAGCAACTGCAATGCCCCAATCAAACAACACCAACTTACTTGTAAAATCTCAAATCCAAAAGTCCTCAAATCCAATGATAATGATGCAGCAGACACAAAGAGTGATCCTTCCAGCTCAAATCCAAGTGAAAAATGAACAGGAGATGGACAAAGCACTGGGAGGAGCCTGCTGGACAGGAACAGGAAGTATTAGACTCTGTGGCACTTCCTCCCTCTCCCCCCCAAAAAAATTGACAAAAAAGGACAGTTAAATATCAATCTGAGGTTTTTTTTTCATCCAAATCATCATTTTATAGAAGGTTTTATGCTGCTTGAGATATTATTCTTCTCCAGATTGAAAATTTTGCGTGTTCGGGATCGCGAGCTTTACCAACATTCCGCCGGATGTCCGATGGCGCGCCCGAATGACGTGTTCGCGATCGCAATCTCTCTTGCGGTGCACGATGGCGCAGCGAATGACGTGTTCGCGATCGCACACTCTCGCGGTGTCCGACGGCGCGGCGAATGACGTGTTTGCGATCGCAAACTCTCGCGGGATCGCGCGGCCGGCTTCCGAAATCTCGTGGCGCACGCGAATGGATAGGAAAACTCGTCGGCGAACGCAGGAATCCCGGTAAGTCGCTATCGCGCGCGCTAGAACACATTTTTAAAGCGCGAACAAGAAAATAATTCCGCTACGCCGCGGATCGCGGAATTGTTGGCAATTCCGCGTTCTCCGCGGAACGCGAAATTGCCTAAATTCCGCGAGCGGAGCGGAATTTGACGCCCAGGGTTAATCTGCAGTAGCCTTAGGGGAATAATTGTCACAGACTATCATAACTGTTCCAGCTGTCGCTGATAAGTTATCTGAGATAGTAACTCACTATAGCAAATGCCAGATGCCCATGGCTCTAAAGATGTAGTTCATGGCTGCATACCTGGATACAGTGAAGAATCAATGCTGCTAATAATTTCTTTGCTCCCCGCTGAACATTCATGTTTTTCACAGACTGAAGCCAGTTGCTTCTTCCCACTTGTCTTCCATTACCCGTTTTAATACCTTCTTTATTTTCTTCCTAAAAAAAGATTTTGTAAACTATAAAACTGCTAGTGCTGCAGGATCAATACTAACATTTATTTTACAGGCCTTGGACACACATAGTGCACTCTATTAGAGATTTACATATAAATTCAATAACCTAATTAAGGTTAAGTCAATCAAACCATGTTTAGGGGAGAAGCACCTATACTTTACCACTATCTAGCAGTGGTAAACTGCTCACATTCCTGAGGTGAACTCTGTGTCTCAGTAGATGACTGGATGTCTAGGTGACTGTTTGGGTGTTCAAATGGGTATGTAAGTGACTGTATGGATTGGTAAATGACTGTGTTAGTGGGTGTTTTGGCATGTAATTGTGTGTTCAAGTTGCTCTATTAGTAGTGGATACATAAGTACTGTGTGATTGTGTGAGTAGATGTGTAAGTGATTCTATCACTGAGTAGATGTGACAGTGGCTGTATGGTTTTTCTAAATAGGTATGTTTGTGGCTGGATAGCTGGGTGACTGGCTGTATAACTAGGTATATGGGTCTGTAAGTGACAAACTTAAAAGTACATGTCTTACCATTTGACTACAGAGCACCCTGCCCATTGGGCTACTTAGGTCGTACCATAGGGGTGACCTATGTGTAGCAGAGGGGGAGTTTAAGGCTTGGCAAGAGGTTTTAAATACCAAGTCAACATACCAGTAAAACTGCACACACAGGCTCTGCAGTAGCACTCCTGAGACATGTTTAAAGGGCTACTTGTCTGGATGGGTAACTAGGAGTGTCAGTACTTGAGCACCTATCTGAGTGACTCTAGCAGATCCTTCTGCGGGTCTGTCACTGGATGTGTAAGTAACTATATTGCTGTATGACTGGCTCTCTTAGTAACTCTATGGGTCTGTCAATGTGTATGTAATTGCAAAAACAACAATTGATGGACAGAATGCAGAACAATGTCATACATTCACCCCAGTACAGAGATCTGGGCCTAAATCCATCGTTTTTTGCTCACCATGCCATTCCAGTTTTGACCCAGCCATATGCAAATCAGTCTTGACCCTGCGCCCAATGGGAACAGTCCAGCCCGACTTGCCAGGCCAGGTCCTCCCTGGACTGGAAACAAGCATCCTAGGACCAGTTTCGGGCTGTCAGCCCTCATCAGCCAGGATAGCTTGACTCCAGTGGCATGGAGAGCACGGGACCCACGTCTGGGCATACCTGTCCCACTCGGGGTGACAAATGCAAAAACAACAATTGATGGACAGAATGCAGAACAATGTCATACATTCACCCCAGTACAGAGATCTGGGCCTAAATCCATCGTTTTTTTGCTCACCATGCCATTCCAGTTTGGGCCCAGCCATATGCAAATCAGTCTTGACCCTGCGCCCAATGGGAACAGTCCAGCCCGAACTGCCAGGCCAGGTCCTCCTTGACTGGAAACAAGCATCCTAGGACCGGTTTCGTGCTTTTAGCTCTCATCAGCCAGGATAGCTTGACTCCAGTGGCATCGCGAGCACGGGACCCACGTCTGGGCATACCCGTCCCACTCGGGGTGACAAATGCAAAAACAACAATTGATGGACAGAATGCAGAACAATGTCATACATTCACCCCAGTACAGTGATCTGGGCCTAAATCCATCGTTTTTTTGCTCCCCATGCCATTCCAGTTTGGACCCAGCCATATGCAAATCAGTCTTGACCCTGCGCCCAATGAGAACAGTCCAGCCCGAACTGCCAGGCCAGGTCCTCCTGGACTGGAAACAAGCATCCTAGGAACGGTTTCGGGCCGTCCATCATTTGTTTGCGTAATGTGTATGTAATCGGCAGTATGGATTGCTTACTAGATATCTTGGTGAGTGTTGGGGTATGTAACTCTGTGTGCAACTGGCTCTGTTACTGCTCCATACATAAGTGTTATGTGAGTGTGTGAGTGAATGTGTAACTGCCTCTGTCGTTGTCTGACTGGGTGTATTAGTGGCTCCATACTTTTGTACATAGGTATGTGAGTCAAAGTATTGGTAGGAGACTGGATGTATAACTGGGTGTATGGGTCTCTAAGTGCCTGTATACCTCACTGGAACTTCAAAATACACGTCCTACCTTTAAAGCACAAAGCACCCTGCCCTATGGCCAACCTACAGCCTACCTTTCTTGCCCCCTTTCTCCACCACTCTGCAAACGTGCCTCCTGGTGCACTACTAGTAGAGGGATGAAGTCCCCTTGGCTACTGAGGGTCCTTGCGGGCCAACTAGCCCTCCTGTTACTTCCAATAAGACTCACACAGCTGTATTGCTGAAAGGTCATCAGAGGCCACAACCCCTTTCGCCACCACTGTGCAAACACGCTTCCTGGGCACTACTGGTAGGGGGAAGAAGTCAACTTTAGTCCTGAGACCCTCAGGAGTACAGTCAAATTATTTCCCCAACCAGCAGCATGCCAGGGGGTGCTTTTGCAGAGCGGTGGAGAAAGGGGGCATGGCCTCCAATTCCTCTTAGCAATCCCGCTGTCTTGGAGTTACTGGAGGTAACAGAAGGGGTTCCTGGACCCCATGGACCCTTAACATCATAGGGGACTCCAGCCCCCAATCACCACTGCACCAGGAGGCACATGTGGAGAGTGGTGGTGAAGGGGGCGTGGCCTCCGGAGACTTGCTGGAGGTTTATTTTTGATTTATTTTTTTACATTTGTTAAGGGAGGGGGACTGCATGGCCCTCCTTCCCTGCACCATTTTCGGCCTGGGGAACCGATCCCTCACGGCCTGTCCCTTTTTATTTATTTATTTTAAATTGAAGGGGGCCATGCGGCCCCCTCCCGGGATGACGTTGGCCCCGGGGACCCCATCCGCTGGGGCCCGGCCTTTTCTTTCTTATTTATTTTTTGGGGGATGGGGGCTGAGCGGCCCCCCTCCTAGGCCATTTTAAGTGACAGGACACAGTCCCTGAGGCTGAAACTAAAGATGACAATTGGAATAAGGGGTCAGGGTAGAGGAAACTTGACCCCATGACTGCAATGTAGGTGTGTTTCAGAGGCCCCTTATGTGAAAAATACAACGAAAAATCATTTATTTTCCCCACCTGTGAAATTCACGAATTTGTCGCAATCCTCAGTACAGTCCCCCATGTAACATGGCAACAAATTTGTGAATATCACTGCAAAAATTTGAAAATACATTCACACCCACTCACAGACATACTCAGACACTCATACACGCACTCTCAGACCCACTTAGACACTCACACACCCACAGACCCACTCAGGGACTCACAGACCTACTCAGACACTCATGCACCTACACACAGACCCACTTAGAGACTCACGCACCCACTCACAAACCCACTCAGACACACATTCACCCACTCACAAATCCACTCAGACACTCATACATCCACTCACAGATCCACTGAGAAACCCATGCACCCACTCACAGACCCACTAAGACACTCCTGCACCCTCTCACAGACCCACTTGTACACTCACACACCTACTCACAGACCCACTCACAGACTCATGCATCCACTCACAGACCCATTCAGCCACCCACTCACAGACCCACTCTGAGACTCATGCACCCACTCACAGACCCACTCAGATACTCACATATCTACTCACAGGCCTACTCAGAGACTCACACACCCATTCACAGACCAACTCAGACACTCATACACCCACTCACAAACTCACTCAGAGACTCACACACCCACTCACAGACCTACTCAGACACTCACACACACACACACTCATAGACCCACTCAGAGAGTCATGAACCCACTCACAGACCCACTGAAAGATGCATGCACCCACTCACAGACCCACACAGACACTTATGTATCCACTGACAGATCCACTCAGAGAGTCATGCACCCACTGGCAGACCCACTTAGAGAATCATTTACCCCCTCACAGACCCAGTCACACACTTCCGTACCCAGTCAGATGCACAGTCATTTATATAGTTGTGAATTTTAAATGTGCTTCTGTCCATTGAATGTCTGCTTTTGTTTCGCGTGATCTCGATGTATTAGAGAATTAAAAAAAAACTTGTTAAAAAAGGGATTTAAAAAGAAAAGGAACCAGTGTTTGGGAAATAGGTGGCTGTGAGAAGAGCCTTTGTGTTTATTGTGTGTAGATGAAGACTACACATAAAACAGGGTGCAGTGTTTTAAGTTGTGGAGGAACACCCTGTTGCTGTTGTTGTTGCAGATAGAGCCCATGTTATGGTCTCTGAGGAATGCTGAAACAGCTTTATTGACATGTTTACTGGCTTTGTTTATCTGTGGACAGAACTTGTTTGACCACTTCCATTTCTGCCTTTGGAATATGTTAGAGAATACCAAGGCAGTCTGAGGAAAAGGTTCCATTAGTTGAGCAAATATATCTTTCATTAGGATTTCCAGTCCTACCCCAGCAAGTGTGCCTAGGTCATTGCCACCACAGTGCACAGTAATGAGGTCAGGGTGTTGGCAGTCCGCAATGCTTTTTACCAAAGGTAGCAATTGATGCTACTTTAACTCTCTCTGGCCAATCCAAGTAATGTCACATTAGGCAAACCCAAGTCCCTGTCAATACCACTCTTTCTAGCACACTCTCTAGCCCAAAACACAAAGCTGTTACCCACAATCCACACTCTAACCATTTGGAAGGCAAGGATGAGCAGCATACAGGAGAAGGCTGGAGCAGAATGAGACAGTTTTCAAAATGAAAGGCAGTTACAATGGAGGACAGGACCTGTTTTAAAAGAAAAGGACATATTTGATTGGATGGTGTAAATATGCAGGTAGTTAAAATTAGATATTGATTTTTAAGAAAAGGTAAGCAGATCTGTGACTGGCTCTGGTGAAATTAAAACAAATGCAATACAAACTTGGATATGCTTTTAATTGTAAACAGTCACCCACACCTGCTGCAGTTGAGTTGGAAAGTAATGTGCTGCTTCTATTATGTGTTGTGATCTTATGTTCGACTGGTTCTTGAGGGTGCTCTAAAGGGGGTTGCTATGGTAACTGTGCTAAGACAGTGTGGGGGGAAGGGCATTAAACAGATTGTAGCCTGTTTCTTAAAATGATAGTGGTTTATACCCATTATTTATTATGGAGGCTTTATTTTCTTAGTCAAATGTATGTAATAAACATTAGAGGAGTTGCAACTTATGAAGAGTACAAAGCTAAATATGTTTTTGGACTCCTGTATATATCCAAATATTTGTTGCGAAGTTACAAAGGGGAGCGTGCTGCGGTTCGTGACTAATTCACGAATACTCCCAAAAACTCTATGCATTGGGCTTCTTTACTTGAGTGCAAGAAAGAGTTAAGAAACACTGACCATTTAAAAGTGTGTTAAGGAAAGTGAAATATGAAACAGCGCTTTGATTTGCTACCTTCGACAGTTTCACTGAGAGCGAAGTTAAAAGAGTTGCCTTGAATGGTTGCTTTGTATGAGAGTTGTGTGCCATTCATATGATTAGTTTTTACATTCACACTGAGCCTACAATCTAACTGAGAGCATCCAAAAATAAAACCTGATCAATCAACTGATTTTACAGGTATGTGAATTACAGTGTAGTTAAAAAAAAATATGATTTTAAAGGTATGTGTCTAGATGAAGGTAATATAAGTGTGTATTATAGATACAAATTTTTGTGAGGGTATGAGAGAATTTAAGTGGATGTTTGAGTGTTTTTGTGGGTTTATGAATATGTATTTGTCTCTATGGGTGTGTGAGTGAGCATGTGAGTGTCTGTCTGGGTCTGAGAATAGGTGAGCGAGAAGTCCTTTAATCATGTGTAGACTGTGTGTCTGTTGTTTTACTGCATGCTTGAGTTGACATTAAAAACTCCTTGCTGACCTTTCATCTTCTGTTTTACTCTGTACTAGTTACTCAGTTTGCCTGTAAGAGAAAGGCAGAGGTATGCTACTATTCAGTGACATACCCATACAGCACTTATGTATGCAGCAGTAACAGAGGCAGTTGCATATACATTTATAAAACCCAACAGTCAGTAACAGAGGTAGTAAGTTGTATATACAGCCACTTATATAGACATAAAGACATTAGGACTTAGTTACTTTCACATCCAGTGATACAGCCAGAGAGGGACTGATACATTTATTTAAATGTGTACTGAAGTAGTGATAATCCTAGTCACTCATCCAGATTAGTAGACCTTTATACATGTGGCCTGCCTGTATCTGCAGAGGCTTTGTACTCACCCACCCAGTCAGAAAGAGACAGAAGCACTTATACATTCAGTCACATGCCCATTCAGGACTTTTGTGTCCGGCAGTAGCAGAGCCACTTGGACACACAGTTATATATCTCAACACTCAGTAATAGATTCAATAAGTAATATATACAGGCAGTTACATACACATATAGAGACCCATAGAGAAACTAAGACAGCTAGTCATATAGCTTTATAGTTACATACACATGCAGTAACACACCCAGGAAGGGACTGATACCCTTATTTACATATGTGCAGAAGTACTGGCACTCCTAGTCAGCAATCTAGACAAGTGGCTCTTTAAAAATGCATTGGGCCTGTTGCTGTAGATGTAGAGACTATGTGGTATCACAAATAATGGGGCGACCCGGTGTCCCTCAGAACCTGGGTATTAACATTCAATAAAACAATTGGTTCTGTTGGGTTATCAACAATTGCTTTGAGAACCGCTTTCTAGATTTAGAAAGCAGAAAACTTATTTATGGTACACATAACAATATTGTGCAAAGAAGAGAAAGGAACACACACCGAAACAAAATTCAATTTGTATATTTAGATTGAGTATCAAATACTGAGGGCTGTCACATATGCAAACTCAATTGCAACAGACATAATAAGTGACATTGGTGAATAAGTGACACATAGTGATTAGTGAAATGGACAGTACACTATATACATGTGAAATAAAAACAAGTGGGGATAGAAAAGTCTATTTTTCTTACTGTCCTATATGGTTTTAAACATGCATTCCAAGATTCATTGATGAATTAATTGGTGATCTTGGAACCTATGTGGACATATGTAGTTTGTCGACGTTTCGACCTTTGTAGAAGCACAAAATTGAGGTGCATCTGAGCGGGTCTTCCTCAGGACTATAGAAGGGTAGATGGACAGCCAAAAAGCAGAATCCTCAATAGATGAGATCTGCGAAGAAGAGAAATGGTCTCCACCAGCCGGTTGGAGCCACAGTGCAGACACCTCAATAGATGGGATCTGCTAATTCACGACGTGCAAGGAGGTCTCCACCAGCCGGTTGGAGCCTCATCCAGGAGTTTACTCGACTTCCACCAGCCGGTTGGAGTCTTGTATGTAGGGCTAAGTCACATTAGATGCTCAATGTGCAGGATTATGTCCGTTCGGCAGCAGCTCACTAACTAACCGGAGCTGCCGCCGAACGGACATAATCCTGCACATTGAGCATCTAATGTGACAGCCCTACATACAAGACTCCAACCGGCTGGTGGAAGTCGAGTAAACTCCTGGATGAGGCTCCAACCGGCTGGTGGAGACCTCCTTGCACGTCGTGAATTAGCAGATCCCATCTATTGAGGTGTCTGCACTGTGGCTCCAACCGGCTGGTGGAGACCATTTCTGTTCTTCGCAGATCTCATCTATTGAGGATTCTGCTTTTTGGCTGTCCATCTACCCTTCTATAGTCCTGAGGAAGACCCGCTCAGATGCACCTCAATTTTGCGCTTCTACAAGGGTCGAAACGTCGACAAACTACATATGTCCACATAGGTTCCAAGATCACCAATTAATTCATCAATGAATCTTGGAATACATGTTTAAAACCATATAGGACAATTAGAAAAATAGACTTTTCTATCCCCACTTGTTTTTATTTCACATGTATATAGTGTACTGTCCATTTCACTAATCACTATGTGTCACTTATTCACCAATGTCACTTATTATGTCTGTTGCAATTGAGTTTGCATATGTGACAGCCCTCAGTATTTGATACTCAATCTAAATATACAAATTGAATTTTGTTTCGGTGTGTGTTCCTTTCTCTTCTTTGCACAATATTGTTATGTGTACCATAAATAAGTTTTCTGCTTTCTAAATCTAGAAAGCGGTTCTCAAAGCAATTGTTGATAACCCAACAGAACCAATTGTTTTATTGAATGTAGAGACTATGGGGTCGATTCCGATTCGGGCCGGAAATTTCTCCGACCGAGCCGGACCCGGAGAGATTTCCGACCGAATCGGACCCGTGCAGTCCGACCGAACGAGTACGATGCGTCCGTATGTTATCGGACTCGAGTCGGTCGGACTCCCATTGATGTCAATGGGAGCCGGTCGTACAACGCGTACGCGGGCTCCCATTGACTCAATGGGTGCGAAGTCGGACAAGGGCGCCCCCTACAGCGGGTACGCGGCGAAGCGACTCGCGCCGTACACGCACAGGTAGGGGGACCCATGGGTCCCCCTGTGTGCGACTCGCGCGGCTACGCATACAGGGGGTCCGACACGGACCCCCAAAGTACGGCTCCGACAGCTCTTACGAGCCGGAGTGCGCGGCTCGGTCGGACTGCCTCGCGGCGCGCATCGTACTTACCCGGCCGGGAAACGTCTCCATTGCGCGGTGCGAGTCGAGTCCGAGCGAGTCGGTCGGAGCGGTTCGAGCCGGGAGCGAAGTCGGTCGGAGCGGTCGGGACGCCCGGACGAGTCGGTCGGCGATTTCGCATCGTACTCGCTCGGCCGGACCCGCGTACGGTTCGGTCGGGAAACAGGGCTCCGAATCGGATCCGGTAAAGCCGAATCCGATTCGGAGCCCTACCGGCCGAGATCGGAATCGGCCCCTTTGTGTGCAGTATTAATTCCAGGTTGAGTTGGCTTACCAAGCTTTAAACCTTCCTTCTAGTAGAAAAAACTCACCCCGAAGGTAGGATATACGCAGTCTATAACATAGGGTGTTCTGTCTTTAGAAGGTAAGACATGTAGTTTGAAGTTTGAGTGACTAACATGGCAACTTTCGGAAGAAACCTGTGTACATGAAATAATTGCAGTGTTTCTATCTAGTCCTAACTGGGACATATGACACCCACTCCAAGGACATAAGTCACCTAAAAAGCTGTCTAAACTAGAGAAAACCCCTTGCCAAAAATGCAGAACCACCTACAAAAGGAATCCTAAAATGTATGCTTAAAAAATCAAGCTAAAAGCTGTTTAAAAAGGCAATCAGGTGATTTAGAAGCAACAAGCACAAACAAAGCCATCTTAGAAATATAAATGAGTAAAAGGTCAATTTAAAATCAATTTAGGATGTTTAAAATAGACCCAATAAAAAGTTTCCACCAAACGGAACGGCCAAATGTTTATGCGTTCTAAGTAGTAGATGAAACAATTCTGTTCCCAGCATCCTCAGACGATGCTCCCAGAGGAACAACTCGGAGCAAGTTTATAGAGCAAATGTGTTCCCATCCAACCCCCACAGCAGCTGCTGAGGGAGCAAAAACACCCACTCGAGGTTCCGCCAAACCAGAGCCAAGATCCAATCCATCCGAGGCAGCAGCATCCCGGGTTAATAGAATGTGGCACGAAGCAATGGAATACTCAGTGGACAGCTATACATATGGGTCTTTAAGTGGTCCATTAGTACATGTATGTCCGAAGCCTCAACCAGTTGCGATCCCATGCGTTAATCTAAGGCACACTCGAAAGTGCACAGTAGACAGTGGAACACGGGCTGCATGCAGTGAAGCCACACAGGCTGAAATGATAAGAACCAATGCTCATTCAGTTCTCAAAGTAAGGGTGCTCCAAAGCAATGCACCATTCCTTCAGGGCACAGTAGCCAATGAGGTAGTGCCAGCTCCAATTGATCTCAAAATGGGACATCCATTGCGGAGCCAAAATTTTAAAAACAACTTTCTCGGCAATCAGGAACAGGTCCAGCGGAGGTCCTCTGAAGATGCTCCCTAGGACGGAGTGAATAAAAGATGAAATGACTTCAAAAACTATCTAGAAATTGCTAACCAAGTCAGAGCCTATATTTTTGAAAACATTTGCTATTGCCTTTGTATTAGACATGTTAAAAATACAAAGCACCATCTCTCCAAATTGTTGTGGGAAGTTAGTGCAGAGTAGTGCCTGCAGCTCTAAAGAAGACCTTGCCTCCAGAAGATCAAACATTTTCTTAGCAGAAGGTAAGGCCACATCGTTTTGAAACAGTAAGGCATTTTGTTTGCTCAGGGCATCAAAATGCACAGTTGTAAGATTGTTTGAAGGCCAAAGCGTTGCCTCCATGACTGTACGGGTAGGTGGAAATAGCACTTGTGTACAACAAGTAACAACGGAAGAAACCATCATCAGATAGGCAACCCCTGACTTCAATCCACAGCAACGTTCACCATACAACATCAGGCAACTCTCATTAGAGAGCAATCTGAAAGTCGGATGTATCACAGCCACCGGGTACCTTTCAAGTAGCAGAATAGGTTCACCACAGAAGCATTACAAGCCCCGTGCAACGGAATGTTCTTGCAAACTAAGGATCCACTTAAAGCACTCTCGTAGTCTGAACTGCTGAGAAATATTTCAGTTCCCTTATTTTGACTCTGAAACTTAAAAGGAAGTTCCCAAGACTTGTGTACAGAACCTTCACCTAATGCTTCACATCTGCCCACTTGGTGATTTTGTAGACAGTTGATTTAGAAGCACAAAGCACAAACAAAGCAATCGTAAAAATATAAAAGCGTAAAAGGTCAATTTAAAATCAATTTAGGATGTTAAAAATAGGCCCAATAAAAAGTTCCCACCAAATGGAAGGGCCAAATGTGTATGTGTTCTAAGCAGTAGACGAAACATTTCTGTTCCCAACGTCCTCAGACGATGTTCCCAGAAGCACAACTCGGAGCAAGTTTATAGGGCAAATGTGTTACTATCCAACCGCCACAGCAGCTGCTGGGGAAGCGAAAACAGCCAGTTGAGGTTCCGCCGAACCAGAGCCAAGATCCAATCCATCCGATGCAGAAGCATCCCAGGGAGGCTCGTAGAATGTGGCCACGAGCAATGGAATAAGCAGTGGACAGTTGCGATCCCAGGCATAAATCCAAGGCACACTCGAAAGTGCACAGTAGATGGCGGAACACAGGCTGCTCGCAGTGAAGCCACACAGGCCAAAATGATAAGAACCAATGCTCATTCAGTTCTCAAAGTGAGGGCGCACCAACGCAATGCACGATGCCCTCACGGCACAGTAGCACATGAGGTAGTGCCAGCTCCATTTGATCTTGAAATGGGACATCCATTGCGGGGCAAAAAGATTAAAACAACTGTCCCGGCAATCAGGAACAGGTCCAGATGCTCTCTAGGACAGAGTGAATAAAAGATAAAATGACTCCAAAAACTGTCTGAAAGGTGCTAACCAACTCAGAGCCTATATTTTTGAAAACATTTGCTATTGCCTTTGTATTAGACATCTTAAAAATGCTATGCACCATCTCTCCAAAATGTCATGGGAAGTTAGTGCAGAGTAGCTCCTGTATCTCTAAAGAGGACCTTGCCTCCTGAAGACCAAACGTCTTCTTAGCAGAAGTTAAGGCCACATCTTTTTGAAACAGTAAGACATTCTGTTTGCTCAGGGCATCAAAATGCACAGTGGTAAGATTATTTGAAGGCCAAAGCATTGCCTCCATGACTGTTCGGGTAGGTGGAAATAGCACATGTTTTCAACAAGTAACAATGGAAGAAACCGTCATCAGATAGACAACCCCTGACTTCATTCTGCAGCAACCTTGACCAGAAAAGATCAGGTAACTCCCATTAGAGATCAATCTAAAAGTCGGATGTATCACAGCCACCGAAGCATTACAAGCCCTGTGCAATGGAATGTTCTTGCAAACTAAGGCACCACTTAAAGTACTCTCATAGTCAGAACAGCTGAGAAATACTTCAGTTCCCTTATTTCGACTCTGACTCTTAAAAGGAAGTTGGCAAGACTTGTGTACAGATCCTTCTCCTAACGCTTCACATCTGCCCACTTGGTGATTTTTTAGACAGTACTGAAAATGAAATTGTTATAATTCACCCACTTTCACTAATTGCACTATTGTATTTCCATGTACCTTCTTTGGTCTCTCCCTCTCTCTCTCTCTGCCCCCCTTCCTTATTCTACCCTTTGGAATGTTCCTACAGTTGAGCCAGAGGCTGCCTTGGAATGTTGACAAGTGCAGCCTGACTGGCAGAGTTCGTGAGCTGTGCCTTGACAGCGACGTGTTAGAGGTTCCAGAGTGGAGGCCGAAATAAAAGAGTAACTTGAACTTCACCTACCTGTTCCAGGTGTCTTTGTAACACTGGCGAGGACTGGTCTGCGTAAGGGAGCAGGACTGCTCTCCTTCCCTTCTGTCTTCATCCTCTACTTCCTGTGTATTCTCTACCTTGTGGCCCACAAGTTTAAGGTACTGTTTTCCAGCGTTTTGCGTGACCAGCTCTCCTCTTGCCTAAGGTTTCCTCACCCAGCGACCAACTTTCTGCACATTTAAATCAGTCCTGGAGCGTTGTTTCTTCTGTGATTTGGGCGTGTGGATATGTATGGTGTCGCCTGCCAGCTGTCTTCTGCGCTGACAGGCACAGCTCTTTACCTTCCATCTGTAAATTTTGGGCACCTTCTCTCCTGTGTTCAACCCTCACAGTTGAAACTTCACACAGAATAACTGGGTTGTGGTGACTCAGCCCCCAGCTGACAGAAAGGGCGCCGTGTCATCTTCCTGATTCTAACTCCCGGCGCTGTTATGGAAGATTCAGTCATGCATAACAACTGATCTCCTCAGCCGTGAGTGGAAACTGCCTCTGCGCTAGCACCCATTAAGCGTGCTGCCTGTGTGACTGGGAACTGTATTTATGGTGAGCGACGCCGCTTTGTTCATCGGCTTTAAAGATCTTGTCAAGGCGGCACCGCTTTGTCAGTTTCTGCCTTCGGAGGAGTTCCCTCAACGCCAATCTATCGCCGCTTCAGCACTTTGATGTTTTTCCTCCATGGTTGCCTGTCAGCCTTATCCACGCTGATAGGCACAGCATTCATTTGGTTTCTTCCAGTGCTGGGCGCATTCTTCCTCGATTTCTCTGCTATCTCTTGAGCTGCAGGGGGGAGCGCTGGGCAGCCCTCGCCAATTGTGTGTAATCTCCTCAATTTCGTGTCACTGTGTCACGAACTGCCGGAAGCACACAGCTTTCTCTCAGCTATTGTAGTTCCCTGGGAGCATTCATTAGTTTCCACTGCCACCTACTGTCCATCTTTGGTATCACCGCTGACAAGCACAGCTGCTGCTTGTCTATCGTCGTGGGAATATTTTCAGTCTTTTCAAAAACATTGCTGGTATCTGCTAATTTACTTTATTCCCTCCGTTAGTGTAAGGTGCCTTGAAACTTCCTCTGCCTCCATCACTACTGTTTCAAGTAATATTGCTGTGTCTTATCCTCACAGCGGTGTGGGGAATTTTCATGAGGGTTGCATTTCTATTCTTTCACAGCTTTCACTAAGGGGTTTCATCTTCCTTGTTCTTCCGGAGCTGGATGTGTAGTCTACATGAGTTTCTTCGCCAGTTCGCTGACTGGCACAGCTCTCATCTTGGCTCTTTACTTCTTTGATTTTGCTCAGCTGCCATCCTGTTATTCACTTCACCGGTGACGCGCACACCATTTTGCGTGTCTCTAGTTCTTCAGTGACACGCTCACTTTATCTCCTTATCTCTTCTAAGGACCGCCTTTTCACCTGTGTGCAATTTTTTTTTTTTCCCCCCACAGTGATTCACCCACTCTTGCTCCTCCCTTACTCCAGTGATATGCACACTCCATTATATTTTGCGTGTCACCTCTTTGGTTTCCCAAAATGGCGGCTGCCAACATGACCCAGCCCCTGCCTTTTCTAAATGAATGTGGGGAACCCAACCTTCCCTGGAAACAATGGGTCAAGATCTTTGAGTCGTACTTGATTGCCATTGGGGGGGAAAAATTCAGTGCTTTAAGAAGACAACACATTCTCCTTCACAATCTGGGTACCCATGGGAGGAAAGTCTTTGATACGCTACCTGAACCTGACCTAGAAGAAGATGAAAATGCTTACGAATCATCTTTAATAAAATTGGAAATTCACTTTGGAGACAAAGTCAACATTGTGCTGGAACGCCACAAGTTCTTCTGTAGGGTCCAAGGAAAACGTGAAAGCATCTCCAGCTACGTAGCTGTGCTGAGAGGCCTAAGTGAGCTATGCCAATTCGGAGACCTCAACGACTCCCTTATTAGGGATCAGATGGTGAGTTGCACCAATAACAGTAGAATCCAAGAAAAATTGCTGCAAAAACAACCCAATTTACAAGAAGCGATCGAGTTGGCTAAATCTATTGAACATACCGCACTCTGCATGAAAGAGATTAGACCAAACCCTGTGCTACCCGAACACTCCCACTCAGTCCAGAGCCAGGTGTCAGAAATTGTTGAATCAGAGAATGCTGAAGCTTCCAATGAAAACAATATTTGCTAAATTAAAAATGCTAAAACCTCCAGCTCTACTCGTGACAACCCTAACAAATTTAAATGTTACCGGTGCGGTAGTAGCAACCACCTTGCCAATAATCCCAATTGCCAAGCCATATCAGCTATCTGCAGGAAATGCAATAAGAAAGGCCATCTAACTAGAGTTTGTCACAATAAACAGGTCAGTGCGGCAGTCACTCCTGAGCATAAAATTCAATCAGTGAAGAAGATTGTCTTCCAAGTTCGCGACTCCAGCACCGTCAATCAAATAAACTACCCACAATGCGAAGTTGGGTTGGATGGTAAGAAAATAAACACGTTTGCGGATTCTTGTTCCCCCTTCACCTTTGTGAACATTACTGACTTTAAAAATATGAACCTCTGTAAAGAAAGTGAATTAACTAAACCTGACATTTCTCCGAGTAGGTACACCAGAGAATCTATCCCTTTGAAGGGCATGGTCAAAACCCGCATTTCATTCAAAGACCGTGTCACCCTTGGTAAAGTCTACATAGTTGAGGAGGGGTCCAATCTCCTGGGTTGGCAACACCAAAAAGAGTTAGGCATAAAACTGGACCCTAACAACCCAGAGCAAGTTCTCACCATTGATTTTTCCACCCAGGGTAAAACCTTCGTCAAAGAGTTTCCTGAGGTTTTCACTTCCAATCTAGGACTCCTTAAGAATTTCCAACATAAAATAAAATTGAAACCTAATGCCAAACCTATTGCGCACAAAACGAGGCCCATACCTCACCTTATGTGGGGACCCTTAAAAACTGAACTGGCCAGACTACAGTCTCTCGGTGTTATACAACTAGTTGACTGCACCGCATGGGTCGCACCTGTGGTCATCGCCAAGAAAGCCCACAGGAATGACATTAGATTATGCATCGACCTCAGAGACCTTAATGATAACATCATCATTGAAAGACACCCACTTCCACGCATCCACGAGGTTTTAAGTACCATGGGGGAGGCCACCTGCTTCAGTGTACTAGACCTTTCAAGCACCTACCACCAGGTAGAATTACACCCCGACTCCAGAGAACTAACGGCTTTTACCACTCCACTGGGGTCATACATGTTCCTCAGAATGCCGTTTGGACTCGCTTCAGCGGCAGCGGTGTTTCAAAAAATAATGCAACACATACTTGACGGGGTCCCCAAAACTATGTGCTTCCAAGACGATGTCTTGATCTACGGAGCAACCCCTGATGAACATGACTCCTCTCTCAGGACAGTCCTCGAGAGATTCAAAGAGGCGGGCCTTACCCTTAAAGAGGAAAAATGCCAAATCGGTGTGGGCACTGTTGATTACCTTGGGCACACCATATCTAGGGATGGATTTAAACCTAAATTAAGCCTCCTTGATGCTGTCAATAAAGCTAATGCACCCACCTCCAAGCAAGAACTATTATCCTTCCTCGGTCTTGCAGAATACATGGCCAAATATGTTAAGAACTTTTCTGATATTTCAAACGATCTTAGGGAGCTCACCAAAAACCATACTCCTTTCAAATGGCTAGAGGTACACCAGGCAGCCTTTGACAACATTAAAAGAAACATTTTAATTGCCCCTCACTTGTGCACTTTCGACCCTTCCAGGAAAACCATTCTAACCACTGACGCCAGCAATAAAGGCCTAGGAGCAACCCTCTCAAGTCATAGGTGGGAGAGAACGCATTGTTGCTTTTGCTTCCCGCACCCTAAACAACTCAGAAAGGAACTATTCCGTCGTAGAGAGGGAAGCCCTGGCCTGCTTTTGGGCGATTAAACATTTTAAATTCTACCTGTGGGGGATAAAGTTTACTGTTCGCACTGATCACAAGCCCCTCATTTACATGTTCAGTTCTAAAGGTTCAGCCAACAGCACACCCAGGGTAGCTAGATGGGTATTAGGCCTTGAGAGCTTCGTTTTTAAACTCGAATATGTCGCAGGTGACCTCAACACCGCAGCTGACTTCCTTTCGAGGGCACCATTAGATCTTTCAGAAAACTTTGAAACATCTGAATTTCCTATTTTACTGGTCCACTCATCCACAATAAAGCAAGATGAATGGTTCGAGTGTATGACCCAAGATGCCACACTTTCCCGTCTTGAAAAGTATACTATTCAAGGTTGGCCAGATTCGCGTAAAAGTGTCAGCCAAGACCTAGACAAATTCTGGGAAGTAAGACATGAAATCAACTTGAATAATGGTTGCATATGGAGAAATAACAAAATCATCCCCCCAGAAGGTTTGAAAGACAAAATAATAGACTTGGTTCATGAGGGCCACCTAGAGAGAAGCCTTACAAAAAATAGACTCAGAGAGCACTATTGGTTCCCCAACATGGACTCTATGGTTGAGACCAAAGTCAAGAACTGCACCATATGCGCCAACAGTGACAAAACCAAACGCACCCAGATGGCACCTCTTTCCCCAGTTTCCATTCCGGACAAACCATGGGAAAAGCTGGCACTGGACATTATCGGCCCGATCAATAAGAGTGGTGTCACCAAAAGATTTGTGTTTGTTCTGACGGATTTTCACTCTCACTGGGTAGTTATTAAAATGGTACACCAAACAACTACCGAATCCCTGATCAATTTTTTGCGAGACACTTTCACCACTGAAGGTATTCCGGCCACCCTGGTCACGGACAACGGTGTACAATTCACCTCGTCAGCCATGTCCAACTTCCTAACCAGCTTAGCCGTAACCCACTTAAAAACAGCTCTGTACTGTCCTCGTGCAAACGGCTTAGTCGAAAGAGTTAATAGAATGGTAAAGGAGAACATACAGCTTGCTTGCATCAACAACCTACCTGTTGAACGCTCTATTCAAGATATGCTCTGGGCATACCACACCACCCCCAACTTGGTCACTGGGATATCCCCTTTCTCATCGCTCAGGAGAAGAAAACCCAGTACAAAATTCTTTCCTACCTGGATAGGGGGTGGAGAGGTAACTGCACACTCTTTTGACAAGGCAAAACCTAAAATAGCTTCCCATCAAGCCAACTACAAAGACCGGTATGATCTTAAGCTTGGAACAAAAAACCGAGAATGGTCTGTAGGAGATTGGGTCGCTGTGAAAAAACCCACTCTCGCAGGGGATCATGAATCGAAGTTCTATGAACCCAGAAGAATTGTGGAGATCAAAAACAACACTGTGGTTCTAGAGAATGGGCAAAACTGGAGCATGGACCGGTTGGCTAAATGCCCAAACCCAGAGAACACCACTCATGAAAACCCCCAAACATCTGGGGGACCTGAAGACTCTGTCACTCCTCCTAGGAGTAGTACCAGAAGACCTACTGTTTCACCCAAATGGCATAAAGACTTTGTTATGCAATAGAATTATTTTTCTCTCCTTCATTGTTTTATGGGGGGAAGATGTGTTATAATTCACCCACTTTCACTAATTGCACTATTGTATTTCCATGTACCTTCTTTGGTCTCTCCCTCTCTCTCTCTCTGCCCCCCTTCCTTATTCTACCCTTTGGAATGTTCCTACAGTTGAGCCAGAGGCTGCCTTGGAATGTTGACAAGTGCAGCCTGACTGGCAGAGTTCGTGAGCTGTGCCTTGACAGCGACGTGTTAGAGGTTCCAGAGTGGAGGCCGAAATAAAAGAGTAACTTGAACTTCACCTACCTGTTCCAGGTGTCTTTGTAACAGAAATGTCGAGATTGGCAGTGTAATATACCCATGGATTATTATTTCAACAATGGTGAAAGGTAACTTCTCTAGCTTCTCTATGTGTAACATAGTGAATTTAGCATCCTTGCGTGCCATAAGTATCTGTTGTTCTGTAAGATGGTATGGGGAAAACAGACTTGTAATGTTGATATGTTGCCATGGAACATGGCCAGACCGTAATGTTTGGTAATGTCCAGCTCAATAGCATAACTGACCTAAGTTGTGACTGCCCATGATATAATGCAGATATGTCTTGTGGAACTGTGGGCCCGATTCACAAAAGTAATCTGAGGCAAAATCCTAACTTTACGACTTTCGGTATTCACAAAAGGCATTTAGGAGTAGTAAAGTTATGATTCCTGACTTTACTACTCCTTAACTGAGACAAAATCCTAACTTTACGACTTTCGGTATTCACAAAAGGCATTTAGGAGTAGTAAAGCCCCATCAGATGACAGAGGGCAGCAATTGTCCAAATAGACACAAGCCAGAGGCTTGTTTGAAATTAGTAGAGGTGTCTGGGGTGGACACGCTAAAGTGACGAGCTATGGTGGAACAATTCCTCTGCTATCAGATGTCACATTTAAGGACAAAGCCCTTGGCTTGTTTATAAAGACCTTGCTACCAATAGAGCTGCTGCAATAATTAAATTGTAGCAGCCACCCATACATGTGCTTAACCCAGACCATCTTGTACAGCTAGTATTAATCCCAATCTGCGATCCGTGTTTGGTATTATTCTGTCCAGAATGTGAGCATATGGTATGTTCTGTGCATCTAACTTGTAGGAGTACTTGAGTGGAAATCCTTTTGGCAGGTGGGTGTCGTCTCGAGCAGCATTGATGCCCACCATGATGTCTCTGTTTATCCTTGTGCTAGAACAAGTAAGTGCAGCAAACGCAGCAGTGCAAACTGTTGCTTTTATGGCTCCATCAGCCATGGAATTCCCTGCAACATGAACACCAACACATTAATGACTCAATGTGTGGATTAGATGAGTCCGTGGCAAGCAGTCTTTCAGCTTTGCCACCTGTCTCTAAAGCATCTTGTGCTTTATTGTGCAACCCTTTGAATCCCTGAATCCGTTCTGCCTCCAATAGTGTAGGTACTCATTATGGGACAGGACACAGTAATACGAATTTCACACTTTAAATGTGGGGAATCAGGGATACGTATTTCCTAGTGTCAGAATTAAAGCCTTTAGTTCCGCCAGCTGCACTGTGCAGTCACCAAGTGACTGCATATAGGTTTTCTCAGGATACAATTCTCCATTGAACATGTGCCCTTTCACAATTGCTCATGCTGCTGATTATTGGTGCTATGTCCCTACAGCAGGCTGGGCAGAACCGTTAGTATATATAATGTAATCACAGCGATCTAGAGGCGCTATTTCATTAGGCAGAGACATTCCTGTTTGTACTGCAAAAAATCTTATGTTTGTAGTGTAGAATCAAATCTGTAGTCTACATCTGTTCCGGTGAGTGAGTTAGCCCATTGAATACATCGTGAATGTAAAGCTTTAGTATTTGGAACACTTGCTTTGATGACGGCCTCTAAGGTTGGCGCTGGGGTCACGAAAATTATGCGTTTACCCTGATCCAGGGCTCGCTCTCACCACAGCAGTCTGCACAGCGATGAGAATTTTTTCAGTAGGTGCAAAACGCATTTGTTTTGTGATTATTTACTTATTGTGTATATGAATGTTGCTATTTATCATGTGTTTACACCAATGTACTAAAAATGTTTATTTATATCAAAAAAATAAAAAAATAAATGAATTTTGATAAGATGATGAATAAATAATTGTAAAATTAGTCCTTCTGTGGGTGACATTTTTATATTTGGAGTCATTACCCATTCATATAAATTGTAGTGGGGGTCTTCCTTTTTGTTCTTCATTGCAAAACGCATTTCAGCATTAATGTATAAATGCAATTTATATGCAATTGGTACTGTGTCACCTTCATTGAACCACTCCTGATGTATATCCTGATGCCCCCGTGTTGACACGGATCACTGTGTGCATAATGTAACGCAAATGTGGGAGCAGCTGTGTTTAAGTGTCTGTAGTCTAATACCAGATGATATGAATAGTCCGGTTTCATTACAGGAAACAAAGGATTATTCATAGATGAAGTACAACTTTCTTTTAGACCTTGGTATTCAAGTTTTTCTAGGATTTCCCTAATTTGTTTTTAGCTTCATGTTTAATTGGGTATTGTAGTTGAGGTTGTGGGATCGTCCTCAATGGGATCTCATGATAAGGGGAGCCGTCATCCCACCCACCATGGTTGTGATACAACGCAGGAGGTAGTGCTAGCACTGCCTCCTTGGTATATGAATGTTTTACTGATTCTGGAAAGAGGTTCGAGAAAGCAGGTAAAATTACCATTTCTCCATTTGGGCAATGCATTATGAAATCAGGTGACCAATCGTGTTCAGCCAAAAGAATATTGTAACCTTGCATTAAGTCCTCCCAAAAGAGAACATTCATGTTACCGGGTATGTCTCCCTCCAATTGGAGTTGTATTTCGTATAAATGATGTGGGACACTTACCCTAGTATCCTGTGTTTCCACTATGATATACTGACTCAGTGCTACTCCCATCAGACTATCCATCAGGTTCAGGCAATCTATTGTGATTTCTGCCACGCTGTCTAGCATTGTCACTGTCCATTCCCCGCTCAGAAGCAGAGTCCTCAATATTCAGGGCATGCCTGACCTTAAGTCCGGCTACCACCTTCTTTTTTAATTGAGTCTTGGAAGGTTTCTGTTTATCTCCCTGATGAATTTTGCATTCAGATGAGCATTGTGAGTCCTTCTTTGGTTTCACGTGCTCTTCCGATCTGCGCTCCGACCATCCAGCTCTCTCCAAACATTTAGGGGCCGATTCCGATTCGGGCCGGAAAACGTACCGACCGACTCGGTACGGGAATTTAGTCCGACCGACACGTACCGGCGCTGCCCGATCCGCCTAGTACGATGCAATGCATGTGAATCACGACCGACTGGTACGGAACACAAGCCGAACGACCGAACCACACGGAAACCAGCTATCCGGCCGGAAAACCACGCGAATCGAACCGACCGACACGCACCAGGAATGAACCCAACAGAAACGTACCCGCTAACTCCGACCCGAGCAGTACGATGAAATGCGTGTAAAACCAGATCGAGTCGCACGGAGCCCAAGCCATACGACCGACACGCATACAAAACCGAGCCGAAGCAACCCAATACTCCGCGACCGATGCGTACGCCGCACATAAAACACAGCAGAAACAGCTTGAAAGACTCGGAGAAGCTCGCACGAGCCAACTGCAGAGTCCTACTTGGTCAGAAGAACGTCTCCTACATGCCCCAAAACTACAAAGGAAAAAATACAAAAAAAGGGCCAAACAAGCAATGACAAAGTCAATAAATACTGGGGGAATGGAACAAAGACACACCCACAACTCCACCCATATAAAGGCCACAAATCCCTACCATGATCCTTTGCAAATTCAACTGACCTGCCAGCACAGAACACCATCAGACAGCAACCACAGACACACCCACAACTCATCCATCACACAAGCCACACACCATTAGCACCTCCCTAATAGCACCCTCACATACACCCAGCAAAACTGATACTCACCTACCCTCACTTGCACACTCACACACACCAATACCCACCACGACCCATCACCATGCCCCCAAAGAAGAATCCAAAGTTCCTAGACAGTGAATTGGAAGTGCTGGTAGATGAAATCCTCAGGGTAGAGCCACACTTGTTTGGTACACTGGTCCAACAGACCCCCATGTCGCAGAAAACCAAGATGTGGGAGAGGATCGTCGACAGGGTGAACGCACAATCACCATGTTTGCGCCAAAAGGAAGACATCCAGAACAGGTGGTATGATGTGCGCAGGAGGGTCAAGGCCCTACTCAAGAAGGATTACACCTTGAGCCATCGCACCAGCAGTGGCCCTCCTGCCAAACCAGTATACCTCAGGCCCTGGGAGGAGAAGGTGCGGGCCATCCTACTACCAGAGCGTACATGGACTATCAAACATCCCAGAGCCTGGTGAGTACACAACCAATATACCCAATATCGTGTGACAATACACACACATCACTGTCAAGGGGATAGTCAAACCATGCACCATTAGCAAAGCCACAGTAACCAAAACATAATCATCCCAAGATGTGTATGTTAGTTAGACAAACACAATACCTGCCATCCCATAGTGATATGTAACTGTGTCATGACATGTACAAACCCAACAACAAATAGAGCAAGGCAGCGGCACAAATCTAACCAACAAACACTGTCAGACATTTTGCCACCACTAGAACACCACCTCACAGGGAAGCTCACTGAAAGGAAGGAATTCTGTGTATGCTGGTGAAGTCAGTGTAGCCAATAGCATAATGGGAGTTGTAGTCACAGATATCACTCACCCTCACAATTGGTCCATCAACACCACTCTGAACCATGCTCACATCACAGGGAGTGGAAAAGAACTGACAAGATGGCTGACACTGGGTACTGCTGTGGGGAGCACAAGGCCCTGCTGGGAACTGTGCACCAACCAACAGCAGGACACCACTGACTGACATCCTGAAAGCAAACTTGCACTCCCTGCAATGGAAGCACGTTCCATGGTGGGATATCTGGCTTGGTGGGAAGGAGTACTGACAGCACTGACCATAGTCAGCAGCAGCTGTTCTCACACACACCCTTAACACAAACTCCACACAACTCACCTGGGAGAATGCATTGCCTCACACACTAATTAAATATCCCACAAAGAACCACCACCCTGGGTTATGCTGTGTGAAGCACAGGGACACTTCTGGGACTTGTAGCCAAACTAACGCCAGGACAACACTGTCAGCCATCCTGTCAGCATAGGCACACTACCCCACAGGGAAGCAGAGTCAAAAGGAAGGAAGTATGGGCATGCTGGGAAGGGGGGTGTAGGCAATAGCATGATGGGAGTGGTAGTCACAGCTCAACATCCCCCACCCACATGGCCCAGCAAGCTCACACTGAAGCATGCACACCTCACAGGGAGTGAAAAGCCACTTCACAGATGTCTGACACTGGTGCTCTGTTGTGGGGAGCACAAGGCCCTGCTGGGAACTGGGCACCAACAAACAACAGGACACCACTGACAGCCATCTTGCCATTGCTGTCACACTCACACACAGTGAAGTCGACTCAAAAGGAAGGAAGTATGGGCATGCTGGGAAGGGGGGTGTAGGCAATAGCATGATGGGAGTGGTAGTCACAGCTCAACATCCCCCACCCACATGGCCCGGCAAGCTCACACTGAAGCATGCACACCTCACAGGGAGTGAAAAGCCACTTCAAAGATGTCTGACGCTGGTGCTCTGTTGTGGGGAGCACAAGGCCCTGCTGGGAACTGGGCACCAACAAACAACAGGACACCACTGACAGCCATCTTGCCATTGCTGTTACACTCACACACAGTGAAGTCGACTCAAAAGTAAGAAAGTATGGGCATGCTGGGAAGGGGGGTGTAGGCAATAGCATGATGGGAGTGGTAGTCACAGCTCAACATCCCCCACCCACATGGCCCAGCAAGCTCACACTGAAGAATGCACACCTCACAGGGAGTGAAAAGCCACTTCAAAGATGTCTGACAATGGTGCTCTGTTGTGGGGAGCACACGGCCCTGCTGGGAACTGGGCACCAACCAACAGCAGGACACCACTGACTGACATCCTGAGAGTCAACCTGCATCCACTGCAAGGGTGGCATGCTTCATGGTGGGATAACTGGGCTGGAGGGAGAAGGAGGTCCGGATGTCAACCAAATACCACCAATGCTGACCATGCACACACCTCAATATTCACATTGAAATGCTTCCTGTTGGCAGGACAATGTGCTACACCAATATCAACCTCTGACTGTGACAACTTAGGACAATGCAATGTACAGGCCCGCATCCAGAGGTACAGTCACAACTGTCAGGTGTTTGAACCATTGATGCCTGTAGAAACATAACATACATTGTGTGTCTTATCCAAAAACAGGTGATGATGGGGACACAGCAGCAGACGATGAGGAGTCCCTGTCCCAGGCTCCGGGGGACCCTGAGCTCTCTGGTGTGGAACAGCCTCTGCCCTCCTCTGATGGCGAAGCCCTACCTGGCCCCTCCAGTGTGAGTCATCATGCAGCACCAGCAGGACCACCATCTGCACCCCCTGCACCCACTCCTCCAACAACTGCCAACAGACAGACCACCACCGCCGACACGGACAGACCAAGGACCACCAATGACAACAGCACAGGGACCCCGGCCCACCGTGAAGCAACGGACAACAACCCCAGTACCAACCCCCAAGGGGGCCTAGGGTCACCTGTGCGTGCCACCGCAGGTCCCGCACGTGTGGCCAGGGGTGGTGGGAGGGGTGGTAGGCAGAGGTCGCTGTTTGCAGAGGGGTCTGGACTGCATGATGACCCACAACTGGTACTCATTGCTGATGCGTACCAGAATAGCACCGGAGAGGTCAGCCAGGTAGTGGGGATCCTCAAGGACATTCAACAGCAGCAGGCTGCCCATCATGCCCGCTTGGACTCCCACATGTCCCGTGTGGAGACACACATGTCTCGCATGGAGTCCAAGTGGGACACATTGGAAGAACTGACAGCGGTGCAGAGGGACATATTGACATGCCTCCGCCAGATTAGCACCAACATGGCCATACCTCCCTGTGTGCCCACAACATCTGGTGCCGCAACAACTGCAACTGCCATAGGGAGGGAGGATGACTCTGGTGGAGAGTCCTCTGCACCGCAGCGGCCTGCACATGAGGGTCCCCCCAGAAAGAAGAGGGGCCGTCCGAGGAAGGACAACTGAGAGGCCGATGGCCATGTACATCCCCCAGGAACCCAACACCTGTTCTGGAAATTCCCCTTTGTGTGCAAACTGTTCACCCTGTCAAATGCAACACAACTCTCCCACATGACATGGGGAGTTTAAGTGGGACTAATGCATCAGATGACTGTGGACTTTACTCAGGACATTTCTGCTACCAACACTTCCAACTCATCTGGGAACTTTGGATTCCAATCCCAATGTACAGCACCCACCATCCTGTGCACTATCCTCACACATGTATGTAAATAACCTCACTAATACACCATACTTGCCTCTGTTGTGATTCCAACGTTGTTTTTGTCATGGAGATGATGATCTGCTAAATGACACTGTGCATGCTAACTGCTACAGCAAGTTCAACACCGTCATGTGAGTCATGGAGACATGACACATATGAGGGAGACACACCACTAGGGCAACACAACACATACACACCAGGGCCATCTGACTCATCGCATACACTGATGTTGCCAGGAAATACAGTGGAATGCACAGACACCACACCTATTCACAGTCTGTGTTAAGTAGCCCACAGGTGAAGTAAGCAAATGTCAGTCAGATGTGTGACCACAGACAACGCACATCCCAAAGTGAAGCACAGGTTTATTACACATTTGCAACATGTTGTTTCGACTACAGATGCAAGGTAATCCCACGTGGCAGTGGCCACACAGTCAACAATTGTAGAAGAAATAAAGTCCAGGGGTGTGGGGCACATCACCTGTAGGGAAACGACTGCTTCCACCTTGGAAGTTGAATCATGGTGTCGGGGGATCACAGTTGACCAAACAACTCCGAAAGCACCCTGTGAAGGACAGACATGACACACAGTCAAAAGCACTGAAGAACAGGACAGAACTGCAATACTCATGCCCAATACATGACACAGATACCTACACAAAACCAAGTTAGCATGTCAACACTGTTGGGGAGTACAGACTACCTGTAAGGACAAATCTCTGCACGCATCCAGTCAAGTAGCACATGGCCACACTCAAACAGCAACAGAGCACCACCAACACATATCATGCAAACTCAAATCATTGACATGACATCTCTGGATACTCACATTCAGCTGAAGAAGTTGGTGATGAGCTGTGTGCGGACATCACCATCATCATCATCATCATCACTGGCATCGTGGCCCAGGCCAGGATCCTCCACAGGTGGCGGATGTTGGTCATCGTCATCCAGGATGAGAGGCAACTCCTTCCGCACTGCCAGGTTGTGTATCATGCAGCAGACGATGACAATCTTGCACACCTTTGCTGGGGCATATGGGAGGGCCCCTCCTGTCTTGTCCAGGCAGGAAAGCGGCTCTTCAGGAGACCAAATGTCCGCTCGATCACTCTCCTGGTCCGACCATGTGCCTCATTGTAGCGCATCTGGGCTGGTGTCACAGGGTTCCTGAGGGGTGTCAGCAACCACGGCATGTTGGGGTATCTGGAGTCACCTACATACAGACAATTGCACATTAGCTGAGTTGGGTAAAGAGGGTGGAATACAACATTGCAAAACACAAACAATGGTAAAAAGTCAGTACACACCGACAAGCCAGGCACGCTGGTTCTGCATCTGTGACATCATCCTCAGGATGCGACTACTCCTCATCACGTAGGCATCGTGTGCAGAACCGGGGAAACGTGCACACACATGTGAGATGGTCATATCTGCAAGACATACCACCAGAGCATTGATAGAATGGTAATGTTTCCTGTTCCTGTATGCCTGCTCATGTGCCTGTGGTGGTACCAAAGCCACATGTGTCCCATCAATGGAGCCAATGACATGTGGCATCCTCCCCAGGGCATAGAAGTCACTCTTGATGTCAGTGAGTTGTTGACGTTTAGGGAAATATATGTACTGGTTCAGGTATCTCAACATTGCCTCCAAAACATCGCGTAGCACACGGCTGAACATGGTCTGTGACATCCCACCAGCAGACGTCACAGTATGTTGAAAGGTACCGGTGGCAAAGAAGTGTAGGGCTGCCATCACCTTCACCTTGGGGGTCAGCGCTGTAGGGTATGTCCGGCCAGGTTGCAAATGTGGGGCCAACTGCACCGTCAATTCCTCAATGAGCGGCCTGTTGAAGCGGTACCGTTGGATGCAGTCACGTTCCACCATGGTTGCAAGGTCAGGGAATGGTCTATGGACAGCTGGTGCCCTGCAGTGCATAGGTGAACAAAGAAAGATTGTCAGTCACCCCACATATGTGGCATTGACCATACTCAATATCAATCAATCACAGAATTTGTAGAGCGCACTACTTACCCGCGAGGGTCTCAAGGCGCTGGGGAGAAAAAAGGGGGTGGTGCTGCTACTGGTCGAACAACCAGGTCTTGAGTAGCCTCCTGAAGGTCAGCAGGTCTTGGGTCTGTCGTAGGCTTAGTGGAAGGGTGTTCCAGGTCTTGGCGGCGAGGTGGGAGAAGGATCTGCCGCCGGTGGTAGTTCTTCGAATGCGAGGGACGGTGGCGAGGGAGAGGTCGGCGGAGCGGAGCTGGCGGTTGGGGACGTAGAAGAGGAGTCGTCTGTTGAGGTAGGCTGGGCCAGTCTTGTGGAGTGCCTTGTGTGCGTGGATGAGGAGTTTGAAGGAGATTCTCCTGTCGACGGGGAGCCAGTGCAGGTTCCTCAGGTGGGGGGTGATGTGGCTGTGGCGTGGTACATCGAGGATCAGGCGTGCGGAGGCGTTTTGTATGCGTTGCAGTCGCTTGATGAGCTTGGCCGGGGCTCCCGCGTAGAGGGCGTTCCCATAGTCAAGTCTGCTACTGACGAGGGCCTGGGTGACTGTTCTTCTTGTATCTGTCGGGATCCACCTGTAGATCTTGCGAAGCATGCAGAGGGTGTTGAAGCAGGAGGAGGAGACTGCGTTGACTTGCTTGGCCATGGAGAGCATTGAGTCGAGGATGACTCCCAGGTTGCGTGCATGGTCGGTGGGTGTCGGGGCTGCTCCTAGTGTCGTTGGCCACCAGGAGTCGTCCCAGGCTGAGGGGTTGGAGCCGAGGATGAGGACCTCTGTCTTGTCCGTGTTCAGTTTTAGTCGGCTGATCTTCGTCCAATCGGCGACAGCCTTCATTCCTTCATGGAGGTTGGATTTGGCGGCGAGGGGGTCCTTGGTGAGGGAGAGGATCAGTTGAGTGTCGTCGGCGTAGGAGATTATGTTGAGGTCGTGCTGTCTGGCGATGCGTGCGAGCGGGGCCATGTAGATGTTGAACAGTGTTTGGCTGAGGGATGATCCCTGGGGTACGCCGCAGATGATCTCGGAGGCTTCGGATCGGAATGGTGGGAGGCGGACTCTCTGGGTTCTGCCGGCGAGGAAGGAGGTGGCCCATTCCAGGGCCTTGTCTCGGATCCCTGCGTCGTGGAGGCGTGCGCGTAGAGTGCGGTGGCAGACAGTGTCGAAGGCGGCGGAGAGGTCCAGCAGGATGAGGGCTGTGGTCTCACCGTTGTCCAGCAGGATCCTGATGTCGTCGGTGGCGGCGATGAGGGCAGTCTCAGTGCTGTGGATACATCATTACAAGACACAAGTACTTGATGTGTGTGCCGTTCTGTATGGACATATATGGCACCTACATGGCCAACATCTAACATCACAGTTCAACATGTGTTGACAACAAGTTCCAAGTCGTGCTATGGGAAATCATTAGGCTGTGTCACAGTACCCATGTACTGCTGTCACGTTCCAAACACACACCACAGTGACAAGTGAGGACAGATGTGCCACAGGCATCACAGCTCATTGACAGGTAGATTCCCAGGGACCCTGTATTGCCACATGGACAGTGGCATGACATGGCGTATCATGTACACGTCAGCAAAACAACCATGACTCCCACAGGTAGTGGCCCCTGTTGCCTCTGCAGGACAGACATGGACGTCAGTGACACACACACGCACAACATCAAAGTAGATGCACAAACAACGTGGATGTGGAGACTGTCTCCCATTGTGCACATTGAATCAGAGACATCTGAAACACAACATGCACACAGACTGTGGAGGGCCATCACTATTGTGGCAATGGGTCACCCTGTGACATACATACCTTCCCACATGGGACTCAGGGTGTATGTGACATGACATACACATACACAACCTGGAAATGTGACCATGCCACATGCCCTGAACTGAACAGTTGCACATCACAGTGGTCATGTGCACAACACACAAAGGATTCTGTCCCCATGAACATGTGCACATCCTGGGAGTGGCTGCCCCCAAGTGCCACCAAAAAAACCACATGTTGACCCCCATACACACACAGGTAATGCAGCCTTACATGCCTGAGGATACAGTGTGGACAGGCTGTGGTGTTGTAGGTGTGCCCCTGAGTCCCTGGCAAGTAATTGTGGCTGGCATACGTCCACCAGTGACAACCATGGTGACATATGCAAGTGATTTGTACAGGGACGCGTTGTACAGCAATGGACCGATCGGTGCGCACGCATTGGCCAATGCATAATGATGTGGACAGAAATACGCGTTGTACAGCAATGGACCGATCGGTGCGCACGCATTGGCCATTGCATATGATGTGGACAGAAATACGCGTTGTACAGCAATGGACCGATCTGTGCGCACGCATTGGCCATTGCATATGATGTGGACAGAAATACGCGTTGTACTGCAATGGACCGATCGGTGCGCACGCATTGGCCATTGCATATGATGTGGGCAGAAATACGCGTTGTACAGCAATGGACCGATCGGTGTGCACGCATTGGCCATTGCATATGATGTGGGCAGAAATACGCGTTGTACAGCAATGGACCGATCGGTGTGCACGCATTGGCCATTGCATATGATGTGGGCAGAAATACGCGTTGTACAGCAATGGACTGATCGGTGTGCACGCATTGGCCATTGCATATGATGTGGACGGATGCGTGTTGTTTTTCGAAATACGCGTTGTACAGCAATGGTCCGATCGGTGCGCACGCATTGGCTATGGCCTACATGGTAACGGACGCGTTTTCGAAGCTTTAACGAGTCTGATGCAGTGAATTCAGTTGGCCACCCACAACAATGTTGCAAATTCATGGGTGTCATGAAGTTGAACTTTTGAAGGATGCTGTGGGCGTGTATAAGTGGTGCAATTCCATGGATTGGCCAGATTCAGAAGATGCATACGACTTGGACCTATCACTTTGGACACATGGGACAGTATCTGCCTCTGCAGCACACATATAATGCTGGCTGTTCCCCTGAGAGCTCACTTGCCTGCACTACATGCTCCAGGACGACATCTGCCACCACCACTGCTGCTGTCTCTGCATCCTCTGGCTACTGCAATGGCACGTACTGTGGAGAGAGCCCCAGCCTTCAGCACTGAGGAGAACCAGGCCCTGCTGGACAGCCTCCTTCCACAGTACAGCAAGCTGTATGGGAAACCAGGGAGCAGGTGAGTGTGCTGCCCACTGCCTTACTAATTGTGCATGTTGTCTGACTAGCAAGACTTACAGTGTGCACACCACTGGCTAGCATGCTCACTGAGTAGTTGTCACCCCCCAAAGTGTGTAGTTACATGCACTGAACAGGTATAGTACAGTAACAGTGCATTCCAACAAGGTTTGACTTCCCAGGCAATGATACCATTTGGTAACTGCTGGCAAACTGTTCATAGCCATAGTTGCACTGCCTGTGTACATCATATGCCCCTGTGATTGAGACATGTATATCCAACTGTGTGATGCACGGACATGTTGCATGTGTAGTAATGGCCTTTTCACTTTGTCATCCTCACAGGTTGATGCCCAACAGAAGCAGGAAATCTGGCTGACCATCGCCCGGGCAGTAAGATCCGTGGGGGTCTACAAGCGCCGGATCCGCAACTGCCAGAAGAGGTGGCAGGACCTTCGGGGCTGGACCCGGAGGATCGCAAGGGTCCAGCTGAAGCTGTCGCCTCCTCGCAGGAGGGGCGGACACCGGACCCTGACCACCCACATGCTCAGGATTCTGGCGGTGGTCTTCCTGGACCTGGATGGGCAGCTGAAAGCCAGACAGCAGCAAGGAGGGGTTGAGTCCATGACTGCACTGTGAACTTTGTCTGACATGCTATGTGCCCTCCTCTGGCCTGGTTAAACTTCCACAGTACATCAGTCTTGTGGTCCAGGACACATGTCCCTCAATTGTGACATGCCCACTCCTCATCTGATACCCAGGTGTGGCCCTTACAGTCAGGAAATTCTGTCACCTAGGTACTGTGTGCTTGCATTTTGCTTAGCACAAGGTGGGGGACAGCATTTGTTCCCGTAACTTTGTGGTGGGCTTCATGGGTGGGTCAATTGCTTACACAATGCCTGAGTTCTGACATGTAATCTGCATGTAACTTTGATATGTGGTCCAATTGCTGATCTGACTCACCACATGTGCCTGGGGTATTTGGCACACACCCATGCTGCGGGTGGGAACAATGTTTGGGCCTCAGGAGTATGTATATCAAGTGTGTCACACATGCTTAGCCACATGCCTACTGTCCAGGGCTCATCCCTCTTTCACGTGGAGCAGGACAGTCATGCCTACTCCAGGGCATACAATACACTCTGTTGTGCTCAGTGAAATGTTCCCTCAGGTGTCTGCCTCTGTGTCATTGTGCTGTGGCTTCGTTGTCAGGACTACTGGGGTGTTTATCGGTTAGGGCTCAGCATGCCATCTGAGATGTGACCATAGGAGACTATACTTGTGTGACATATATGTGTTTGATCACTTGACTGTGCAGACTGGTGTATGCGACTGTGAAGTTCAGGCAGCTGTTTTTCATTCACAGCAGACTGTGAGGTGCTCAGGTTCAGAGAGTTGTGTTTCATGTCTCCCATATGTCCAATTGGTATGACGTGGACAAATAAGAGTTCAGATGATGTGGTTTGTGGGGGATGGACATGTGCACTTGTCAGCTACACAACTTGCATTCCCCATGACCTAGGATTGTGACACAGTGCAGACTGTTGTTGGCTGGCTGCCCTGCCCATGTGACTGGAGACAGTGATGTATGACTTTGCAGGCATGCCTGTGCCATGGCATTAAACTTCCTAAGAGTGATCCTGCAGGGGAGTGACACGTGCTACATGCACCCCATTGTGGCATTGACTATCAGGAGATGGGTGCATCATGGTGTCTGGTGCTGGTATGCATCACATGCATTTCAAATTAGACTCTGGCCATCCCTGTATCCGGACACCTGTACTGACTCAGTGGCAAGAGATGTGATGTGTGCATGTTCACATGCTTCACCGTGTTCTCTGCAATGTCCAACAACTGTGTAGGTGGTGCATGTGTCCACACTGGGGTATTACCATCTGACAGGCACCAGACAGATGGGTGCAAGGCCAGGAGGGATGTGAGTGCCATGGTTGACCATCAGACTGACAATTGGCTTCTCCTAATCTGTGTGAGCACTTTTGGCAATGTTCAACTAAGGATGCCAGGGCTTGCTCTGTAATGTGCTGTACTTACTGTGATGTGTGCGGTCAGTGCAGGGGACTGATGTTTGTCTGTTTCCCTAATTGTTTGCAGATACATCCACGGCCACAGGAGGGGACAGCTCCACAGACCAGGAGGAGCTGCAGAGCCAGACTGGGTCAGCAGCCGTTGAGTGGTCGGAGGGACCCAGTGGCACGGAGGGCGAGGGGAGCCACACCGAGGAGTCCTCAGCACCATCCACCTCAGCTGAGGACCACAGCAGCTCGGAGGATGACTCCCTTGTGGAGGCGGGTGTCAGCAGCCACCACACCCCAGCTAGTATGGCTGGCCCCGCCACCACCACCGCCCTCCCATCGGCTCCCATTCCAGAGGTCCGTGGAGGCTCCCGTGTTCGGGAGCGTGTCTCCTTCGTGCCAGGCACCACACCCCCTGCCCCTGTGTCCCCTGCTGCCCTGAGTGAGGAGTCTGTGTACTTACTTCACCAGCTCCATGTAGGGAAGACAGCCCTGCTGAGTGTCCTCCATGCACACACCACTCTGTTGACACAGCTGGTGTCGTTCATGGAGGGCATCTCATCGGGCATGTATGCCCTACAGAGGAGCAATAAGTCCATGGCCTCCTCCCTGACGGCAGCAGTGTCCCTCCTCCAACAGTCCCTCACCCCTCCTACCTCTGCCCCATCCACACTTCCTGGCACCCTACCTGTCCCAAGCACATGCACACCTGCACAATCACCCAAACACACAGACACGAGCAGCACAGAAACACCCAAAACTAAGTCACAACGTGCACGCAAGCATCCTCAGGGGACTGATACCACACCCACAGGGGATGGAGAACAGATACACACACAGGCATCCACAGTCACTCCGCAGTCCTCCGATACCTCTCCCTCCAAGACCCCTTCCCTTGCCTCACCTGCAACCCCACCTACAAAGCAGCTCTTCCTCTGTGACCTCGGCCTCTTCCCCTCCGATCCAGCTGATCCAGCATACAGGGGGAAGAGGAAGTCCACCCACACAGAGGGGAGTGCCCCTCACCCCCAGACACCCTCCCCCAGGCACAGACAAACTGTGGCCCCCACCCGCAAGTCCCCCCGGACCCGGAAGAGCAAGACCTCGCCACCGCCCTGCAGCACAACCACACAGTCTCCTTCCTCCATCCCTCAGGCCCCCCAACACAGGTTCCCCCACCACACCCTGCCCCAGGTTCCCCCACCCACAGATACACCATCCCCAAAATGATCCGGCCTTCTCCCCCTACCACTTGCTCTTCCAGCCCCACACCCCCGCTGCGCATGTTTGTGCCACTGGTGTGGAGACCGTGTCCTCCCACTCTGTCCTGCCCACCTTACCTGAACCCCATTCTACTCCCCTGGAGATAGGCACTGCAGTGGAGTCCACTACCACCCCGTCTGACTTGGGCACTGCAGTGGGGAACCTGTCCACTCCATCTGGCCAGCCCACTGCAGTCGTGCTGGCACCCACACCATCTGACTCATGCCCCCCAGTTGTGCCGGCACACACCATGTCAGACACCTCCACTGCAGTTGTCAGTGACTCTCCAGCACCCACCACCCCTTCCCTGCCTCCTTCTGGTGATCCTGTCCCTGTGGTGCCTGGCCTGCCCCCCGTATGCCCCTCCGAGGGGAATGTCCCTGGTCCATAGCAGTGGAGGCAAGCAAAGGGTGACATCTGCCACTGTCACCCTGTTCGGACTTTACTGATGGACTGGCCATTGGCCTTTGTGTTTTTTCAGGACTTTCAATTTTACACCCACATATGCTGAATAAAGCTACTTTCTGTTATCTAGTGGTTTTGCTTCAGATGTACATGATGTTGATGATGCTAACCATGCCCTTGCTGCAGTGATGGTGATTTTTGATATCAGGAAAATGAAGTGTTACTGTGCAGGACCCCATGTGGTCCAGGGGGAATGTGTCCTATCCTGGTGTGTATCCATGACATCCTTTGCAGCAATATGAGGGTGTCATGTTTTCAATATTTGCCAATGGGATTTCCTACTTTTATTTGCAATATCACATCTGTGGCTTACACCCCTGCACATCTGTTGTGCTTGCCATTGTTCAATGTGTCTATTTCCCTGACCGTGTGACCATCTCCACTGGACATGCAAGTTTGGGCATCAATGGGGAAGGACTCATCTGTGTTATCAGTGCAACTTGCTATACATGTGTGTTGGATCTGTGCAGATGATTTCGGTGACACTCCCATGACCAGGCTGATGTGACGAGAGCCTTCATTTTGTGCTAATTGTTGACTTAGTGACCAAGTGTTCTGCTGACATGATAGAGCCCTGCAGAGACAACGTATGGCACAGCTTTCCTTACACAGGAGTGGAGTCCCCTCATGGCAGTGTGTAATTCCGTGACATTGCCTGAGCCCAAGGTGTGTGTTGTGTGAGCATGTCTGTGTGTGTTCACTTACATTTCGCTACGCAGGCTGGGATCCCTAGTGATGTTCCTGTTTGTGATGCTTGCTGAGTTGACCTATGTTCCCCCAAAATCTTCGCCTTGGGTTCTCTGGGATGTGGGTGCATGGCACATTACTGGTCATCAGGGTGTCATCCATAGGTGTGTTTGCTGTCAGGGCTGAGTTTGTGGGCAAATGCAGATGAGACACAGTCAGGATTCCCCTTGGCACTTGTTGGTTACACAAGTCATGTAATTTACAGTTTGTGGTAGCTTTCAGTGATTGTGACACGTTGTGTGTGTGACTGCTGCCACTCCTCAGGGTCAGAGCTGCAATGTTGGAAGTTGTCTATGTGTGTTCTTTGTGGGTGACCTTGGCTTCTTCATTGGTGTGTGACTGTGGCCGGGATCCCATTGGTTGGTGTGGATTTGACGTCATGCCCATGTACGGCGTACTGTGCAGTGTGTCAGACATTCACGAGTCTTGTTGACTGGCCATGTGTGATGGGTTTCTGCACCTTAGTTCCCACCACCACCCCATGGATTATCATGGGTGCATGTGCAATGTCACCAGTCCATGTGAGCTTCACTGCTGCACATTGGTGGAGATCAAGGTGTGTGGTGTTGAGTGTGTGCAAATGAGAGTTGTTGCACGGCTAGACCCCTACCTCCAAATTGGCCTTGGCTGACAGGCCGTGCTGATTGATTTGTGCTTGTGTAGGTGTGATGGTAGTTTGTTGCTCAGGACACATGACTGTGGTTCACAGTGTGAACGACATCTAGCTTTGTCATCACATTGGGATTATCATGCAGGCCAGTGTCACCACAATGTGGGGTCCCTGGGGGCAGTGCTGTGGTGGGTCTGTCTCTTGCTGTGTTAGTTGCTGTTCCTACAAGCTTGTGTGACATGTGTAATTTGGGCTCCCTCTCATCTAACAATGCCTGATTGCCCACATAGGGGAATCCGATCCATGAGTTACTTTTGTGTGGCACTGTATACACATCTGTGTAATTGTGATTCAGGCCTCCTCATGTGTTGTGTGGTTGCCTGGGGACACTGGCACATCCCCCCATCACCTGTTGTGTTTGATATGCAGTGTGAGGCTGCCTGTTTGTGCATCTGCACCACTGCATTGGCATATCTTTAGTGTGCCATTGGCTGTATGTTGTTTGGTGGGTTTCCCCTGCTGTCCCTGGGACTCCTAGGTCATCAGTCAGCACAATGATCATGGTTTGTATGTCCCATTGCTGCCATGGTATGGTATTTGTTCACCTCACATATACAGTCTCCACAGGATATCTACATTTGTGTGTCCATTGGTGCAGATATGTGAGTCTGCATTATGATGGTCACTTCTGTCATTGTGTTATTGATGAATGTTGACAATGTCAGCCCCCATGGGTGATGTTTGTCTGCACATGGCCAAAGGTATGTCTTATTTGCACTGCACTGTTTGCCTCACCCAATCTATGTTGCTATGGGACACAAGCACTACTTTGCCACTGATGTGTTTGTTGTTCTGTGACCAGGAATCATCCATGCTGTTTGGCATTTGCAGCTTTTTCCATGACAACACTTACATTTTGGTCACTGTGATGATGGGGGTTTAGACCCCATTGCCACAATGTTCAAAATGTGCTTCAGCTATGGACCCCACACTTACCTTTTGGTCACTGTGATGATGGGGGTTTAGACCCCATTGCCACAATGTTCAAAATGTGCTTCAGCTATGGACCCCACACTTACATTTTGGTCACTGTGATGATGGGGGTTTGGACCCCATTGCCACAATGTTCAAAATGTGCTTCAGCTATGGACCCCACACTTACCTTTTGGTCACTGTGATGATGGGGGTTAGACCCCATTGCCACAGTGGTCATGGTCTGCTTGCATTGTGGAGGCCACACACATTTATGTGTGACACATGTGATAGGGGGTCACATTGTATGTTCAATGTCATGTTCAGTGTTGTAGGCATTTGACACAGACTACACACGAGTGTCATGGTGTTGGGGGGATGTGTTTTTCTGACATTCCTTATGTTGGAGTATGCTGGTTGTGTCATGCATTGCCCGTCCTATGAGTAGGGGTGGTGGTAGTGATAGGCATCCAGCCCCCCATGAGTAGGGGTGGTGTTGGTGGTAGGCATCCATCCCCCTAGGTGTGGGGATGGTAGTAGTGACAGGCATCCAGCCCCCCCTGAGTAGGGGTGGTGGTAGTGACAGGCATCCAGCCCCCCTGAGTAGGGGTGGTGGTAGTGACAGGCATCCAGCCCCCTGAGTAGGGGTGGTGGTAGTGACAGGCATCCAGCCCCCTGAGTAGGGGTGGTGGTTGTGGTAGGCATCCAGCCCCCATGAATAGGGGTGGTGGTAGTGGTAAGCATCCAGCCCCCATGAGTAGGGGTGGTGTTGGTGGTAGGCATCCATCCCCCTATGTGTGGGGATGGTAGTAGTGACAGGCATCCAGCCCCCCCTGAGTAGGGGTGGTGGTAGTGACAGGCATCCAGCCCCCCCTGAGTAGGGGTGGTGGTTGTGGTAGGCATCCAGCCCCCCATGAGTAGGGGTGGTGGTAGTGGTAGGCATCCAGCCCCCCATGAGTAGGGGTGGTGTTGGTGGTAGGCATCCACCCCCCTATGTGTGGGTATGGTAGTAGTGACAGGCATCCAGCCCCCCCTGAGTAGGGGTGGTGGTAGTGGTGGGCATCCAGCCCCCCATGAGTAGGGGTGGTGGTAGTGGTGGGCATCCAGCCCCCCATGAGTAGGGGTGGCGGTAGTGGTAGGCATCCAGCCCCCCCTGAGTAGGGGTGGTGGTAGTGGTAGGCATCCAGCCCCCCATGAGTAGGGGTGGTGTTGGTGGTAGGCATCCATCCCCCTATGTGTGGGGATGGTAGTAGTGACAGGCATCCAGACCCCCCTGAGTAGGGGTGGTGGTAGTGACAGGCATCCAGCCCCCACTGAGTAGGGGTGGTGGTTGTGGTAGGCATCCAGCACCCCCTGAGTAGGGGTGGTGTTGGTGGTAGGCATCCATCCCCCTATGTGTGGGGATGGTAGTAGTGACAGGCATCCAGCCCCCCTGAGTAGGGGTGATGGTAGTGGTAGGCATCCAGCCCCCCCTGAGTAGGGGTGGTGGTAGTGGTAGGCATCCAGCCCCCCATGAGTAGGGGTGGTGTTGGTGGTAGGCATCCATCCCCCTATGTGTGGGGATGGTAGTAGTGACAGGCATCCAGCCCCCCCTGAGTAGGGGTGGTGGTAGTGACAGGCATCCAGCCCCCCCTGAGTAGGGGTGGTGGTTGTGGTAGGCATCCAGCACCCCCTGAGTAGGGGTGGTGTTGGTGGTAGGCATCCATCCCCCTATGTGTGGGGATGGTAGTAGTGACAGGCATCCAGCCCCCTGAGTAGGGGTGGTGGTAGTGACAGGCATCCAGCCCCCTGAGTAGGAGTGGTGGTTGTGGTAGGCATCCAGCACCCCCTGAGTAGGGGTGGTGGTAGTGACGGGCATCCAGCCCCCTGAGTAGGGGTGGTGGTAGTGGTGGGCATCCAGCCCCCATGAGTAGGGGTGGTGGTAGTGGTGGGCATCCAGCCCCCCATGAGTAGGGGTGGTGGTAGTGGTAGGCATCCAGCCCCCCTGAGTAGGGGTGGTGGTAGTGACAGGCATCCAGCACCCCATGAGTAGGGGTGGTGGTAGTGGTAGGCATCCAGCCCCCCCTGAGTAGGGGTGGTGGTTGTGGTAGGCATCCAGCACCCCCTGAGTATGGGTGGTGGTAGTGGTAGGCATCCAGCCCCCCCTGAGTAGGGGTGATGGTAGTGGTAGGCATCCAGCCCCCCATGAGTAGGGGTGGTGTTGGTGGTAGGCATCCATCCCCCTATGTGTGGGGATGGTAGTAGTGACAGGCATCCAGCCTCCCCTGAGTAGGGGTGGTGGTAGTGACAGGCATCCAGCCCCCCCTGAGTAGGGGTGGTGGTTGTGGTAGGCATCCAGCCCCCCATGAGTAGGGGTGGTGGTAGGCATCCAGCCCCCCATGAGTAGGGGTGGTGTTGGTGGTAGGCATCCATCCCCCTATGTGTGGGGATGGTAGTAGTGACAGGCATCCAGCCCCCTGAGGAGGGGTGGTGGTAGTGGTGGGCATCCAGCCCCCATGAGTAGGGGTGGTGGTAGTGGTGAGCATCCAGCCCCCATGAGTAGGGGTGGTGGTAGTGGTAGGCATCAAGCCCCCTGAGTAGGGGTGGTGGTAGTGGTAGGCATCCAGCCCCCATGAGTAGGGGTGGTGTTGGTGGTAGGCATCCATCCCCCTATGTGTGGGGATGGTAGTAGTGACAGGCATCCAGCCCCCTGAGTAGGGGTGGTGGTAGTGACAGGCATCCAGCCCCCCCTGAGTAGGGGTGGTGGTTGTGGTAGGCATCCAGCACCCCCTGAGTAGGGGTGGTGTTGGTGGTAGGCATCCATCCCCTATGTGTGGGGATGGTAGTAGTGACAGGCATCCAGCCCCCCCTGAGTAGGGGTGGTGGTAGTGACAGGCATCCAGCCCCCCATGAGTAGGGGTGGTGGTAGTGGTGAGCATCCAGCCCCCCATGAGTAGGGGTGGTGGTAGTGGTAGGCATCCAGCCCCCCCTGAGTAGGGGTGGTGGTAGTGGTAGGCATCCAGCCCCCCATGAGTAGGGGTGGTGTTGGTGGTAGGCATCCATCCCCCTATGAGTGGGGATGGTAGTAGTGACAGGCATCCAGGCCCCCTGAGTAGGGGTGGTGTTAGTGGTGGGCATCCAGCCCCCCATGAGTAAGGGTGGTGGTTGTGACAGGCATCCAGTCCCCCTGAGTAGGGGTGGTGGTAGTGGTAGGCATCCAGCCCCCCATGAGTAGGGGTGGTGTTGGTGGTAGGCATCCATCCCCTATGAGTGGGGATGGTAGTAGTGACAGGCATCCAGCCCCCCTGAGTAGGGGTGGTGGTAGTGGTAGGCATCCAGCCCCCTGAGTAGGGGTGGTGGTAGTGGTAGGCAGCCAGCCCCCATGAGTAGGGGTGGTGTTGGTGGTAGGCATCCATCCCCCTATGTGTGGGGATGGTAGTAGTGACAGGCATCCAGCCTCCCCTGAGTAGGGGTGGTGTTAGTGACAGGCATCCAGCCCCCCCTGAGTAGGGGTGGTGGTTGTGGTAGGCATCCAGCCCCCCATGAGTAGGGGTGGTGGTAGGCATCCAGCCCCCCATGAGTAGGGGTGGTGTTGGTGGTAGGCATCCATCCCCCTATGTGTGGGGATGGTAGTAGTGACAGGCATCCAGCCCCCCCTGAGTAGGGGTGGTGGTAGTGGTGGGCATCCAGCCCCCCATGAGTAGGGGTGGTGGAAGTGGTGGGCATCCAGCCCCCCTGAGTAGGGGTGGTGGTAGTGGTAGGCATCCAGCCCCCATGAGTAGGGGTGGTGTTGGTGGTAGGCATCAAGCCCCCTGAGTAGGGGTGGTGGTAGTGGTAGGCATCCAGCCCCCATGAGTAGGGGGTGGTGTTGGTGGTAGGCATCCATCCCCCTATGTGTGGGGATGGTAGTAGTGACAGGCATCCAGCCCCCTGAGTAGGGGTGGTGGTAGTGGTGGGCATCCAGCCCCCCATGAGTAGGGGTGGTGGAAGTGGTGGGCATCCAGCCCCCCATTAGTAGGGGTGGTGGTAGTGGTAGGCATCCAGCTGCCCCTGAGTAGGGGTGGTGGTAGTGGTAGGCATCCAGCCCCCCATGAGTAGGGGTGGTGTTGGTGGTAGGCATCCAGCCCCCCCTGAGTAGGGGTGGTGGTAGTGGTAGGCATCCAGCCCCCCATGAGTAGGGGTGGTGTTGGTGGTAGGCATCCATCCCCCTATGGGGATGGTAGTAGTGACAGGCATCCAGCCTCCCCTGAGTAGGGGTGGTGGTAGTGACAGGCATCCAGCCCCCCCTGAGTAGGGGTGGTGGTTGTGGTAGGCATCCAGCCCCCCATGAGTAGGGGTGGTGGTAGGCATCCAGCCCCCCATGAGTAGGGGTGGTGTTGGTGGTAGGCATCCATCCCCCTATGTGTGGGGATGGTAGTAGTGACAGGCATCCAGCCCCCCCTGAGTAGGGGTGGTGGTAGTGGTGGGCATCCAGTCCCCCATGAGTAGGGGTGGTGGAAGTGGTGGGCATCCAGCCCCCCATTAGTAGGGGTGGTGGTTGTGGTAGGCATCCAGCCCCCCTTGAGTAGGGGTGGTGGTAGTGGTAGGCATCCAGCCCCCCATGAGTAGGGGTGGTGTTGGTGGTAGGCATCCATCCCCCTATGTGTGGGGATGGTAGTAGTGACAGGCATCCAGCCCCCCCTGAGTAGGGGTGGTGGTAGTGACAGGCATCCAGCCCCCCATGAGTAGGGGTGGTGGTTGTGGTAGGCATCCAGCACCCCCTGAGTAGGGGTGGTGTTGGTGGTAGGCATCCATCCCCTATGTGTGGGGATGGTAGTAGTGACAGGCATCCAGCCCCCCCTGAGTAGGGGTGGTGGTAGTGACAGGCATCCAGCCCCCCCTGAGTAGGGGTGGTGGTTGTGGTAGGCATCCAGCACCCCCTGAGTAGGGGTGGTGGTAGTGACAGGCATCCAGCCACCCCTGAGTAGGGGTGGTGGTAGTGGTGGGCATCCAGCCCCCCATGAGTAGGGGTGGTGGTAGTGGTGGGCATCCAGCCCCCCATGAGTAGGGGTGGTGGTAGTGGTAGGCATCCAGCCCCCCCTGAGTAGGGGTGGTGGTAGTGGTAGGCATCCAGCCCCCCATGAGTAGGGGTGGTGTTGGTGGTAGGCATCCATCCCCCTATGTGTGGGGATGGTAGTAGTGACAGGCATCCAGCCCCCCTGAGTAGGGGTGGTGGTAGTGACAGGCATCCATCCCCCCTGAGTAGGGGTGGTGGTTGTGGTAGGCATCCAGCACCCCCTGAGTAGGGGTTCTGTTGGTGGTAGGCATCCAGCACCCTATGTGTGGGGATGGTAGTAGTGACAGGCATCCAGGCCCCCCTGAGTAGGGGTGGTGGTAGTGACAGGCATCCAGCCCACCCTGAGTAGGGGTGGTGGTTGTGGTAGGCATCCAGCACCCCCTGAGTAGGGGTGGTGGTAGTGACGGGCATCCAGCCCCCCTGAGTAGGGGTGGTGGTAGTGGTGGGCATCCAGCCCCCATGAGTAGGGGTGGTGGTAGTGGTGGGCATCCAGCCCCCCATGAGTAGGGGTGGTGGTAGTGGTAGGCATCCAGCCCCCCCTGAGTAGGGGTGGTGGTAGTGGTAGGCATCCAGCCCCCCATGAGTAGGGGTGGTGTTGGCGGTAGGCATCCAGCACCCCATGAGTAGGGGTGGTGGTAGTGACAGGCATCCAGCACCCCCTGAGTAGGGGTGGTGGTAGTGGTAGGCATCCAGCCCCCCCTGAGTAGGGGTGGTGGTTGTGGTAGGCATCCAGCACCCCCTGAGTAGGGGTGGTGGTAGTGGTAGGCATCCAGCACCCCCTGAGTAGGGGTGGTGGTAGTGACAGGCATCCAGCCCCCCCTGAGTAGGGGTGGTGGTAGTGGTAGGCATCCAGCCCCCCATGAGTAGGGGTGGTGTTGGTGGTAGGCATCCATCCCCCTATGTGTGGGGATGGTAGTAGTGGTAGGCATCCAGACCCCCATGAGTAGTGGTGGTGTTGGTGGTAGGCATCCATCCCCCTATGAGTGGGGATGGTAGTAGTGACAGGCATCCAGGCCCCCTGAGTAGGGGTGGTGGTAGTGGTAGGCATCCAGCCCCCCATGAGTAGGGGTGGTGGTTGTGACAGGCATCCAGTCCCCCCTGAATAGGGGTGGTAGGCATCCAGCCCCCCATGAGTAGGGGTGGTGTTGGTGGTAGGCATCCATCCCCCTATGAGTGGGGATGGTAGTAGTGACAGGCATCCAGCCCCCCCTGAGTAGGGGTGGTGGTAGTGGTAGGCATCCAGCCCCCCATGAATAGGGGTGGTGGTTGTGACAGGCATCCAGCCCCCCCTGAGTAGGGGTGGTGGTAGTGGTAGGCATCCAGCCCCCCATGAGTAGGGGTGGTGGTAGTGGTAGGCATCCATCCCCCTATGGGTGTGTGTGGCATTGGTGATTGCCATCCCACCCCTATGGTTCTGCTGTTACTAGTGTACGTCATTTCTGCATCCCTATGTGTGTGTGACATATGTCGGGTACGTGTCGTTTGTTTGTGTTGTGGGTGTTTGACTTACCGTCTGCGCCGTACGCGTCCGTACCGGTTCCGGTAATAGATGTAGAGTATTGGTAGGACCTGCGCGATGGGATTCATGGTTGGTTCATCTCGTTCGGGTTTCTCGTTGCTTCAACTCGTACTCGTCGCTGGCTTGTTCGTCTCGTAGCCGTGGATCGTCTTGTGGCGCGAATCTGAGCTTATGTGCGTCTCTCCCGGATGCTCTGACGTGCCGGACATAGCGACGGGTTCGGCGCGTACGGAAGGCGCATCGTACTAGTCCGGCTGGAAGGTGCTGTATTTTTGCTTCCGTGCGACTCGATTCTGCATTTACGGATCCGGCTCGGGCGGGGAACAGGAGCTGGAATGGGTACGTACGGCTGGGTCGGGATCTGGGCAGTTATGCGCATCGTACTTGCTTGTTCGTACTAATGTTCGAATCGGTCGGGAAACACGCGTTCGGCTTGGTTTTTTTCCAGACGAATAGTGTTAGGTGCGCTTCCGGCCGAGATCGGAATCGACCCCTTAGTGAATGGCTCCTGAAATGAACGAGATGAACGTGTAACAGTGTCCTGATACCTATCAGGTGGACTAATATTATCACAGTTTTGAAGATTATATCGTTTTTCAGTGGCCTCCTGTTGAGAAAACCCATCCTATGATTTTGTCTTGTCTTTATTTTTTTGTTTATTGTCCTACTTCTTCTTTGTTGAAGATTCGGATGCTTGCTTAGAGTTATCCTTTTCAGAATTACTTCTTAATTGTGGTTTACCAAGTCTGGCTCGCAAATTATGTCTACCCAGCTTAGCATAGGTTTTGTCGATGATTTTAGGCAATTTGCACTCCTGCTGTGAAGGAGTCAAACCCTGTATGCACTGGTGTACAGCCTGTGCCGCTGCTTTCTCCTTTATGTAGCTTAACATAATGTCAAATACTGTGGCAAAATTGCCCATCAGTTTCATCCCCAAGTCCAGGGCAGGTGCTTCCCCATACTCATTCTGGAGCTGTTTCAGCATGTAACGAAAAACAGCTAACACTGGGCAGTGAACTCCGCTCCTTTTGTGGAGTTTTTCGCACACCGCAATCCGCGGAGCACGCGGAGTTCCCAAAAACCACACTCCGCGAAACGGAGTGGAGTTTTATTCCTCGCTCGAGCTCATCAACGTCAAGTTGGCGAATGAGGAAAATCCATCTCTTGGAGAGATTTTTCCTTGCTCGCAGTCGCCAAAGCCTTGATGGCGAACACGAGCTAGGAAAATCAACCTTCTGGCGAGATTTCTCAACGCGGGTGGTCGGATTTCTCAATGCCCAGGGTAGCCAATTGTGGTTGTGCAGCTTGAGCACTTCACGCAGTGTTAAGTGTTAATGTTCGCATAATGAACTGTGTAAGACATCTATATATTGTTACTAAATCTTTGTGTAGTGTTCGCACCTCTGCTGTTGGTAAATTATCAACGATACGATGCTATGTGTAACCGGCTATGACGGGCCATGTTGCTCCCTCATCGCAGAGAGGACCGAGACTAACATTTGCTGTTGTTTGTGGGAGGGCACCTTTGAACCAATTTATGTATTCTTGGTAGGTTAGAGGCATTTCTATCTCTTCGTATGTAGTATAGTTATCCAGTATTTCATCCTCAGTGTAGTTGTGAAATAGTTGTGTGATGTTGTCTGCAGCCAGGAATATAACTCAAAAATAGAACACTGCTGTCCTAAATGCCTCATGTCCCTCACCCACGAAGGTAACATCTCCACCCCTGGGTGTGAGACCATGGTGTAATAGTTTCAGAGTAACCGCATGTCTGCAGTTCTCAGTTTAATGCCTGAGGATCTTTGTCTCCAACGAGCAGGTGAGGCATGCAGTCATAGGTGCAGCAGCGGGAGATCCTTTCATTAACAGGCGCGTGACCTAAGGGGTCTTCCTCACTCACTCTACCTATGGGGCAAGTAGGTCCCAGGGAATAGGGCTGGAACAATTTAGCCGCAACTCTGTGGTGTGTGACCTTGATCACCCCACTTAGTGGATACCGCACCTATATTGATTGGTAAGGCAGGAGCCCGTTGGTGTATGATAGGTCCTGATGAATGCCGCGGACCCGTTTCGGCAACTAGGCAGAAACATGTTGACCATTAGTTATACGGTGGGGGGACTATAATATCCCCAACACACCGATTATTTCTTTTAAACTCCATACAGATGTCAGTCACATTAAAAAGAGGTTTGACATCCGTAATGGCTTTTTAAATTTCACTTTTTTGTTAAGGGCCCCCACTTAGTTTTAGAAGTGCATCCCTGTCTTCAGGTGTATGCCCGCCCTCTATCAAACCAAGTTTTTAGAGGGCGAGGACTGGTCAATGATGAAGCATGACACCAGGTGGTGTGTGAGACCAGTCTTTTACTTTTTGTGAGATGTCTAAACTCATATAGAAGACATAATAGCAATTAGGTCCATAATTAGGAGAGGCTTCTTGTGTTAATCGATCTTTGTCTCCAGACAGAATTAAAAATGAATTACAGAGGTGGTAACACAGTGGGAATTAGATCCTTTACAAGTTTAAGCTTGAACAGCCTACAGCCAATACATAGGAGTTACCTACTCAGCTGAGGATGTTCCCTACCACCATGGATGTCTCCGGTTAGGAGATAAGTAGGGGTCGCTGAGAAGGCACGATTGAACTACTCTCAGGCAATCCATAAAAATCATAACCCAGCCAACGCTGGTGGCGCCATGTCATGTATTTTCCGCTCTACGGTAGGAACTGCGCATTTGTGGACAGCATAACTGTTAGGATGGTGCCAGACTGATCCTAAGCACCCCCCTCAGGATATGTTGTCCTATAGGCCAGCTAGCTCATAGTGCCACCCTAACGTAGGTGAGTAGAAAATGGTTCTGGCAGCCACTGAACATGACAACTCTGATCCCCCAGGAATCATGGTAACAGATCTAGAACCTATTACTTTCTCACCAACATATACCTTTTCTGGGCTTCTAATATAAAGGTCCCCGGGCCCCTATGGAGAGTTCTAAGATAGCTTGCCCGATTTTTTAGCCAGCTTTCTTGTAAAAAAGCCCATATCACCATAGTAGGGGACCTAAATCTCCATTTCGAGGACCAGAACCTCCCTAGTGTCAAGAGGCTGCAGCTAGATCTTGAGGGTCTACAACTATCCCAGCTGGTTACGTCCGCCACACACATCAAGGGCCATATACTTGATCTAGTAATATCAAATGAACCGAATATCTCAGTCACCCCTCCAATACCAGCACCATGGCCAGACCACCACCTCATCCCATTTAAACTTGGCAACAGAGTAAGTGGAAAGGAAAAGCACCCTCCTTTGGTAGATACGAAGGAAAGAAACTGGTCCAAGTTAAGCACAGAGTCCTGGGAATATCCTAGCTTCTGTGGCCACACTGGACACCAAGACATATGACAAAGCTGAAGAAGCTTACTCCAGTTGGGAAAATTGGATCACACAATCACTGGATAAAATAGCCCCTAAAACTCCATCTAAACCAAAATCCAGACCCAAAATGGCGCTATGGTTTAATGTCCAACTATTATCCCTAAAGAAAAACGCAAAATAATTTAAAGGGATTGGAGGAAAACCTATGATTTACAACTTAAAACCAAGTATAAGGCGGCTATCAGACTATACCACAACAGCATTAAAGAGGAACAGGCGGGGCGTGGCCAAGATGGCGGCGGGGTAGGATGTGTTTCCCGACTGCTCCGTCCCGCCGCCTTTCAAAGCACACAATAGCGCCTGCCGGCTCACTCCCGGAGACCCCCGGGAATAAGTATAGGCACCGGGTAGCAGGGGGCGCAGCCTGGCCCAGGTGCAGGCGAGCAGCTGCGGGCAAAGCCGGACTAGCTCAGGCAAAGCCTGATGGGGAGGCAAAGAATGGCTGGCGAGGAGCGCAGTCTAGTCTCTTGCGGGCAGGAGCAGCCGAGCGAAATAGACGGGATCCCGGCGGCTCCCCAGGCACAGCAGAGTGCACCGGAAGACGGCAAGTCCCGGCGGGCTGGAGCGGGGACAACCCGGGGCCCGACACAGATTACCGGAGGAGCATCAACCGTTCGGGCCGCGGAGGCGTGGCCGAGGTCTGTGGGCCGCGGCTGGGCCCTAAAGAAGAAGGAGTCGAAGGGCGGGGGTGCGAGACTCAAGCGCCCCCCCAAGAACGAAGATGGGCCCCAGAAAAGAAGAGGCACGAATGGAAGGGGGCGACCCAGGACCTCCGTAACAAAGCTCCAGGACGCGTCACCTGGGAAGTGGCAGGGCTCGGCTGCGGCCTGTTGTCTGTGGCCTGTCCCGACTTAGTTGTGCAGTTCTGCTCAGCTGGGCCCTGGGCAAGGTCGGAGGTGGGGCCCTGGGGCCTGCAGCTCAGCCCTGCAAAGAACATTGCAATCAGCCTGCTCTACATCAGTGGTGAGAGAACAGCATCCCTGCACTGCCCCCTGCCTTGGACACTAAATGACTTGCGGTGCATTGTGGGGTCCGGCGGGAGTGGGGGAGCCAAGGGGGTGAGGCGGCCTCTCCTATCTCTTGGACCCCACCCTTTGGGCCCTAAAGCGGGACTGACACGAAGACCAGCGGCGGCCCTGGGGCTCCTGGGATACCATGAAATAGAGCCCTGAGGCCTGTGGTAGGCATCAGGTGCGTGCCAATCTAGGATTGAGGCCTACACCATGTGGCCAGCCTCCAGCATCTGAAGACCCCCACTCAACAGGAGGGCGGCGCATGGCATAAGAAGACTACCCGGGGAGCGGAGGGGGGTCCCCTCCCCCTCAGTGAGCACCTACCGCACTGCGCTACAGGTGGCGCAGATGGCTGGGAGTGAGCCCTCTGATCCCATACACGCACAGGACTATCTCAATGGGTGGTAGTCGTGGAAGTAACGACCAGCAAGGAAGACCAGTGTAAGGGGTCTGCGGGATCGGTGTAAGCATACAACACTATCCCCTCTAGGTCATAAGGCCCAGCGAAAGCTGGCTAACGGCCAGTGGAAGTACGTGGAGAGGCCTAACGGGACCAGGGACTGGATTGCCCCGGGAGGAGTAAGGGGTGCATGTTGTGGAGGGGCACACGACTACCCCAACAGAAGCGCCTCAAGAGGGGCGTGAGCGGACGAGCGCCTCTTAGAAGACCTCAATTAATGGAGACGGGGCACTGGGGGACAGGGAAGCTTGATACGGAGTGGTGGTCCCCTGCTCATCTGGCCAGAACACAGAACATTTGTGGTCCCCACAGCGGCTTCCTCATCAGCGCCTAGTTTTGCAAAGCTCTGAGATACACACCCCCTCCCCCCCACTAGCCCTCGGCCTGAACTGGGGAACGAGGAAGGGACAGCACCAACATGTGGGCCAGGACCAGTGCCCCGCCATCTGGGTCTTAGGAGTTTCCTGAATACCACACCAAGCAAACCCCAAGACTGAAACCCAGGCAGTATGGCCGGGGCAAGAATAAAGAAGGAACGATCCCTCAAAGAAATATTCGCGAAGACAAGCAACTCAGGGTCAGAGGACGCATCCTTGTCACAAAAGGCGGAATCCCGGCTAGAGGCAGATGAGGGAGAGGGCCCGATCACTAAAGCTTATATGGAATCATTGTTCACCTCTCTACATGCGGACCTGCAGGCGATGAAAACAGAAATTACCTCCGACCTCCGTCAAGTACATCGCGATGTGGATGCAGTGGGAGAAAGGGTTGCCGAGCTCAAAGATAGAGAGTCGAGCCGGGTGGAGGAGGTAGCTTGGCTCCAGCAAGAAGTGCTAAGGCTGAAAGACCAGCAACTAGACCTCCAAGCGCACAATGAAGACCTTGAGAACCGGTCGAGGAGTAACAACATAAGTATTAGAGGAGTGCCATCCAAAGCAGAGGGCCCCAATCTTCGTGAGTACGTTATGGACCTCCTTCGTCATGTCTCGGGCCTCCCAGAGACTTCCCCCCTGCGCTGGACCGGGTCCACAGGGTGGGCCGTGAAAGATCAGGCAAAGGACCCCATGCCAGCATCCTGGTGTGTGTCCATGATTTCCAGATCAAAGAGGGATACTTCAAGAAGGCCAGAGACTCACATCCAGTTCACTTCAAAGGCCACTCCCGACCTTTTTTCAGGACCTCTCAAGAATCACCCTGCAGAAGCGCAGAGATTTCCGCCCCGTCACAGAGCATCTGTGGAAGGCCAAGATTCCTTATGCCTGGGGTCACCCTTTTCGCATCATCTTTAGATATGAGGGGGCGCTGCATCAGTTCCGATCTCTCAAAGACGCCTGCTCTCTTCTACACCTTGACGTCCAGGATGACTCTGGGAACCAGCCTGTATCCCCCAAGCGTCAACGGCCGGCCTGGCAGAGGGTGACAGGCAGCAGGCGCGGGCCTAGGCCAGACTCTGAAACCATCTGTAAGGAAAGACAAGCGGTGCTGCAGGCTCTTTCTTCCGAACCACCATCCCAACGACTCCGTGACTCAGCAGCGAGCATACCCCCGGGGGTTGAAGCGGGCCTGGTGAGGACCCAAATGAGGTGGCGGAGGAGTGGAGGAACTTATGTTCGACTTTATGACCCACCCTCCACATGTCCAAAGAACCCATACTGGATCTCTTCTGAAATTCTCCTACAGTACGGTTCCATGTTGGCCGAATACGCCTCATACCGACCCGTCGGAGTTGATGGACTCAGATACTCAGTTACTGTCCTTCCTTCTGTTTAAAGTATCCTTTACATTATTCAAAGGGGTCTTTCTGTCTTCTTTCTCTTCTTCTCCTCCGCACCAACCTAGGCTATTGCCGGACGGCAACTCATCCGAAATCTTCACACTAGAACAAACTAGAGGGGTAGGGCAGTAAAAGATTCATGAGCAAGGGGCGGGAGTACGGATGTCACTAATAAGATGCACAATACCCGCATAGTGAGCCTCAATGTCCGAGGCCTTAACAGCCTAGTCAAGCGCAAGGTGATCTTATCCTACTTAGAACACACTGGGGGGGACATTTGCTTACTACAAGAAACCCATTTGCTCACTAGGGACACCCATCGCATGTGCTCCCCGAAGTTCCCTAGACAATATTAGTCCTCAGACTCGTCCAAGAAGAATGGGGTAGCCATACTAATTGCCCAGAGCTTCCAAGGAAAGGTGATCGAGACCATTGCCGAACAAAAAGGTAGAGCACTAGGGCTTAGAATACAATGGGGCTGTACACAGTTTAAGGTAGCGTCCATATACGCCCCGAATGAGCACCAGGAGCGCTTCCTTCTAAACTACTTTACGAAAGTGTTGGCCATGCCTGACCGGGAGGTAGTGATTGGGGGAGACCTGAACTTGGTAATGAGCACGTACTTAGACCGCTCTGGACAACGCACAACTCAAACTGGGACACTCTCACAGACGGGACAGCATTGGCTTGCAAACAGCACACTCAATGACGTAAGGAGGCAGACACACCCTTCTACCAGGGATTATACATACTTTTCGGCAGCTCACAAGACTTATGCCCGAATCGATCACTTCCTTATCACAGATGCCCTGGTGGGATGCGTGGCCGAAGAAACGATAGAGCCGCGCTCTCTCTCCGACCATGCCCTGATCACGCTATCGCTGAACCTAGGTGCCGCCCAACCCCGCCAATCACGTTGACATCTTCGAGACGCGCTGCTTCACTCAGACCAAATAACAAAGGCAATTTTGAAAATCCTAATAGACTATCTCACCGATAATGACGGTGAGGGCGTGCGCTCAGCATCTCTATGGGAAGCATTAAAATTGGTTACACAAGGGGAACTAATAGCCATATCGGCAGGCGATAATAAGCTTAGAAAGGAACAAAGGAAGGAGGTAGAGACAGCGGTAGTGGAACTAGAATCTATACACAAACGCACCGGTGCCCCCTGGGTGTGGCGAGAATTAGTGCGGAAACGGCTCATTCTTCGCAGGCTGAACCTCGACAGAGCGGAATACGCCTTGCTACGCCTACGGCACAAATTCTTCCTTAGTGGCAATCGTTCAGGCCACATGCTCGCCCACGAACTGAGGCAAAGAGAGATCTCAGGGTCGATCCCGGCAGTTAAAGCCCCATCCGGGACAATAGTCCATACGGATTCTGAGATCGCAGAGGCCTTCAGCTTTTTATTCCAAACTCTACTCGGAGGGAGACTCCCCCAGCGGAGATATAGCCGCCTACTTCCAAGGAGTACAGCTGACTACGTTGCCGGCGGACACGGCCACCCATATCGATCGCCCTATTCAAGTAGATGAGGTAATCGCAGCGATAGCCGGCCTCAAAATAGCTAAGTCCCCGGGCCCTGATGGCTTCACCCCCTTGTTCTATAAGAAATTCTGTGTGATGCTCACCCCCATACTAACGCGGCTCTTTAACTCTTTTATTGACACTGGGGTACTACCCGACTCGTTCACAGAAGCCTCAATATCGGTAATCTTAAAACCCACAAAAGATCCCCTGGAGTGTGCATCCTATCGGCCGATCTCACTGCTCAACGTGGACGCCAACATTTTCACTGGTATCTTGGCCTCGCGCATTAGCCTGTACATGTCAGCCTTATCGACCCGGACCAGGCCGGGTTCATCCGGACTAGGCAATGCGGGGATAACATGAAGCGCCTCATACATCTTACAGATCTCATTGCCCGCTCCCGGCGGGAGTCCCTCCTGTTGTCTGTCGACGCAGAGAAGGCCTTTGATAGGGTCCATCGGCCATTCTTAATGGAGACGCTCCGCCGGTTCGGTTTTGGGGACAGGTTTCTCGGCTGGCTAAGATGCAAATACAAAACACCTAGAGCTTCAGTCAGGGTCAATGGGTATTCCTCTGGACTCTTTCCAATATGCAGGGGAACCCGACAGGGGTGCCCTCTCTCCCCTCTACTGTTTGCCTTGTATATGGAGCCAATGGCCCAGAGGGTCAGAGACAATCCAGGAATCTCCGGAGTTCGCCTCGGGGCAGACACACATACTATTAGCCTATACGCCGACGATGTGATCCTGTCTCTGACGAAACCGGCGACTTCATTAGCGGCACTAGTAGACGAGTTCTCCTGCTTTAGCGAAGTTTCGGGATTTAAGGTCAATCTACGTAAGTCACAAATCCTAAATCTGTCCACGTCCCCTGCCACTGAGGAAGACCTGATTTAACAATTCCCATTCTCCTGGGCCAGCCATCACATATCATACCTAGGAATCCTTCTGGCGCGCACCCCGGCCAAAACTCTAACAGCGAATTATACCCCACTCATAGAACAGACTAATAAAACTCTGGCAACATGGACACGCTCGGGTCTCTCATGGGCAGGCTGTATTGCAGCAGTCAAGATGACGATTATGCCACGCATACTCTACAACATCTTTCAAACTATTCCCTTAACGCCCGACCATATTGCGGAACCTCCAGCGAGCTATAAATCGCTTTGTCTGGGGGTGGGAAGCAATCGCGTCTCAGCTTCTGGCAAATTGCACAGACGAAACCTGATGGGGGGATGGGAGTCCCAGTGGTATCACAGTATTTCCAAGCTTCTCAGTTACGCTTTATGTTGTGGTGGAACCGTCCTCTATCAGAGAAACATTGGACGTTCATGGATCAAACGATAGCAGGTAGAACTATCTGGCGTGAAATCTGGCTCCCACGTAAGCATAGGGCATGGGGTCTGTACTCTTCTCCTGTCACGGCGACAACGCTAAAGGTCTGGGATGCAACGGCGATTCAACATGGGTTTATCACTTTCCGCTCCCCGATGACTCCGCTGGTTGACAACCCGGACTTTCCACCGGGGTGTAAATCTGAACCTTTTCAGGGTTGGCGTGAGAAGGGTTGTAAAAGGGTGGGCTCCCTTTTTGACCAGGAGGGAATTATCCCTTTTGATCAGCTTCAGATGGACTATGCAATTCCTGCTGCGGACTGCTACATGTATCAACAAGTACCTCACTGGGTAACCTCTCCAGAGGGTAGACCAGGAGCCTCACGATGGTTAACACATTTCGAAAAGTGGCTTTTCACTAAGGACGATGACAAATGCCTTATATCAGAACTATACACATTCCTCTCCTCGGACACCTCGCCCGCAAAAACCAAGGGACAGTTAAGATGGGAGGAGAAATTAGGCAGGCACCTTACAAGCAAAGAGTGGCGGGATATCTTCTACAGAGCACACCACACAGCACATGACATTTCAGGTACAGAAGCTGCATATAAGGTGGCCATGTATTGGTATTTAACTCCGGCCCGACCTAATCATTGGAACAAAAATCGCTCGGTATACTGTTGGCGGGGTTGTGGTCAGACTGGCTCCCTAGTGCATCTACTTTGGCACTGCCCCAAGTTAGTGAGATACTGGGATCTAATACTACAAGACATAAATGATGCCTTCGACACGGACATCCCACACTTCCCCGAGTACATCCTGCTAGGCCTTCCCAACCGCTTGACCATGCCATTGCGCTCCATGAGAGGGAGACAGATAGCTATAGCCCTGAATGCCGCGCGTCTAGAGTTATTAGCTCATTGGGTTCAGAGAAAGTGCCAGACCATTCTGCTTGGCTTAGACAACTATGGGCGGTGTTGGGCATGGAACAATTATCGTTGGTGGCAGACAACAAGGCATATGTCTTTCTGGACCTTTGGGCTCCTTTTATAACTATCCTCAGTAAGGAGTTCAGAGACGTAACCTGCTCCAAGCTCCAACAGGTTTTACGCCTCACCGATACAGACCAGCTTCATAAGCCATGGTAAATATTGGGCAGGAGCCCCCACGAAACTTCAACACAGGTCTAACACAGGGTGCGGAGAAGACTGAGAGGGTAGGGGAGGGGGGTATTGTTTCTGTTTTTCTTTCTTTCCTCTTTTCTTCCTCTAAGGCTTGTTGCCAGGTTAGAAGTTCAAGCAAGTGATGTACTTCGCTATGGCATAGCACGAGACAAGGCTCAAGACGACAAAGATTACAAAGCAAATTATTGATGAGTATCCTATTGTAGCCCTTATCCCACGCTGCCTGCCTCCGGGTTGTTGGCATTCAGCTGTGTCAATTTCATAAGGTCACTCCCTCCAATGCCGGCTACTGACTATGTATCACAGTAAGTTTTTTTTTGTATTTTCGAAGCTGTGCTTTGATATAAACTAATAAAAAGAGTTATTCCATAAAGAGGAACAGGCAAAATTCTTTGAGCTAAAAATCAGCCAGGCCCAGAACTCCTCAAAGGAACTTTTCGCAGTAGTCAAGGCCTTAACCTCCCTAGTACACAACACTCATACGGCTATGGCCACGGAGGAAAGATGTAATGATCTAGCCACCAACTTCCTCACAAAAGACACATACATCTATAGCTCATTCATGATCGGGAGAGAAACATTTATAAGGCAGGAAAGAGATCAGGTGCAGATCGCCTCTACGCCCACCATCACTAGCTTCCCCCTAGTCCACATAGAGGATGTGAGACTATTGATGGATAAGGTGAAATCAGGCTCACCATTAGACCCTGCTCCGAAGTTTATTCTTAAAAAGGTCACAAAGATCTTGCTCCCAACACTAGTTAAAATTACGAACCTCTCACTTGAGTCGGGTGTAGTATCAAGTGCATGGAAACATGCAATAGTTAGACCTCTGCTAAAAAAACTAATCTAGACCCAACCCAACTAGGAAATTATCGCCCCATCTCATTGCTGCCATTTGTTGGGAAACTTTTGGAAAAACATATAAATAAAGTGCTGACAGAGTTTCTGGAAACAAACCAATGCCTCCATCCCATGCAGATGGGATTTCGCGCTCAGCACAGCACAGAATTAGCACTCCTAACAGTGGTAGAGGAACTTAAAATTACTCTGGATCAGGGAAGCTTAGCCGCTATATTACTTCTTGACTTGAACGCAGCATTCGACACGGTGGACCACCATACTTTGCGAAATAGACTGCTGGACCTTGGCGTCCAAGATAAAACCCTACAGTGGCTGGCATCCTTTTTGGAAGGTAGAACATTCCAAGTTAGGGAAACTAATCTCCTCTCGAGGACGATGCCTCTGACCTGCGGGGTGCCTCAGGGCTCCTCGCTGAGTCCCACACTGTTTAATGTCTACATGGGACCACTAGCACGATAGCGCAGGAGTTTGATGTCTCTATGATATCCTTCACTGATGACACTCAGTTGGTGTTTTCTCTAGATCCCAGATCCAACGGGGACTCCGATAGTTTAGCACCATGAATGGAAAGGGTTGTGGACTGGATGACAAACAGCTGTCTAAAGCTGAACGGGGATAAAATGGAGCTGATGGTCCTCGGGAACAAGGCAGCCCCCAGGCCTCTGATCACCTGACCTAATTGCCTAGGTAGCCCACCTACTCCGAAGGCGTCTATCAAAAATCTTGGTTTCTGGCTTGACAAGGATCTAACAATGGTGATCCAAGCCTAGAAACTAGTAAGCACATGTTTTGAACTACTCAGAATGCTCCGCAAAGTACTGGAGCATATCCCCATACAGCTCAGAAAGACAGTAGTCCATTCCTTGGTCACTTCACGTCTGGACTATGGAAATTCACTCTGCTGTGTAAGGTCCCAATCCAGGAATCGGCCAGGAAGCATCTTAAAGCACTTCACTAGCTCCCGATGGAGGCCATAACTAAGTTGAAGGCACTCTGTATGACACACAGAGCTCTACACAACAAGAGCCTGAGTAAAGTCAGAAACCTGTTGATCCCCTATGTCTCAAACAGGAGCCTCAGATCCAGCTCCGAATGGCTGATAAAAAACTACCAGAGTCAGGAGAGCCAGATGGGGAGGTAGATCCTTCACTCATCTGGCACCCAAGCTGTGGAATTCACTGCCACACGCATCTAGACCCCTGGAAAAAGAAGCAGCCTTCCGGAAGTCCATTAAAATCTGGTTGTTCCATCAGTATTATTAATCTACCTCTATCCTTTTTTTCAGTATTGGTCTCTTAGCGCTGGGAAGCCTTCGGGCAGCTATGCGCTCTACAAATCACTTAAATCTAAATCTAAATCTTTTGCTAAGCTACTCATGCTCTCTTTCTCTCAGAGAAATATACAAGGAATACACAGTGGGACGTTTTCAATATTTATTGAACCAATGTGATTCTTGTATAAAATATATGTGCTGCAATGATCAATAGACAGAAGCAAATGAAAGTTATTAGAAATACAAAAAGTACCACCATTGTGCTAAAACAATGTATATATGCGAGTATATAAAACAATATAGAAATCTTGCATACTCCTACTATGCGTCCCCTCACCTAAGTGTCTTGGGAGTGTGTATGTGTTCTCTGCCAAGAATTCCCATACTGGATGATCCAGCCCCCGTTATCTGAAGGGAAAGCATGTAGGTCCCAGTCATGGTCGCGAGCTGGACACCCCTCATAGAGATATCAGCAGGCTGCCGGGCCAAAGCATCAGCATGTAGAGACCTCGCCAATGACAGTAAAGCATTCCTCTGCCATCACCCAGAAATGGATGTTTATATATAACAATCGCTGTGTTTTCTATGTTCGCCTTAAGTGGCCAAGGGTATGCCCAGACGTGGGTCCCTTGCTCCCTGTGGCACTGGATTTCAAGCTAGCCTGGCTGATGAGGGGTGAAACCCCGAAACCGGTCCCAGGATGCTTGTTTCTGGTCTAAGGAGGACCTGGCCTGGCAGTTTGGGCTGGATTGTTCCCATGAAAAGCAGTGTCAAGACTGATTTGCATATGGCTGTGTCCAAACTAGGGTGGCATAGTGAGCAAAAGAACAATGGATTAAACCCAGATCTTTTGACTGGGGTCCAGACATCTACTTCTACTTACAGCCAAAAAAACCTGAAGCGAGAAAGAAACAGAAGCAAGGATATTATCTTCTTACAACAAAAGGAAAAGAATGTGGACAATGTGATCAAAGAGCAAAGAGTTGCTGGTAAGAAAACTGAAACGTTTCTTAAAATAGTATGTGGAAAATTGCAAAGTGAGCAAAAGCAAGTAAATAAAATATGAGGTTTCAATTTAGCTAAGAAAGGACAAAAAGAAACTGACATTAAGAGAAATAAATCATACAAGAAAGCAAATAGTTTAACAAGAAGAGAGAGGCAGTTTAAGGAAATAAGAGTCAACATGTTTCGCAGCAGGGCAATTTAGAATCTCATACAACCTATGAAGCAGTCTAAAATGAGAAGAGAAGCAGTCAAACAAAAGGTACATGTTGAGGCTGTAGTTGATAAGACATTTGACCTGAAGAGGAAGCTATTTATTTTGATTCTGAGCAGAATGAGAACACTGGATAAAACAGTGTTGTCTATGAGGAGAAGAAGCCAAAAGAAAAGACTTCTGAATAGAAGTAATTTTTGCCAAATTTTCAGTGGTGAAAGGAAGTGTACTTCCAGTACTGAGCTTTCCTTTAATAAGGAAAGTTACTTGCAAGAGAACACATTAGTGCATGTAGTTGAAACAACTGGTCAACGTTATGAGGTGAAGGATGGTACTCCCATTCCAAAAGAGGAGATGGTTCCTAGGAATGTTGAAGAAGTAATAGCTGAAGAGATACAAGGAAGATGTAGACACGCCCCTGTATACAAATGGAACTGTAGCAGTATTTGCAGTGTTCGGCAGGAATCAATTGCTATATTGAGAAATTTCCTATGTATCTTTCCATGCAAAAGTCTGAAACAGAATATTGGAATTTTGAAAGGATTAGATCCATGCAAAATAAGGAAGTATACAAATTTAGAGGGACATTCACTAGCATTTTGTGATTGTAAGCATGACTTAATACAAAGAACATCTTGATTTCTAATTCAAATTGCTTTATTTGTGACATAAAAGGGTAACTTCTAGGTAGCGTTTGTCTTCTTTTGCAGGGGTTCCAAGGTTCAGACCTCCTGAAAGACATCCGCCCTCGGAGAAGGAAAATGCCAGTGGTAAGAGTATATCACGGTAGGTCTTTTATTTCCTCATATAGATATGGGGATAATAGGAGGAGGTTTGTTAGTGACAACACTCCTGAGGAATGAGGGGATTGTACCACCACCATCATAAAGACCGATGTGCACGATAAAAGTACATTTCTTCAACAAAGCTCAACTTCTGTAAGTGTGAGATAGTCAAATAATTCATGTGCCCGGGAACATGCACAGCATTCCTGAAGTTTGATAAAATAAACAAGAGCCCCTCTCCTAGTTTTGAGTTTTGATATTCATTTTGGGGAAGGGGCGAAACAAAAAGAAAGAATGATCTGATTCTTTATCCTCCCTGTTATGAGCTGCCCACTTCCCGTTTTCCCAGCAAATGATTAGCACCTGGCTAAGCCACGTCCCTCCTGGGACGCGGCTGGGCAAGACTCGATGTCATGGTCTCTTTGCTTCTGGCTGTTGGGTGCTTCTCCCTTCCGTCACAAACTCCAGCGGTCTACCAGGAACCCTTTCACGTCCCCGAGGTTCACTTCAACATCTTCTAACGCCTCTCTCCCCTTCCACAACTCTCATTGGTCTTTTTTTCCCGCTGGTAGCTCCACCCCTTCCTGAACCCCTCAGTCTGGCAGTCCGGCATCGCTGGTGCTGACTATCTGTCTCTGCCGGAATTCTGGGTCTCCATCCTTCACATGACCCTGTAGGAAGAAAGCTGATTTGAGGCGACCAGTCAGGCTTCCTGGCAAGGTGTCCCAAAGGGGTGCAGCAGGTAAGTCTGCGTCCCCCGTATCCTGACACATTTCTATCAAAGAAAGTGTGCCAGAGCAGCATTCATCACTTCAGAATGTTATCTGTTCACCACTCTACAATGCAAAATTTAGTTAGGAGGCTTTACTATGTCAAAACTCCTGCCCTATGTTTATGAAAAGATCTCTTTAGCATGGTACAGAAGCAGAGGTAGAAAAAGTTTGTGAAAATGTTCAGTTTCATTTCTTTGGTCCTGAACAGGAGTCTAGGGAAAGTGAGGAGTTGGTATGTGCAGGAGTAGGGGCACAGGACACAGATATTAGTGTTGATAACTTTACAGAAGAGATTAGAAAGCTTATCACAGTTTCTTCTGAGAAATCAAACTGTGTTTGCATTTGTTGTCGATGCACTCACTACAAAAGCCAAACTCGCAACGTAGTTGTATTCTCAAAAACTGAACAGGAGAACAGAGATTAGTGGCAAGAACTTGCTGTTTATTTATTTGTAGGGGAACGTTTGGAGTTGTCCACACAGCAAATTATATGTAAGTACTGCTATGATAAGTTAGAGAATAACAAAATGCCAGCCAGAGCAGTACATAACAAGTTAGAATTAGTAACAATTCCAGAAGAACTTCGAGAATTGAATCTTTATGAATCAATTCTTGTACAATATATCCACCCATTTCAGGCTATCGTTCATATGGAGCCAAAGACAGGGAAGTTGCCACCAACTGAGCTTCAGAAAGGCTTGTGTACTCACCTTTGGATTTTAAACAGAATATTGAAACTGTTGGTGTACACAGAGATGCTGATGAACCACTTATTATTCTTTTAAATGGTGTCGTACCAAGAGCAAAACAATCGGGCAAGAGTTAGTGGATGTTAATAAAGTAAAAAAAACAACATTATACCTGGAACAAAATAATATTTATTATAAAAATGTTGATGCTGGTCAAGATATAACATATATGGAGGATGAAACATTACCTTCTAGTGGACAGATTGGAAAAGTGGATCTATCAAGATCAGAAGAAATTTATGAACACTACAGCATCCATCCCCTGGCATTCTAAAGAAATCATCAGTGATGCTATTTCTCTCTTTCAAATGAAACAAGCAAAAGGAACTCCCTTGAGTGTGTGGGAACATTTTTTAGATGCTTGCTATTTTCCACAACCATTTCCCACTGGAGCAGGTGGCTGCTATGATGACCGCCCCATACAGATACCAGCAGCTGAATACTGGTCAACCAGATTATATGCAGAGGATCCAAGATTTCACCAGTGCATTCCATACATTTTCCATCAGTTTTTTGAGAGTGACGTGCCTGGACTTTCATATGCTGTAAACCACATGCTAAAGACAGGAGTTAATCTTCAAAATCTCTCTGCACAGGAATTTATTGAAAAAGTTCATGGAAAGGATGAAAAGTTACAATACATCATGAATAATTTGATGGCATGCCAGTGTGGCATCAACGAGTATTGGTATTGTTGTCATGAAGAACTCAAATGTATGTTGAGAAACTTAGGTAGTTGCACTGAGTAAGCATGGGATGACCTGCTTGAATTTTTGAGAGAAGTGAACTCAAACATTAAGGATATCAATGTGAAGATAACAGGAGAACGTTGCTCATTGGATAATGCTATTGCTTGTAGTTATTTTAAACACAGGTTCCAAACCATGCTGTCTTTTATCTGCAACAAAACAAATCCTCATCTTGGTGAAGTAACTGATTTCTTTTGGGGTAAAGAGTGCCAAGCAAGAGGTTCTCCTCATATTCACATGCTGTTATGGAGAAAATATGTACCACAATTTGGAGCAGACAATGATGAGTCTGTAATGTCTTTCATAGAACAGTATGTGACATGTGCCATCCTGAAAGACAATAGTGAAAAAGGCCTGAGACAACAAGTCCTGCACTTTCAAACACATACATGTGGGAAGTACTGCGGTCAAAAATATAGATGCAAAGGAAAATTTTACACAAGATGTCGATTTGGATTCCCATGATCTGTCATTTCCCAAGGAAGAGTGAACAGCTTTTTGTATGCAGTCAGACATACACTGACACGGAAATCACTGAAAAACACATACAACCTGAGAAGAACAGAGCCTCCAAGCATATTAATGACTATAACCCTGTCATTCTTGAAATGTGGAATGCAAATATGGATATACAAGTTATTGCAGACAACTTCATCACTGTTGCTCGGTAAGTCACTTCATATATTACAAAAACAGAGATGAAGGAGATGTGGGAGGAGATTTCTGTAGAAAAGAGTCTAACCAAAATATTGTACAGCTTCAGCTTGAAAATGCTTTCTCATATGGGGTCCTATGAGTGCTGTGACCAGTTGAGCTCGGCCAGTTTGTTCTCATTGTAAAGGGGAATTGTTTGGGTAAGTCTAGGCCTAGCAAGAATGCGAAATAGAGTGCTAAAGTCGGTATGGTCAACGGGGCGAATGCACTCCTAATTTTAAGGTTAAACGTGGCATCCGCCAAGGCTGCGTCCTAGCACCATTGCTATTTACTTTATTTATTAATGAAGTTGACGCAGTCCTTAAGTCGATACAGGCGGATGCCCCCCAAGCAGATGGTCATGATATACCGGTTCTGCTTTATGCAGATGATGCGGTGCTTTTATCAAGGACACCGTTAGGTTTACAGCGATTAATTGATAGGTTCACAGATTTTATTAAGGGGAGGAAGTTGTTGATAAATAAGGCTAAAACATATACAATGGTCTGTGGAATAAAACCCAAGAAAATGAAAAAGCTTTTTATAGATGGGGAAAGAGTGGAATCTGTTGACACCTTTTACTACCTGGGGCTAACTTTTTCTGGTAATGGTAAATGGTCACGTGAAATATCTAATGTCCGGGTTAAGATGTCTAAAAGTGCACATGGGGTGTTCAGGTTTGCTTCCAAATTAGGGGATCGTCGTATTAAAGATATGACCGATATCTATAAAGCTAGATGTGTCTCCATTGCACTATATGGTGCAGGGGTTTGGGTCTACCACCCCAGTTTAGATCTACAAATAGAGGAAAACTCTTTTTTTTAAAAGCTATTGTGCCTGCCAGCATCAGCATCCTCCGAGTTAATCCATCGTGAAGTGGGGCTTGAATACCTGTCAGATTTGATTGCACTGAGACCGCTTCTGCTCTGGAGATCGATCTGGTCTAAAGAGGAGACTATATTCACGCAAACAATTATTAAGGACTGTTTGCGATTGGATAATTGTTTTAAGATCCCTTGGTTAAAATACATAGCATATGTTAGCAGAGACCTATTTAAGCTCACGATCTCGAGAAATCCGATTGATGTGATAGGTCTGTCCAAACAGGAGATGAGGAACATATTTCTGTCCAATAAGAAGGAGTGTAGGATGAGAAATGTGGAGAAACAACCTACATATCAGCTTTATCAACTGTATATAGACTTTGTTGGTTTTCAAAGTTATCTATCACTAGTTACAAGATCCTCTCACCGTTTTGTACTAACGAGGATGAGACTAGGTCTTGTCCATCATCTAGTCGCGTTCCCAGAAACGAAAAAGCATCCAGTCACCCCATGTCCATGTGATAAGCACACCAAACAGAGCACTATGCAATTTTTATTATTATGCGATTTGTATTTGAACTATAGAATCGTCTATTTAAAACCATTGTTTAAGAAATATAATGTCACAACTATTAATGCTGCTATGAGTCTACTGTTTACATTAAAAGAGCCTGAGATTTGTTTTTATGTGGCGACATTTATTTTAAAATCTATTCATGCTAGGAAAAGTATGGTCTTTTAATGTATCTATCAATTGAATCTATATTTTTATAATTGCACTAAACCGATTGTATATATACTATATGAAACTGTAATTGGATTTTAATGTTTTGTGTATGTATGTTTGCTTTTATGGTTGCTACCCAAACCGAATAAAGCTTTCTTTGAATTGAATTGAGTGCTAAAGTCTTTCCCAGAAATTCAGTACCTAGCAGAGTGTGACCCGGAAAGTACAGACATTGTGAAATCAAATATGTTGGATGAGTACTATCCAAGAAGGAGTCCACATCTAGAAAACATGTGCCTTTATGAAGTACTTCAACATTACAGATTCAGGAACAATGTAACTGAAAACATACGAGAAGGGCAATATACAGTAGGTGTGTGTGACAGTTGTTTGGTGAGACACACTAATTAATCACAGAAAGCTTAGTTGCCAAACTCCAGACAGACAAGAGTTTTTCTATTTGGCTCTTCTCTAACTCTTCAAGCTTTGGCCTGCTGAAACAGAATTACTTGGAGAGTATAACTGCTATGAAGATTCTTTCAACACTGTGAAAGTTACCATTACGTTTTCAGTCCTCCAAAAATACTTGCAAATGTTAAATGATGAGATTGAACAGGAGGAAATTATTGCTGCTGAGATAGCTAAGAAGAGTTCCCAGAGCAGTCAAAGTTGGGCACCACTGAGTCAGGATCCTCTTGGACAACCCATTACTGAAAATGAAGCCGCAATAGCGATGAATGAGGTGGAAATTGTAATGGAACAAGCGAGACAGGAAACTGTTGATTTCGAACATTTAGGGCCCGATTCCGATGTTGTTCGGAAGGCCTCCGAATCGGATTTGGCTTTACCGGACCCGATTCGTAGCCCTTGTTTACGACCGAAACGTACACAAGTCCGAACGACCAAGTACGATGCGAAGATCGCGTAAGCACTGACCGAATCGTTTCCGAACCCGAACCGCTCCGTACGTCTCATTTGTAGACGAATCGTGCCCCGCAATGGAGCCGATTTCTGACCGTGCGAGTACGATGCATGATTCGGACAGCCGCTTCGCCTCGGTCTCAGCGAGACGAAACGGCTATCGGAAGCGTACTTCGGGGGGCCGTACCAGGCCCCCATTCTCCCAGGGCCCTCAGAATCTGTCACGGGATGTGCCCATGGGTCCCCCTGATCTGGGCATGCACGTGTGGCGGGCCCCATGGGGTGCCCGCCACAGGGTGTACACTTTTCCCCACCCACCCCTTTTCAGCTATGGGAGCCTGTGTACGCGTCTGTACACGGGCTCCCATAGAGTTCAATGGGAGTCCGAGCGAACCGAGTCTGTAAGCATACGGCAGCATCGTACTCACTCGTTCGGACTCCCGGAGCATGTCTCATTCAGAAAGCCCTCCGGATCCGAGTCGTACGGAGGGCTTTCCTAGCGAGATCGGAATCGGGCCCTTAGTTGGACAACTGGACAACAAACAGAAAGAAATGCATATAGAGGTAAAAAAAAATATAGAGCACGGATTCCTCTACGAGAAGAAAGAATGCAAATGCTCATCATTTGCGCCAATACTATTCTACATCAGTGGTCAAGCTGGCACCGGGAAAAGCTTTTTGATTAAAGTTCTCACCGCTTACCTATAGAGGACAACAGAATCAAACTTATCGTGTGTAGTAACAGAACCATCTGGATCATCTGCACACAACATTAAAGGAATTACTCTACATCGACTACTTATGCTACCTGTTGAACATGGCAATAAACTGGAATACCAAAAGTTATCCGGTGAAGCTTTTAATCATTGATGAGGTGAGCAGGGTCTCAAACTTAATGCTTGCCTTTGCACAGTTGAGAATGCAACCAATTTTAAAAACAAAGTATGATGTGCTGTTTGGAGGAAAGCATTTAATTGTTTTCGGTGACCTTGTGCAACTTACCCCCGTCAAAGGGCAGCCTGTTTTCAAAACACTTCTGCATGTTGAAACTCAGACTTTTTTGGGAAGTATTGGCAATGTAAACATTTGGCTAAACTTCCAATGCAAGGAACTGCTAAAGAATATTCGTCAAGCATCTGACGTGAAATACAGAAATATTCTGAAGGACATTAGAGTAGGAGTTTTGACAAAGAAAGAGAAACGCATCTTAGAAAGTCGACTTATTAAGAAACTATTCTCCTCTAAGGGCCCAGCAGCACAGCTAATGTTCAGTTTCATTGAAGAAGGGAAATCCATAGTCTGTTTAATGCCTGCACATCAAGAGTGCTCCGATTTTAATGAATATTTACTAAAACTGGAGAAAGAAGACCTTTTGGAAGTTACAGCTATTGACGAAATGGAACACCAGGGAGTAACACTAATACTAAGTGGAAAGTTACAAGCAAAATTAGATTCATTGTAGAACTCTGTTTCCAGAACTGCAAGATTAGCAAAGTGTTTATGCATGTGAAAAAACTGTAGATTAATTTTGCGCCGTAATTTAAATGTTGAAGAAGGATTAGTAAATGGTGTGATTTCATTAATTTTCCAATTAGGGATGAGGTTTAATATTTAGTTATCAAAATTGATCAGATCAATGCCGTGAAGCAGATTGGACAATGTGTTGTACGTTTTCTGCTTGTAAAGGACCTGTATGTCCAGCTGTAGCAGTTTCCAGTCTCTCTAGCATACGCTGTAACTATCTATAAATCTCAAGACTTAAGTGTAGACGCAGCTTTTATTAATATTGGTAGTACTGCATTTAAAGAAGGTATGTCATGTGTTGCAGTGTCTCGAGTAACAACATTGTCCGGTTTGTTTTTGGTTGATTTTGATGACAAGAAAATTATTGCTGATTCAAGTTGTGTCAGAGAGTGCAATCGGTTAAGAAGTGTATACGCTCCTCCTTTAGGACAGTATGCCATTTATGAAAAACTGATAATCTGTCCAAAGCGGAAGCTCACAAAAGAATCTATGGATGTTGCGGAAAAGAAGAAGAACAATGAAGGTTATGAAGAGATATTGTAGGTTACAATTTATCAAACACTTCTGGTATCAACTGCTAAAATGCAATTGAACAGAAACCACAGAAGATATTATGTTCTGCACTGTGTGGTTTTCTGTAATGTTTACATAGTGATAGGACTGCAATACATTGTGCTTCAGGCATTTGCGATCAAGTTGATATATCTAGTGGATCAGTACTATTTACTCAGAACAGTCAACAAGATGCACAGGAATTTATAATGGTCATCCTTGGAGTTTTAGAAGAAGAAGAGTTCAGTATTGATGACTTATTTGGACTGACTTACACATGGAACGATGAGTGTGAAGACTGTACTTAGCTCTACCGTTTGCAAAACTGGGTCTTTTGACAGATTAATAAAAATGGCTAACCAAATTATGACCTGTCCAAATTGTAGATCAGATGTTATGTCTACATTGCATATACGAAGAAGTGGAAAATACCTTATATTAATGCTACAGCGATGCAGAGCAGATGGATCTAAATTGAAAACTGAAATTACAAACTTCAAAGCTGGACAAATATCAATTTCTGGTAGAACATGTACTACTATGGCAATCATCTTTACCGAAGGACTTAATGTAACATCTGGACACTATAATGTCTGGTGCACAAACAGAATATCAAGTTGTAAATATCGACCAACACTAATATCGAGTTGGAAATATCGTGATACAGAAATATCGACAGCAAGAATATCGATGTCAAGAATATCGACTTTAAGGTAAGAAATATCGTTTTTGAAAATATCGAAGTGAGTAATATCGTTGGTAAAAATATAGAGGGTCATTACGATGGGTGAAGGCCCGCCACCGCCAGCAGTGCGGTGGCAGGCCTGCCACCATCGGAAAGCAATTTTCTCCCGGCCACATTACGATGGCGGGGGGAATCTGACCATGACCGAGGCCAGCGCAAAGACCGCCCGCCACGGATCCGCCACAGGCAATCATTACGATTGCCTGGCGGAGCGGTCAGCATCAGTAAAATGGAGGCGGTGCCTAGCAGGCACCGTCCGCCAGATTAGGATGCTGGCCGCAGCCAGCCTTTTCGCGGCGGGTAAACCGCCATTGAAAGGCTGGCGGGGATTGGTTTTGGGGGCCCGTTGTGGGCCCCCCTTGTGTGGGGGGGAGGTGGCTGTACACTGGGGGGGTACCATGGGTACCCCCCTACATTTCACTGCACTACGTGGCAGGCACTGTGTGGTGCCTGCCACGTAGTGCAGTGAAATGCAGCACATGCATTTTTAAAATCGCGGTGGGTGTTGCAGTCAGCAGCGCCCGTCGCAATGTTAAATTGCAAAATGCGACCGCCATGGTGGCGGTCGCATCCTAATTTGGAGTGCGGAACCGCCAACTGCATGGCGGCCGGTCCCGATCCCCGCAACGATGGTGGTCGGACGAAAGTCCGACCGCCATCGTAATGACCCCCATAGTTGTTTAAAATGTCGATTTTTAAATTAGTGTTATGTATTTTAGTATGTATTTTAAAAGTATGTGTTAAATTTTTAGTAGTTATTAATTGTATGTTAATTACATTTTGCATGTTGTAGTTCTGTAGCGGGTTGTGGGTTTATAGGGGAATAGGGTGGGAAGTATTTTAATTATAAGAAATTAGTTAATATTTTTTATTTATTAGTATTTATTTAATTTTGATTTTATAGTGTAAATTGTGGGAATTAATTTATTATTAATTAATTATTAATTGGTTGGTAATTTGTATTAATTTATTAATTGTTAATTATGTTAATTGTGTTTTTTTTATTAGCGGGTTGTGGGTTTATAGGGGAATAGGGTGGGAAGTAATTTAAATATAATCAAATTATTAATATTTTTTATTTATTAAAATGTATATAATTTATATTTTTATTATTAATTAATTATGAATTGGTTGACGATTTTTATTAATTAATTAATTGGTAATTATGTTAATTGTGTGTTTTGTTTAGGAGCGGGTTGTGGTTTTATAGGGGAATAGGGTGGGAAGTAATTTATTTTTAATAAATGGATTAATATTTTTAAGATATTCATATTTTTTTAATTTAAAATGTATAGTGTTAATTGTGGGAATTAAATTATTAATAATTATTTATCAATTGCTTGTTAATTATTATTAATTAATTAATTGGTAATTAATTATATTAATGGTGTCATTTTTTAAGAATGGGTGGTGGGGTTTATAGGGGAATAGGGTGGGAAGTAATTTATTTATAATTAATTAATAATTAATTAATTGTTATTAATTAATTAAACATTAAAAATGGAAAATGTGTAATTAATTTGAGATGTAAGCTGTGGGGTGTATAGTGGTAAAGGGTGGGAAGTAAATTCTTTTAAATTGATTAATAAGTTGTTGTTAATTAATATTAATTTAATAATGTAAAATTAGTTATGTAAATTGTGTAATGATTTTTAGGTATGTCTTTTGGTGTTTATTGGGGTAGAGGGTGGAAAGTATTTTAGGTTTCATTAATTATTAATTAGTTGCTCATTAATATTGATTCATTAATTGATACATACTTATAGTAATTGTTTATTTTTATTTTTATTTTATGTGTGGATTTTAGTTTTATAGGAGTAACGTTTGGTGAGTAAATTAATTTTTATCTGTTTTATAATTAATAATATTTGTTTATTTCATAATTATTTATGTTAATTATGGAGGTACACTTTTTAAAAAATTTAGATGTGTGTTGTGAATTGTGTGGTGTTATAGGGTAGGAAATGAAAAATAATAAATTTAGTTAACAATTAATGTTTTTGATTATAATTAATTTCTATTAAATATAGTTATTTGTTTGTAATTTTTTTACAATTTGTATAAAATACTTTTTGTAGGTAATTTTTACATTTTTTAAACATTATAATGTGTTTCTATCTTTTGTCATTTATTATATTTTTATATATGTTTTCTTTATTTGTTTTTTAACATCTTTTGAATTGAAGTTGATATTTTGTTTTATTTTAATTTTGAATTGATTTCAGTGGGAATAGTAATTTGTACCTCTCCGCTATCCAACATTTTCCCTACTGTTGCACTCACTGGAGTGGGAATAGTAATTTTTACCCCTCCGCTATCCAACACTTTCCCTACTGTTGCACTCACTGGAGTTGGAATAGTAATTTTTTCCCCTCCGCTATCAATCAATCAATCAATCAATCATGTCACTTATAAAGCGCACTACATACCCGCGAGGGTCTCAAGGCGCTGGGGGAAGAGGGGGTGGTGCTGCTACTGATCGAAGAGCCAGGTCTTGAGGAGTCTTCTGAAGGCCAGTAGGTCTTGGGTCTGTCGGAGGTTGGTGGGGAGGGTGTTCCAGGTCTTGGCGGCGAGGTGGGAGAAGGATCTGCCGCCGGCGGTCGTTTTCCGGATGCGGGGGACTGTGGCGAGGGCGAGGCTGGTCGAGCGGAGCTGGCGGGTGGGGGTGTAGAAGCTGAGTCGTCTGTTGAGGTAGGCTGGTCCGGAGTTGTGGAGTGCTTTGTGTGCGTGGGTGAGGAGCTTGAAGGTTATCCTCTTGTTGACAGGGAGCCAGTGCAGGTCTCTCAGGTGGGGTGTGATGTGGCTGCGTCGGGGGATGTCGAGGATAAGACGTGCAGAGGCGTTCTGGATGCGTTGCAGCCGTCTCAGGAGCTTAGCCGTCATTCCTGCATAGAGGGCGTTTCCGTAGTCCAGCCTACTGGTGACGAGGGCCTGGGTGACTGTTTTTCTTGTTTCGGTGGGGATCCACTTGAAGATCCTGCGGAGCATTCGGAGGATGTTGAAGCAGGATGAGGAAACGGCGTTGACCTGCTTAGTCATGGAGAGGGTGGGGTCGAGGATGACCCCTAGGTTGCGTACGTGGTCGGTGGGTGGCGGGGCTGTTCCCAGTGATGTTGGCCACCAGGAGTCGTCCCAGGCTGAAGGGTTGGAACCAAGGATGAGGACCTCCGTCTTGTCCGAGTTCAGCTTCAGGCGGCTGGTCCTCATCCATTCGGCGACGGCCTTCATTCCTTCGTGGAGGTGGGCTTTGGCGGTGTGAGTGTCTTTGGTGAGGAGAGGATCAGCTGGGTGTCGTCGGCGTAGGAGATGATGTTGAGGTTGTGCTGTCGGGCGACGTGGGCGAGGGGTGCCATGTAGATGTTGAACAGCGTTGGGCTGAGGAGGAGCCTTGGGGTGCGCCGCAGATGATCTTGGTGGCCTTGGATCGGAAGGGGGCGGGCGGACGCTATGTGTTCTGCCGGAAAGGAAGGATGTGGTCCAGTCCAGGGCCTTCTCTTGGATCCCGGCGTCGTGAAGGCGTGTTCGTAGTGTGTGGTGGCAGACCGTGTCGAAGGCGGCTGATAGGTCCAGGAGGATGAGGGCTGCTGTTTCTCCGTTGTCTAGCAGGGTCCTGATGTCATCGGTGGCGGCGATGAGGGCGGTTTCGGTGCTGTGGTTGCTGCGGAAGCCGGACTGGGAAGGGTCCAGGATGTTGTTCTCCTCGAGGTAGCGGGTCAGTTGTTTGTTGACGATTTTCTCGGTGACCTTCACGGGGAACGGGAGCAGAGAGATGGGTCGGAAGTTCTTGAGGTCCTTGGGGTCTGCCTTGGGTTTCTTGAGTAAGGCGGTGATCTCGGCGTGCTTCCAGCTTTCCGGGAAGGTTGCTGTCTCGAAGGAGATGTTGATTATTTTCCGGAGATGGGGCGCGATGGCTGTACTGGCTTTGTTGAAGATGTGGTGAGGGCACGGGTCTAGCGGTGAACCGGAGTGGATGGTGTTCATGATCTCGCTGGTGTCCTCATCGTTGATGTTGGTCCAGGAGAGCAGGCGGTTGGTGGTTGTGGGGGCAGTGGTCTCGGTGGTTGCCGGGGCGGTCGTGGTGTTGAAGCTGTCGTGGATGTCGGCGATTTTGCGGTGGAAGAAGGTGGCCAGTGAGTCGCACAGGTCTCGCGATGGCTGGATGTTGTTGGTGTTGGAGCTGGGGTTGGAGAGTTCCTTCACGATGTTGAAGAGCTCTTTGCTGTTGTGTGCATTGTTGTCTAGGCGGTCTTTGAGTGAGGCCCTTTTGGCGGATCTGATGAGGTGATGGTGACTGCGGGTGGCGCTCTTGTGGGCGGCGTAGCTGTCCGCTGTCCGTTCGTGGAGCCAGATCTTCTCCAGTTTTCGGCATGCTATCCAACACTTTCCCTACTGTTGCACTCACTGGGGTAGGAATAGTAATGTTTACCCCTTCACTATCCAACACTTTCCCTACTGTTGCACTCACTGGAGTGGGAATAGTAATTTTTTCCCCTCCGCTATCCAACACTTTCCTTACTGTTGCACTCGCTGGAGTGGGAGTAGTAATTTTTACCTCTCCGCTATCCAACACTTTCCCTACTGTTGCACTAACTGGAGTGGGAATAGTAATTTTTACCTCTCCGCTATCCAACACTTTCCCTACTGTTGCACTCACTGGAGTGGGAATAGTAATTTTTACCCCTCTGCTATCCAACACTTTCCCTACTGTTGCACTCACTGGAGTGGGAATAGTAATTTTTACCCCTCCGCTATCCAACACTTTCCCTACTGTTGAACTCACTCGAGTGGGAATAGTAATTTTTACCTCTCCGCTATCCAACACTTTCCCTACTGTTGCACTCACTGGAGTGGGAATATTAATTTTTACCTCTTCGCTATCCAACACTTTCCCTACTGTTACACTCACTGGAGTGGGAATAGTAATTTTTACGCTTCCGCTATCCAACACTTTCACTACTGTTGCACTCACTGGAGTGGGAATAGTAATTTTTACCCCCCGCTATCCCACACTTTCACTACTGTTGTACTCACTGGAGTGGGAATAGTAATTTTTACCCCTCCGCTATCCAACACTTTCCCTACTGTTGCACTCACTGGAGTGGGAATAGTAATTTTTACCTCTTCGCTATCCAACACTTTCCCTACTGTTGCACTCACTGGAGTGGGAATAGAAATTTTTACCCCTCCGCTATCCAACACTTTCCCTACTGTTGCAGTAATTGGAGTGGGAATAGTAATTTTTACCCCTCCGCTATCCAATATTTTCCCTACTGTTGCACTCACTGGAGTGGGAATAGTAATTTTTTCCCCTCCGCTATCCAACACTTTCCTTACTGTTGCACTCACTGGAGTGGGAATAGTAATTTTTCCCTTTCGCTATCCAACACTTTCCCTACTGTTGCACTCACTGGAGTGGGAATAATAATTTTTACCCCTGTGCTATCAAACACTTTCCCTACTGTTGCACTCAATGGAGTGCAAAATGTAAGTTTAAAAATTATTAGATACTTTAATGTTTTAATTTATTATATTTTATGTTATAGGTGTATGTATATATATATATATATATATATATATATTTGTACATTAATATATATTTATTATATTTTAAAATAAATTATATGTGTATATATATTGCATTTTATATATGTATGTTTACATTTTTACTTACATTTATTTATTATATTTGTTAAAATGTACATTACATCTAAATAATTTTTTTAAGTTAATTTTATTATTTAATTTAGTTAACATCATTTTTTATATATATAAAAAAAGATATTTTGTACATCCATATTTTTTAGATCGATATTTTTCGATATTTTTAAACTTTACATTTTAAAGATAGGATGTCGATATTTTTGACATCGATATTTATGTGTCGATATTTGTGTATGGGGATAATTTTGTACTCGATATTATGTCAGTGATCCATACTGTGGGGCAGATTTACAAGCCCCGTGCACCACTTTTGCACCACCGTTGCGTCACTTCTGTGACGGCGTAAAGCTAGCGCCATGCTGCGGGGGATTTACAACATGACGCATCTAGGGAGATGCATCACGTTGTAAAACCCTGCGCCACATGAAACCTGCATCAGGTTTCATGTGGGCGTTCCTGCGCAGGGTGGGCGTTCCGGTGCAGAAACGCCTCGGAAAAGTGCCTGAGTGAAATATACAAGATTTCACTCAGTCACTTTTCCGACCCCACTGCGTCAAAACCTTGCGCCTGCTTGAAGCAGGCGTAAGGTGTGACGCACCATGTGGAAGATAGGCCAGGTTGGCACAGTGCTGAAGTTGCGTCGCGCCCGCGACACAACTCCAGCACTGCGCCATCCTTATGCCGGCAGATGCGACACGCATCTGCCAATCCTTGCGCCATGGCGCGCCGCATTGTAAATGCGGCGCATCAGTGGTGGCGCAATGATGGCATTGCGTGTCGCACGTTTCTTGGCGCATCCCTGCTGATTTGCAGGGATGCGCCAGGAAACGTAAATCTGCCCCTGTCTATTTAAAAAGTGAAACTGGTTGGACGTTATGCGATGACACCAGCCTTAAATTCAAACAAAAACTGGCTTTCAAACTTTCAAATTCTTACCTCTTGTTCCTTCAACCAAAGTTCTGAGAATTATTTCTGATAAAAGAAGCGGTGTGCGGTATTTCTTCTATGTGGATTGTCAGTGTTTAAGACATCATTCAGTCTACCAGGGGTGATGTTTTCTGAAGGATCTCCAAAAATCAAGTTTAGTTTATGTCTATTACTAGTATTCTACCAGTTATAACATGGTTAACTAATTGTAATGAGTGCAATGCATAGTGTCACTTAATAGTAGTGATATACTGTGCATGTTTGTTTCTTTCCCTATAATCTATGAGATTGTTTTTTCCCCACTGTTCAAGAAAGAAACTTTATACACTACATTGTTTATGGTGTACAAGTATATAAGCTCAGAACAGAAAAAAGGGAAAATGAAATGTTTTACTATAATGTGATTATTGTTACAGCATAAGAAATGTTCCCTGTTTTGTTTCTGAAATTTTGTAAATATAATACCAACTTATGTTTATGTTCTTTTTCTTTTTGAACAGTGGTTGGAGTTATACATCTTTAGATGTGTCAACCAGCTTGTAGTGCCACACAAATATTTACATGACGTACCCCTGGAGAGAGTCTTGACACATAAAGAGCACTTGACATACTTTGTACTACCACTTTGTTTTGCATGGAGGGGATGGTGAAAAACTCCCTTGCAGTTGTTTGCTGCTTTGCTAGGGATTCCTCCTCCAAAGAACTGTGTTCAACAGGGTGTGGTAACTGATCGTCACTGCCACCAGATGCAATTTTATTGGCAAATGATGGAAAAGGCAGCAACATGTAATGTAGAAAAGAAAGAAGCAGGTGCTCAAATGAGAAAAGTTTTTTACAATCTGTATAATTGCTTATTTCACCACTGTTCAAGGATGTAACTGTATACACTACATTGATTATGGTGTACACGTACAAAAGCTGAGAACAGTAAAAAGGGAAAAGAAAATGCTTTACTATAATGTGAAATACTATTACAGCATAAGAAATGTCCACTGTTTGCTTTATAGTATGAACTAATGCATTGCAGAAACTAAAGGTTTATCATGAAATTTTATAAAAAGTAATACTAACTTAAATGTATGTGCTTTATGTTTTTAAACAGATGAATGATACCATCTATTGGAGAAAAGTAATTTCCTAGTTACTTCTTTCTGTGTAATTCTACAAGCTACGTTGTCAAGGTATACACCAATGTGCAGCCTCATAGAGCCACTGAAACATTCAGACACACACTGATAGACCCACTCATATGTCCAGTTACTTACCCATTCAGCCACTCATACATCCACTCACTCTCCAACAGATTCAATAACACACTAAGGGGCCGATTCCGATTCGGGCCGGAAAACATACCGACCGACTCGGTATGGGAATTTAGTCCAACCGACTCGGACCGGCGCCGTACGACCCGGGTAGTACGATGAAATGCATGTGAAATCCGACAGACTCGGACGGAATACAAAACGACCGACCGAGCCAGACGGAAACAAGCCATCCGGCCGGGAAATCACGCGAAACGAACCGACCGACACGCACCCGGATTGAACCCGAACGAAACGTACCCGCGAACTCCGACCCACGTAGTACGATGCTGTGCGTGCAAAACACGACCGACTCGCCCGGAGCACAAGCCGTACGACTGACACGCATACAAAACCCAGCCAAAGCAACCCAATACTCAGCGACCGACTCGTACGCCGCATATGAAACCTAGCTGACACACAGCGGGAACGAGTCAGACAAGATCACACCAGACAACTGCAGCGTCCTACTCGGACACAAGAACGACTCCTACATGCACCAAAAACACCAAGGAATTTTTTTTTTTAAAAAGGGCCAAACAAGCAACCACAAAGCCAATAAATACAGGGAGGAAAAAAAATGGAACAAGGACACACCTCCAACTCCACCTACATAAAGGCCACAAATCCCTACCATGATCCTTAGCAAATTCCACTGACCTGCCAGCACAGAACACCATCACACAGCAACCACAGACACACTCACAGCTCATACATCACACAAGCCACACACCATTACCACACCTACAAATAGCACCCTCACACACACCCAGCTAAACCTACACTCACACCCCCCACTTGCACACACACACACATCAATCACCACCACCACCCATCACCATGCCCCCAAAGAAGAATCATAAGTTCCTAGACAGTGAATTGGAAGTCATGGTAGATGAGATCCTCAGGGTAGAGCCACAGTTGTTTGGTACATTGGTACAACAGACCCCCATGTCGCAGAAAACCAAGATGTGGGCGAGGATTGTCGACAGGGTGAACACACAATCACCATGTTTGCGCACAAAGGAAGACATCCAGAACAGGTGGTATGATGTGCGCAGGAGGGTCCGGGACCTACTCAAAAAGGACTACCTCCTCAGCCAGCACACCGGCAGTGGCCCTCCTGCAAAACCAGTATACCTCAGGCCCTGGGAGGAGAAGGTGCGGGCCATCCTACCACCAGTGAGCATATACTGACTAACAGACATCCCAGAGCCTGGTGAGTACACAACTAATATACCCAATATGGTGTGACAACACACACACATCACAGTCAAGGGGATAGGCAAACCATGCACCCTTAGCAAATACACAGCAACCAAAAGATATTCATCCCAAGATGTGAATGCTAGTCAGACAAACACAATACCTGCCATCTCATAGTGATATGTAACTGTGTCATGACATGTACAAACCTAACAACAAATACAGCAAGGCAGTGGCACAAATAGAACCAACAAACACTCCCAGATATTTACCCATCACTAGAACACCACCTCACAGGAAGCTCACTGAAAGGAATGAATTCTGTGTATGCTGGTGAAGTCAGTGTAGCCAATAGCATGATGGGAGTGGTAGTCACAGATATTGGTCACACCCACAATTGGCCCATCAACACCACTCTGAACCATGCTCACATCACAGGGAGTGGAAAACAACTGACAAGATGGCTGACACTGGGTACTGCTGTGGGGAGCACAAGGCCCTAATGGGAACTGGGCACCAACAAACAACAGGACCACACTGTCAGCCATCTTGCCATTGCTGTCACACTCACACACAGTGAAGTCCACTCAAAAGGAAGGAAGTATGGGCATGCTGGGAAGGGGGTGTAGGCAATAGCATGATGGGAGTTGTAGGCACAGATATTGGTCAGCCTCACAATTGGCCCATCAACACCACTCTGAACCATGCTCACATCACAGGGAGTGGAAAACAACTGACAAGATGGCTGACACTGGGTACTGCTGGGGGAGCACAAGGCCCTGCTGGGAACTGTGCAACAACCAACAGCAGGACACCACTGACTGACATCCTGAAAGACAACTTGAACTCCCTGCAATGGAAGCACGTTCCATGGTGGGATATCTGGCTGGGTGGGAAGGAGGACTCACAGCACTGACCATAGTTACAAGCACCTCCCTCACACACCCCTCAACACTAACTCCACATAACCCACCTGGGAGAATGCAATGCCTCACATCCTGACTGAAGATCCAACAAAGAACCACCACCCTGGGTTATGCTGTGTGAAGCACAGGGACACTCTTGGGACTTGTAGCCAAACAACTGCCAGGACAACACTCCCAGCCATCCTGTCAGCACAGGCACCCCACCCCACAGGGGAGCTGAGTCAAAAGGAAGGAAGGATGGGCATGCTGGGAAGGGGGTGGAGGCAATAGCATGATGGGAGGGGTAGTCACAGATATTGGTCAGCCTCACAATTGGCCCATCAACACCACCCTAAACCATGCTCACATCACAGGGAGTGGAAAAGGACTCACAAGATTGCTGACACTGGGTACTGCTGGGGGAGCACAAGGCCCTGCTGGG